>JACBXF010000100.1:58925-186257 GCA_014183025.1 Harringtonia lauricola | reverse complement strand
TCCACTTTTACGACCTACAAGTGTCACGCTTAACTCCACTTACCCTACCCTAATAGATTTTTTTTGTAAAAAAAATATTACGTAAAATTCGAAAATATCACGTGCCAACCTATCAGTACCCACTTTTATAAAAAATACACCATCGTGAAGGTAATTTTCCGCTGATTTTAATGGTGGTAATTATATCTTTATACCTTATACGGTTAAAAAGATATAATGTTTTAAAGGTAAAAGTTAATATTTTTTTATTAAAAACTTAATTAAAAAAATAAAAGTAAAAAAATAAATAAAATATTACGAAATGTTAAAAAATTACTTTAAGTCAATAAAATATAAAGAATAAAGAATTAATATTAAAAGCTTAATTTAAATAAAATTTAAGTAAAAAAAAGATTAATAATGAATAATTAAAGGGTTAAAAGAAGAGAGATAGTAAAGGTTAAAAGAAAAGAAATAGTAAAAAAGAAAAGAAATAGTAAGGGTTAAAAGAAAAGAGATAGTTACACTCAGTTACGTATATTACTTGCTATTAAAGCACGTAGGTTAAAGAATACATTAATAATTCACCGTTCCCTTGCCTAACTTTTAATAAGCCAAGCCTCCTTCTCCTTCTTCCTAACTAGTTATGTTTAAACCTATAAGTTTAGGTTTAAGTCTAATTGTATAAATTTGTCCTGTCTATACCCTTTTGTATGTAGAATGCTTTAACCTAAAGCAATCTACATTCAAACTAATGGGTTTAAGTAAAGTCTATAGATTGCCTAGGTTATAAAAATACAGTTTTTTTCTAGCTCGTCAAGTTAGTCTCGTGTTTTACAAAGGGGTCTCTTAACTCTTTGTCTATTGGTAGAGAGTCTAGAGTCTAGGGATTTTTAAGGACTTATATAGCCTTAGCCTTAGCCTTAGCCTTAGCCTTAGCCTTAAACTTAGACTTAGACCCCTTCTTACGCCTAAGCGTTGATGGTATAAGGCTGCTACCGCTTACACTAGCACTAACCTTAAACATACTGCTGTAGATAAACGTCAAAGGACTGTTTTAAGCAGGCGTTAACGAGAGAGCCACCTCCCTAACCTCCTTTCTAAAGGTCGTTTTCTTCCGCCGTGTCTCCTTTGTAGCGGAACGTCTCAACGTAGTAACGTCGTCGTTAGTACTCTTTTTCCTCTCTTTATAGTGGCCGCTCTTTTTCTTAGCCTTTTATACCCCAACCTTATCTTCCTTGTTTTTATTAACGTTAAGCCCTACACTCTCCTTGTCTACTCTATTGTCCTTGTCCCCTTCTTCGTCCTTGTCTACTCCACCGCCCTTGTCTCCTTCTTCGTCCTTGTCTACTCCGTCGCCCTTGTCTCCTTCTCCGTCGCTATCGTTGTCCTCCACCATTTACACAGACTTCTTTCGCTTTTGCTTTTCTTTTATAGAAATCAGACTAGTCAACCCTTTATTTAACTTTTTTACTGTCCACTCGTTAAGTCGACTAACACTCTTCCACTACATAGGCAAAACGTACGTAAACGACTGTAAAATCCACGCAAGTTGCTTGGCATCTTTGTCTTCTTTCTTTAAGGCAATGCTATAAACTTAAGAAAGAAAATTTCTCATTACTCGCTAAGCGTCTGTCTTATAGTCTAGGTTATATAAGGGCGTGCTTACCACTTATATATACCGATTAAAAGAATGCCTAAAACGCGCTTTTATAATCTTATATACAACAAGATCCACTAGCTTTTTCTTTACATATTAAAGAAGGGCTATGTTCGTTGCCGTTTGTTGTACAAACCGCTTACAGAGATCGAATTCCTGCTAGTTAGTATACGTTTTATCCATCTTTAGAATGTACCATTTAGCCTTATATTGCTGTCCAATTTACACAGTTTAGCTAATTGTTTAATTAAACGTGTTGTATAAGACTGTAAACTACGCTATTATACCGACATAACAGCACGCTTAAAGATTAACTTTGTAACTAGACAGCCGAAAAGATATAATATAGGCGTTAACGGCAACTCTCTAGTTGTTAAAGCGATTTATAGCGGCTAAGCGTTCCGATGGCTTGGTTGAGGAACGGACGTTCTTACTACGCATGCCTAATAGGCTTAAGACTTGGAAGACCATCCTGTAATAGGGCGTTAGTATGTTATAACCTAGATTTAAACTTATGTATTTGGATTATTAGAACACTTTGTTTTAAACCTATAGGTCTAAAATAAAAGAGAGATCCTTTTTTAAACCTATAGGTCTAAAATAAAAGAGAGATCCTCTTTTAAACCTATAAGTCTAAAATAAAAAAGAGATCCTCTTTTAAACCTATAAGTCTAAAATAAAAGAGAGATCCTCTTTTAAACCTATAAGTCTAAAATAAAAGAGAGATCCTATTTCAAACCTATAGGTTTAAAACAAAGCGCCACTTACTCTTGTACCCACAGTTGATCAACAACAACGATCACTCACTCGTTCTTCAGCCTGTAAGTAATAACCAATAACACAATCTTAGCTAAAACCAAGGATGCGTTAATTAAATACAAAACCGCTTTAATACACGTTATAAGTGCCAGTCGTAGCCCAAAGCCGCTAAGCTTAGTCTACAGCCAGCTTGTTCCGCCAAACATACCCTCCTTTTAAAGTATACCGGTTTCGTCCAAGCCTAACTTCGTTTTCTTCTTAGCGCCTTTGCGCTAAAGGAGCACCCTAGCCTTAAGATTAAACGTTAGGAGACTAGCTACACGGCTGCCTACACAAAGGCTGGCGTAGCGTTTCTCTTCCTTTACAAGCGTTGTTGTTTCCCCTTTTGTGTTACAGTAAGACAAGGTTCGTGGACTGTCTTTAGCGCTATCCACTTCCTTTAAAGCCTCTTCTTTGTTAATCTTTTCCTCTTACCCTTAAGTAGGGTCGAGGCTGTAAAGTCTAAATTTTTCCTTTAGGGCGTTAACGTTCTTTAATGGCTTAATCCATCTACAATTGTGTATAGCAAGGGCTGCAAAAGATCGTAGCACGCCCCTGTGTTACAACACCACTGTGTAGACTTTGTATAGCGGAATGTCTTAGCTTAAAAACGTCTTTGTTCCGTCTAGCAGCAAGAGGGGCGTGCTTATACTTCTCTAAACTTAGATAAGACCAAGGCACTCTTTAAAAAGGCCGTCTAACAGCTTAAAAAAGGACTAGCCATGTTAGGCTACAATGCTTTAAATCACCGCTACGTTTGTAACCCACTAGCGCTTACGTTTTGTCTTGTAGCGGTTTATAGCGTAGTCTAGGGTAAGCTAGTCAGTGCGTATCTCAAAGCTAAACAAAGCAGGCTTCTTGCCCACCGCCTTATAGGGATCGTGTTTTAGGTCAACAATCTCCTCTACGTACTTAATGGTTAGCACGTAGAAGTCCAACCTTACGTGCTTAATAATAAGTGTTAAAACGCCTATGTAGTCCTAAATGGCCGTTATAAATGGTGTAGCGGACATAAGCAAGAGCCGCTCCTTTTAAAGCTCTCCTATAAAGAGGGCCATACTCGTATTAGGGTTACTAAAGACCTAACACTTATTACAAACCAAAGTGTCTAGCTGTAGTAAGTTAAAGGGCTTTTCCAGTAGCAGCTCTCCCTTAATAATAGTCGTCTAAGCCATCGTCTCCTCTTCTACGTTATCCTTGTCGTCGCCGTAGGATGGTAGGAGAGGCGTAGTACTCAAACTTCTAGTCCGCCTACGTTTCCATAGATGTCTCCTAACGCACGTTGTATAGGATAAGATAATGATCTAGTAGCCGGTCTACCAAACAAGTTACATTAGCATGCTTTGCCTTATAGACTCTTCTTATTCTGTCGACTTATAAAAAGTATGTGTTTTAAACCTATAAGTTTAAAAACAGGCTATAAATTTTCAAGCGTATAGGTTTAAAATGCCATTAAGCGTTTACCTTTAGGTCCTTTTATCCCTTATTAAAAGACCACTCTATAGCCTTCTTTGTTAGTATGGGCGTAAATAGTACGGCTTTAGCAATACTACGCTTGCTATATCGTGTAAATATAGCATTGCTCCTGTAGTATATATAGATATCGAAGTAGTTGCTAAAAAAGCAGTTAATCTTAAGGTAGTTTTACATAAGGCAAAAGGCTAGTGTAAGGATAAGGTAGGGTTAGAAAACAGTTGGGTCTCTCTTATTTTAAATAGTCCTTATAAAAATCGTCAACCTAGCTATAACGGTCTTGCCTATGCCTATCTCGTTAGTCAACAGTACAACGCCTAACAGGCCGTTAAGCCGTTGCATTACAGTTACACTGTTAATCCATTAATACAGTTTTAAAGGAATAAGTTCATCTCCTTCTTTAAAGTTAAGGGGAAGTGTTGCGTTAAAAAAGTCGACCTTGTCGTTAAGATTCCTATACTTTACGGCCTTTATAAACAAAGTATATTCATTTGTCGACTCGTTTAGTAGTTGGTTTACAACGTTAGTTCTCGTTAGAGTCTTGTCCTCTTTCTACGTTGTCAGTTCTCTGTTAAAGTGGCCTTTGTACACTATATCGTATACAAAGGCCCCTAACGTTAGCTCTTCCTATTGACTAGTTTAAAGCATTATAGCGTCGATAATCTCCGCCGTTTATAAAAGACAGTCCTTATTAGCTTTTTGTTTGTTAGCGATAATATCCGTAATAGCCCTTATTTCTTTTAATATTACCTCGTCCACCAACAGCTCTTTGTCTGCCAGCCAAATGTTACGCTTGTTCTTTAATAATAGGTTGCCTAAGGCTACGTGTTTCGTTAACGCTTCTCCAATTTTGTTAGCTTCCTTTTTGTTAAGGCTTTTAACGCCTACTACTGTAAGCGCTTTAAGTACCTAGTATAAAATTGTGTCTTTAAGAGTGCTTTCCAGTTATACCTTTAGTATAAGGAACTGCGTTTAAGCCTAAACGTTAGTTAGGATGGCATTGGCTTCCACGCTAAGCAACACTCCTTTAAACTCTTTTGCCTTAAGGTATAATACAGGCTTTGCTAGTTTAGTAATTTTTTACTCTGTAAAAAGCTGGTTGTTTCTTATCCGCCTTTTAAAGAAACCGCGGATGGCGATGTAGGCCTACACTTAGTCCTTAATGGCATACCCAAACCGTGTCCCTTTCCCCTCTCCCTATAGTGTAAACATTTGTTAACCGTTACTATTAGTTGCGTGTTAAAGGAGAAGGTATACAGCCAACACAGCAATTACACCGATCTCTTGTTTTTAGCCTTTGTTATTAAACACTATTTGTTTGGTGATTGTTGGGATAGTGTTTATTAGGTTATTCAACACTGCCTTGCCGTATACGCTGTCCCACTAAAGTTAAGACAGCGAGCTTAAAAAGCTGGCGCGGCTTGCGAAATTCAACTTTGTACATCCCTAAAATTTCTTTTTACACAGCTAGCCGAAAACCTAAAGGATGTTTGCTACTAGTAAGTGTTAGTTAAGGATATAATATAAACAAGCTTAATTTAAAACCTATAGGTTTTAAGTTAGGCTTGTTAAGCAGTAAAGAGTTAAAAAGGTACGCTTTTAATCAAGGCTTTTCTATACATATCTTTAAGACTCATTTTAAACCTGTAGGTTTTAATAGGTTAGTAAACCTAAAGGATTATTTACCTTTTGTGTCTAGCCACGTAAGGGTGGCCACAACGTTGTTAAAGTTTAAGTAGCCCGCAATTTGTCCGTAGCTGTTTAGCCGGCCTTTAAAACCTTCTAGGCAACGGATGTATTAGCCAAGTGTAAAGTCGTAAAGTTTTTATATCGCTGTAGTTCAGTTAAAATGCTTTGCATTTGCTTTGTCCGCTTCTGTCTAGGTAACCGTCTTACCTGTCTTTTAAGGTTTAGTATGCTAGAGAGGCGGTGTAAAACCAAGACTTAAAGTGTTGGCCTACGCTAGGTTGCTAGCCTTGTTGTTCTCCTTGTCTATAAACGTATAGTTAGGAATAGTCTAAGTCTTTAACTCTACAGCTGTACGCTTGTTCTTCCTTAGCGCTATTCTACGTAATTAGCAATTCAAACCTATATGTCTAGGCTTAGGGCAAGCCCAGCTGTAAAGTAAGCAGCGCGTAAGGTTAACGGCTTACTTAAAGGCAACGGCCAAACTGTAGGCGTAGCAAGTCTAGGAATCGTTGTTAAGTAGGTGAAAGCAGCTGTTCTAGTCGTTTTCTCTCTCTTTTCTAGCATGGCAGCTATAAGGCGGTTGTTTTACGTGTAGATTGTCGATTGTAAACAACGTAAAGCGTAAAATAAGGTTGTAAAGGGAAAAGGAAAGGGATGGTAAGGAGAAGAGAGAAAAGGCCTTAATATAGCCATAAAATTAGCCCTTTCCATAGCACGCCTTATTACACAAACAGCCTTATTTACACGTTAAGCAAGGCCGTTTACAGCACGCCTTTACAAAGGGCCAAGTCTAGGGAGAAGTAAATAAAAGGTAAGGGAAGACTAAAAGGGCTGATCATTCACTCCCTAATCTATTACAGCTTTAGGTTACGTGCCATATTACGTAACACTTACAGCCTTAAACCCATAGGTTTCAATACCGCGTCGGCTGTGTCTCCTTAGCATATTGTTAGGACCGCCATGGTAAAAGACGGTTTAATCAGTCGGCGTATAGGACCGGCTACGCCGGTAAGGTATATAAGCGGCTGTAAAGTAGCCGAGCGTAGTTTATACACCTTGTAAAAAAGGCCTATACAGCAACAAAGGCCCAAGCCCAATCCTCTATACTAAAACCCGCACACGTCTCTCCCACTTCTATTGTTTAAAACAAAGGCGCTAGCTTTCTAAGGTTGCCGTTTGTAGCATGTATAAGGATTTAGTATAACGCAGTAACCTTAAATGCACTTATTTTAAGCTTTTCCAACAGCGACCCAAACACTATACGTGCTATAATGTACAGTACAGTGTTTGCAGCTATAGCTACAAAAGTTTTTATATATTATGTCTTTAGATAAAGTGCCTTTAAAGAGGTTAAGAACTGTCGTTGTGTAAGGAACGTGCTTTTTGTGTAGCCTATAAAACCGCTTTCTTGTATAAGGCCAAAGGCTTAAAGCAACTTAGGAACTGTGCTTGTTGTTAGTGTTACATACTATATTCTAAGGTAGTTTTTGTACAGTAGAGAAAGTGTAAAAGGCGTTGTACCCTTAATGTTTAAAAACGTTATTGTACTAGCCGTACCTACAAGACTTAAGTAGCCGACCACCTTAGCAAGGTTGTCAATCCGCGCATTAAAAGGCTTAAGGCATTAAAGGTAATTTCCTAATAAAAGTAAGACAAAACAGGCTTTAAAAGCAAGTAAGTTAAGTTAAGTAGTTAGTCGGTTGTGTTTGCTTTAAGTAACCCTGTTACCCGTTTAAGGGCGCTTGTGTTAAAGTGGAAGGGTTGTAGTAAAATCTTCCACCGACTACCAGTTAAGCCTACTAATCTTCCCTATAAAGCAACCTTTCTTGTCCTGTTCCTTTATAATGTTATGCTACTTTAAGATTTCCTAGTTGTTTCGTCTCTTTCCTTTTTTCTAATAACGTTGTATACAGCACGTTTGTGTCTTTTTAATGTTTTGGTAAACCTTTTAGGGATGGTTTGTTTGGGTCGTTATAGTGTGTGTGTGTATGTGTTTGTTTGTATGTATGTGTTTGTAACTATGTTTGTGTCTATACATTACCAAGTGTTAGGTGGTGGGGTTTATATGTTGTAACCAATCTCCCTTTTTAAACCTACGGGTTTAAAATGTCTTTTAACGTAGTACTTTATTAAACCCTAAAGTAGGCTTATTGTATAAAGGTAGAGTGATTTTTTAATTAAACCTATAGGTTTTAATACAACATTATACGTTTGTCTTTTTAAAAATAATACTTTTAACAGATTTATATTGCTTTAGCGTAATTAGGATTATTGTATTACAGTGTGTTGGATTAGACTACATTAATAAAGGAAGGCTGTAGGTTTAGCGGTAAACAAGGTTAAGGTGGAAAAACGAATACTTAGTTTGTAATTTTTGTAAATGTCGGTATAATGTATAGGCTACATACGCCCAAATATTTGTGTATAAATATAAACTATACTTTTTCTTGCTTTGTAGTGGTTTAGGTTTTTAGTAGCTAAACAGTTAAAGGCAATCTTATAGCTTCTTTTTACCGTATACGTTTTTTCTCTTTACTCTTTAATATCTAGTACTTGTTGTTGCTATAGCTCCGTATAAAGGACGACCGCGTACACACTATAACCCAGCAGCTTGTCGCCTAGCTAAACAAGCGGCAAACTATCGTACGTATACAAAGTTGTATAGCCTACCTTTACTAGTTTTCCATCCACCTTTTACAGTTAAGGTAGACACAAAAGATGGATTGTAAAAGGGGCTTAACGCATTAAGGCTAAAAGATCTAGTGCCTACCAAACCCCTTGTGTTTCCTTTAAAAGGGCTAAAGGACGTCTAGCTAAACACAGTAGTATGTGTGTTTAAACAAAATCAGTTTCCTTTACTTTTTATTAAGTAACTTAAGAGTCTAGTTGGCTCCTACGTCTGTCTAGCAGAGCCTTGGCTTTAATTACACAGTTTAAATCGTCTTAGCAGTACAGTTAGGTGTAGTCTTAGTTAAACGTACACTACAACAGTAACGAAACAAATTAAATCTAACCGTTGTAAGCTAATAATAATGTAAACATAGCGGACAGTGTTATAGACTAGGCAAGGAAGGACTAAAGCCTGTCCAACCTTAACAACAACAACAGTATTAAAGACCAAGCGGTGTTCCTTTAGCTTCTTTAAGAAAATGAAAGTTTAACGCTATAACAACCTACACTTTCTCCGCTGTTAGTTGCAAGTATTTCGCGCTTGGTATCCTTGTATAGTCCTACTCGTCCTACCATAGGCAAGCTATAGACTAGGTCCCCTTTAACGTTTTCGTTTAGCTTTATAATACAGAAACAAGTATAAGAAGATTCTGTTATAACAAGGCCTACTATTACACTTTGCCCGCTAACAGCCGCTTTAGGCCCGCCCCGCTTTATTACCGCCTTTTTAGTAGGCTTAGCACTGTCCTCTTTAGTTAGCTAGCTTTTGTTAGTACAAGTAGGCTTAAAACAGCCGCCATCTACACTAAGCCTAGCCTTCTTTGCCATGCTTGTAAATAAGACGGCTTTGGTTAATAGTAAGGAAACGTCTTTGTCTAACTTAAAAGGCGCTAAACTGTTGTATGTCTTTCTAGCGAAAGCCTTAAAAGGGTATAGAGTGTGCTTAGCCCGTTGCTACGCCTAGCTTTAAGATCCAAAACGGCATGCCCGCTTACATACCCTATCTAGTGTAAGCGTATGTTACTACAACTTGTTTAATATAACGTTGGTTTTACACAACGTACTACTGTGTTCTAAACGCCAACCTTGCTACAAGCCTAGCTTTTAACACTTGGCTAGCGATAGCGTTGGGTTTTCCAACTGTGTAAGACTGCCACCGGTTTGTACACAGCGTGTTTTAAACGAAAAGTTTATTACTTAGCTATTAAAAGATTCTAGCTTACAACCAGTCTTTAAAGGTTGCTTGCTAAAGCAAGCTCCACCTTGCTTGTGTCTTTCTTAGTTTTACGCTAACGCAGCTACGCAGCTGCCTGTAGAGACGTCCTTTGACATTAATAGCATTTACGGTTTTGCTAACACGCTTGCCTTTTGCCGTTAAGGCCTTTATTAGTATATTAACAACTCTTTGCCTACTTTGAATTTGACAGCGACTGTACACTTAACTATAACCGTTCCCTCCTTACTAGACGCCCTGTATAAACGTAGTAAGGCTGTTCCTTTACACTACGTTCCTTACTTTACCTTAAAGACGGTATTAGGGTTTAAGAATATTACAATATATGTGTTTTTTCCTACTATATACCGCTCATCCTTAGGCAGTAAACCGACAAATCGTGCTAAGCTAGCCTACACTCTTGTGTTAAAAAGGAATATTTAATTATAATACAACAATGTTATACTACCTTTTTTAAAGCGTTATGCCCTTATAGGTGTCTACTAGTATTTTTAACACAATTAAAACATAGCTTGGTCTATAGTGTAGGCCGACTACAAAGAAAATACAGGAACAACCAGTTAAAGTCAAACCAACTTCTTCTTTAGCCACCCTTTACAGCTAGGTCTTTTACGTTTGATTTGTACTAACATTCCTTTACTCTTTTGTAACAACCAAAAACTAGCTGCCTTTAATAGTTGTTGCTTTTATTTGTCTGCTAAGAATATTAAGCTCTACATAATACACAGTGTCGTCACCAAGCATAAAGACCCGGCTAGCGTAAACGCTTTCCCTAATATACTTGACTTATTTCGTTTTTAGTAGAGACAAGCTATTAACGACAACTCTTTGTGTAAAGACAATGTGTATATAGACGTTGCTAGGCAATGTACGCTAAAGCCTACACTGTTGTAACAACTAAGTACATTTTTATAGCGTATATGTTGTCTTCTTTTAGTAGTAAAACAACATTAAGCTTAAGCAAAGGCCACTTTAATAACCGTCGTTTCTACACTTGGCTAAACCAACGTTGCTTAGCTAATAACACTAGACAACATAAGCGACATACACAGCTAAGACACTAACACAACACTAAGAACAAAACACCCTAATGTACAAGTACTAACACCTATGTTAGTCTCTATGTTAGATTCCAATAGGAACTTGAATTCTAAAGTAGACCTAGACTTTACGTCTTTTTCGTCCTTAACATCTTAACCTACACAGCCTACCATCCACTAACGCGCTTTACTTTTAGTAACGTATCCTTAGGCTATAACCAACAACGTAGCTAACATAACAGTTACACCCTTTCTAAACACCGCCAACGCTTACAACAAGCTAGCTTATTTATAATACTACAACGTAGTAAAGGCTTTGTTTAACGCACAAAAAATGTATGTTTTACAGTCACCTACTTACAAACGGCTAGCTGTAAACCTGTTAGTATTAGAGGACATTTATAACGTAGTACGTTTAACACGTTGTAAGTCTTAACACACGCTACGCGTAGGCTATATGTTAGTAAAGGAGCGTGCTTGTACAAGCCTAGCTTCGTCTTGTTACGTCTCTTACAACACACGCTAGGAACACTGTGTATTGTTAGTACTTTTAAAACACATAGCCTTTATGTAGAATGTTGTAACAATAAGCCCGGTTAAGTCTGTATACTATACTGTCCCTATACAAGACGTAGTAGCATTCCTTTATACGTAAATTAACCGTTACTACCTGTTGTTTAAAAGCGTTTTAATAAACACTAGTGCGTAATATTTGCTGTTAAAAACAATAACTATAGTCGTTGCTTTACGTTTACTACAGTATTATTATACATCTAATCTTCTCTTTAAGAAGATGCCTTTTTTTTAAAACGAGTAGACGTTGTATACTACGTCTAGCTAAGGCCTACAACAACAACAAGGACTAGGCTTGTCTGTCTTTATACATAAACACGGCTTTAGCTAGTAGCTAGCAAGGCTTTTTAACTAGCCTATATGGCAGTTCTCTACTACCTTTAAGCAGTACTATCAAACAGGCAACTTTACAATACAAGGTTTTTATTTTAAACGCCAAAGTTTAGTACAAAACGTCAAGCGCTTTTATTAACTTAGCTTTATAGTAGTTAGCTAATTTAACACCTATTTGATTTAAGACAACAAGGCTAAGTAAAAGGCTTGGTTTGAGTTTATATAAAGTGCGGTTTTGTCTTCTTTTAACAAAGCGGTTTAGGATAAGATGCTCCGCCAACACAAAGCATATCTAAAACTTAATCCGGATAACTGTAGCATTCCTGTTATGTATTGTTGGGACACTATGTCTACATGCTTTTAAGATATACGTAAACGCCCTCCTTAATCCATAAGCCTATAGCTAGTGACAGGAAACCGCACACAGCTGTCTTCGTTTGCTTTTAACATTACATACTTGCTTCTTTTTCCAAAAAAGGAAAACAAAGCTTCCTTTACACCAACGGCCTTAAACTTTAAAAATGCTATAAAAGACTAAAAGAAGAAGAATTCAACGTAGGGCAACGAGTCTTTTGCTATTTTAGCATTCCGTTTTAGCTAGGCTGTAGAAGCACGGCTAGGTAAGGTAGACGTAGATTGTTAGAAAGAAAGTCTTTGTCGGCTGCTTTTACTTACACATTAGATTTTACTGTATTTAGCCGTTAACTTGTTCTCTTATTTTAAGGCCAATTAAAAGACAAATAAGGTCCGTTAGGTTTGATGGTTCTTTATAGTGTATAAGGAGTACAATAAAGGCTACAACTACAACTTACTTAACAAGCCTTCTACAACCTTTAGTTATACTAAAGGGTTTAATATAGTGTTAGACAAATTTTGGTTGTTTATTAATTCTTTACAACAAACGCTGTTAAAGAGTATAAAAGAGTATACTATAAAGACAAGTCGCCTGTATACTTATAGTAAGCGTTAGTATAAGCATAATCTACTTTGTACTATGTCTTTTTATTTACCCTAGTTGTAGACAAACACGTCCGTAGTAAACTAAGTAGTAAGTCGGACAAGTTATTTTCTTCCAATAGGGAAACCTGTTGGCATTGTGGAAGAGGGTATACCTTGCATCCTCCGTGTCGTGCAAGACTTGCGACAGCTAAACCACGTGGATGCCAAGGAGTATTTCCAACAGTTAATCCAAGCTTGTTTCTAATTACCTAGCTTGTTCCTACACTTACAGAATAGACTTTTGTCCTAAATTAGACAAATTGTAATTTAAGCCTATGTGTGTTAAATAGTGTTCTTTTTTATACAAATATTGTTTTTAAGTTTTGTTTTTGTTTTATGTAGTTTTTGTTTCTTATATATATATTTAACTGTTAAAGTTAAAACCTATAAGTTTCAACCTTAGCCTTTGTTTGTCTTTTACAAACAACAAAGAAGAAGAAGAAGAAGAGGTTTAAGAAAACAGTGTTAACCTAAAGAGAGAGAGGAAGGAAGAGAAAGTCCTTATCCTCTCAAGACTAAATCTATTTGCCGTTCTACACCGCCTTATAGCAGTGTACATCCACTAGCCATAACACCTTCCTTATTTCTTATTATTAAACCTTATATTTGTTTGTGTTTTAACCTTAAAGCTGTTGCCTTTTTTGTTGTTAGGGGTTGGTTTAGAAAGCTCAACGAGTTAAAGTACGCCGACAAGCCTTTACAAGATAGCTACCGAAACCTGCTGCTTGTGCTGCGGTACGACGTCTTTGTGTTCCTTTGAAAACCGCTGGATAAGGCTAACGGAAATTATGTGGTTTACGAATACAACGACAAAACAGAGAATAAGACTATTGTTAAGGATATTAAGGAAGACAAGAAGGAAGATAATAAAGATAATAGCGACAAAAAAAATAAGGTTAACAACGGCGACAAGATAAAAGAGCTAAAAGAGAAGGACTTAATAAGAAAGACTAAATTCTAGTGGGCCTACCCGCTTAACAAATTAATAACTAAATCGCTTTGCAAATTAATAACTAGATTTTAGTAGGCCTGCCCGCTTAACAAATTAATAACTAAATTGCTTTGCAAATTAATGACTGGATTTTAGTAGGCCTGTCCGCTTAACAAATTAATAACTAAATTGCTTTACAAATTAATAACTAAATTTTAGTAGGCCTGCCCGCTTAACGAATTAATAACTAAATCGCTTTGTAAATTAATAACTAGATTTTAGTAGGCCTGCTTGCTTAACGAATTAATAACTAAATCGCTTTACAAATTAATAACTGAATTTTAGTAGGCCTGCCTGCTTAACGAATTAATGACTAAATCGCTTTACAAATTAATAACTAGATTTTAGTAGGCTTGCCCGCTTAACGAATTAATAACTGAATCGCTTTACAAATTAATGACTAAATTTTAGTAGGCCTGCCCGCTTAACGAATTAATGACTAAATCGCTTTGCGAATTAATAACTGGATTTTAGTNAATTAATGACTAAATCGCTTTGCGAATTAATAACTGGATTTTAGTGGGCCTGTCCGCTTAACGAATTAATAACTAAATCGCCACTACACGTCCGCTACCGTCACTCCTTTTTTGCTTTATTAATTAATATACACACAACAAGGCTCTTTATCCTTTAGCAACATTTTAAGCTACAAAGTTGCCTAAGATAAGCACGGAAACTTTAAAGGCTACGGATTTGTCTACTGCCTACTACTGCCACTACACGCCCGCTGCCACCACACGCCCGCTACCACCACACGCCCGCTACCACCACACGCCCGCCGCTGCCACTACACGCCCGCTACTACTACACGCCTACCGCTACTACTACGCGTCCGCTACCGTCACTCCTCCTTTGCTTTATTAATTAATATACACACAATAAGGCTTTTTATCCTTTAGCAACATTCTAAGCTACAAAGTTGCCTAGGATAAGCACGGAAACTCCAAAAGCTACAGATTTGTCTACCGCCTACTGCTGCCACCACACGCCCGCTGCCACCACACGCCTACCGCTGCCACCACGCGCCCGCTACCACTACACGCCTACCGCTGCCACCACACGCCTGCTGCCGTCACTTCTCCTTTGCTTTATTAATATACACACAACAAAGCTCTTTATCCTTTGGCAACATTTTAAGCTGTAAAGTTGCCTAGGATAAGCACGGAAACTTTAAAGGCTACGGATTTGTCTGCCGCCTACCGCCGTCACCACACGCCCGCCGCTGCCACTACGCGCTCGCTGCCACTACGCGCCCGCCGCTGCCACTACGCGCTTGTCGCTACCACTACGCGCCCGTTACTACTACGTGCCTGTTATTACTATACGCTTACTACCGTTACTACTTTACTATACGCTTGCTGTTACTATTTCGTACACTTGTGGATTAAGAGAAAGATTGGAGGAAAGATTAAAGGAGTTGTTGAAAATATAAAGTGTTTAACTGTTGTTTAAAACCCATGGGTATGGAATAACTTAGTGGTTTTTTAAAGGGGTAACATACGTTGGTCAATGCTTAAGCTATTTCAAACCCATGTGTTTAAAAGTATTTATATAAAAGAGTAAAGCTCTTTGTTATTAAGCTAGTGTGTGTTAGCGCCTTATTAGTGAATTAATGACTGAATTAAAGTAGGGTTGCCTTGTTAGTGAATTAATGACTGAATTTCAATGTAGGGCGACCCTCAAAACTTAGCCCTAAATGCTTTGTAAGATTTGATAGTTCTTTGTAGTGTATAAGGAGTACAACAAAGGCTACAACTACAACTTACTTAACAAGCCCTTTACAACCTTTAGTTATATTAAAGGGTTTAATATAGTGTTAAACAAATTTTAATTGTTTATTAATTCTTTACAACAAACGCTGTTAAAAAGTATAAAGGAATATACTATAAAGACAGATTGCCTATATACTTATAGTAAGCGTTAGTATAGGCATAATCTACTTTATACTGTGTCTTTTTATTTGCCTTAGTTGTAGACAAACACGTCTACAGTAAACTAGGTGGTAGGTTAGACAAGTTATTTTCTTCTAATAAGGAAACCTGTTGGCATTGTAGAAAAGAGTATACCTTACATCCTTTGTGTCGTACAAGACTTGCAACAGCTAAACCACGTAAATGCTAAAGAGTATTTCCAACGGTTAATCTAAGCTTATTCTTAATTACCTAGCTTATTCCTACACTTATAGAATAGACTTTTGTCCTAAATTAAACAAATTGTAATTTAAGCCTATATGTATTAAATAGTGTTCTTTTTTATACAAATATTGTTTTTAGGTTTTGTTTTTGTTTTATATAGTTTTTGTTTCTTATATATATATTTAACTATTAAAATTAAAACCTATAGGTTTTAACCTTAGCCTTTGTTTGTCTTTTACAAACAACAAAAAAGAAGAAAAAGAAGAGGTTTAAGAAAACAGTGTTAACTTAAAGAGAGAGAGGAAGGGAGAGAAAGTCCTTATCCTCTTAAGACTAAATCTATTTACTATCCTACACCGCCTTATAGCAGTGTGTATCCACCAGCTACAACACCTTCCTTATTTCTTATTATTAAACCTTATATTTGTTTGTGTTTTAACCTTAAAGCTGTTGCCTTTTTTATTGTTAAGGGTTGGTTTAAGAAGCTTAACGAGTTAAAGTACATCGACAAGCCTTTACAAGATGGCTATTAAAACCTGCTGCTTGTACTATAGTACAATGTCTTTGTATTCCTTTAAAAACCGCTAGATAAGGCTAACGGAAATTATGTAGTCTACAAATACAACAACAAGACGGAGAATAAAACCATTGTTAAGGATATTAAGGAAGACGAAAAGGAAGATAATAAAGATAATAGCAATAAAAAAAATAAGGTTGACAACAGCAACAAGATAAAAGAGCTAAAAGAGAAGGACTTAATAAGAAAGACTAAATTCTAATAGGCCTGCCCGCTTAACGAATTAATAACTAAATTGCTACTACACGCCTACTACCGTCACTCCTCCTTTACTTTATTAATATACATACAACAAAGCTCTTTATCCTTTAGCAACATTCTAAGCTGTAAAGTTGCTTAGGATAAGTATAAAAACTTTAAAGGCTACAGATTTGTCTACCGCCTACCACTGTTACTACACGCCCACCGTTACTACTACACGCCTACTACTACTACACGCCTGCCGCTACTACTATACACTCGCTGCCACTACACGCCTACTGCCATTACACGCCTGCTGCTACTACTACGCGTTTGTTACTACTACGTGCTTGTTATTACTATACGCTTACTACTGTTACTACCTTACTATACGCTTGCTGTTACTATTTTGTACACTTGTGGATTAAGAGAAAGATTAAAGGAAAGATTAAAGGAATTGTTGAAAATATAAAGTGTTTAACTGTTGTTTAAAACCTATAGGTATAGAATAACTTGGTGGTTTTTTAAGGGGGTAACATACGTTGGTCGATGCTCGAGCTATTTCAAACCTATGTGTTTGAAAGTATTTATATAAAGGAGTAAAGCTCTTTGTTATTAAGCTAGTGTGTGTTAGCGCCTTATTAGTGAATTAATGACTGAATTAAAGTGGGGTTGCCTTGTTAGTAAATTAATAACTGAATTTCAATGTGGGGCGACCCCCAAAACTTAGCCCTAAATGCTTTGTAAGATTCTTCCAACCCTTACTATCTCTCTTCTTCTAACCTTTACTATTTTTTTTCTTTTTTCTTATCTCTTCTCTTTTAACTTTCGCCGTCTTTTTTCCTATCTTTCCTTTTTTAACTCTCGCTGTCTTTTTTCCTTTAACCCTTACTATTTGTTTTTAACTTTTACTATATTTTTTCTTTTAACCCTTACTATCTTTTTTTTTTTACTATTACTATTACTTATAAAAATAGTAATTAAAACTATTTACGTACTTAAACAAACACTACGCTTATTTATTATACAAGTTACTTAAAAGACGCCTTACCCTTATTACGCTTTCCTTTTTTATCCTTTTTTTTTCCCTCTCTCCTTAAGAATTAATAATCGTTAAATAATGCATTTATACGTTACGTTAAAACTTTACTACTACTAAGCAAGCTTATAAACACGAAAAAAGACGAAAGATAAAGAAAAGGGTATGTAAAAGGCTTAGGCTTTACTTAAGCCTTAAGGTAAGAATAGTGTAAAGAAAAGATATATAATAACGGTTTAACTAATTACTAGTAACTCTTTAAGCTTAAAACAAGATTAATAAAAGTACTTGTTAAGCTTAAAGTAAAATTAATAAAAGTACTGTTAAGCACTTACTACCTTTAACACTTACGCTTATATAAAGACAAAGGATTCCCTTATATATATAGCTTCTCCCTTTTATTTTACACGATTAATATTACCTCCTTTAGGCCCTTTTAAGTAGTAGTTATTACGGGTAAGCCTTTTATACTAAAGAGGAATTCTTTATAAAACTTGTTAATACTTGTAAATATACGTATAAAAAAAGTATAATACTAAACGCTTTTTTAAAGGTTAAGATTATACTTACTAAGTTAAAAGTAGTACTTTATAACCTTAACTACAGTAAAAAGACTACCTTAAAGGAAAAGGATTTATTTTTTTACTCCTTTCCTTTTAATACACTAGTTACGTTATACTAAATTAATAAATTAAGTATTAAAATAAAGTTTAACCTTACTAAAATATGTATTAACTTAGAATTAATAGAAAAAATCAACCGCTTATAAAGGGTAGCTTAAAGGGGGTAGGTTAAGTTTATACAACTAAACGCCGACTTAAATGCCTTTAAAAAGGTAAAAATTATGTAAGAAACTATATATTTAAGGAGTAACAAACGTTTACAGTCTAGTAACGTGCTTTAAGTTAAAAACGAGGCTTTTATTGACAAGGCGATTTCTGCCGTTAATCTCCAGTTGCCTACATCCCTATTAGACCGCGCACGTGAGGACGCATTTCCCTACTGATTAAATATACCTAGTTTCTAACTAATTCGTTCTAAGCTTATCAGTCACATAGATAGGTTTCTTACCCTTATAGAAGAAATATCCTTCCACGCTCTCTGATCTGACGAGCTGCCATTTATCCACGGGTGTCTCGTCTATTTTTTTACCTTTGCGGTCAGAGACGAGCACCGTATGACGAGAATGACTGAGAACAGCTCGCACATATTTAGCACCGCTCCGTTTGGCAAAATAAGCCTCAATCGTGCGTGCCCTAGCTTCGTCGCTATCCTCCTCGTCGTACAATTCCTCTTGTGCCTGCCCGCCGGCACTGTAGTAGGCGGACGAGTGTGACAGATCGGCTGGGGTTGCGTTGCTTGACAGGACCTGCTCAACGTGCTCTGGCACGTTGCTCTTAATGTAAGCAATGGCGGATAGAAGACACCATGAATAGGGGCTGCCAGCATCGAGATAGGTGTTGCCGTCGACACCTGCCATGTGGTTGGCAGAAAACTGCCCTTGGTGTGCAAAGGCATTATTAGGAATAGGGTGAATCTTTTTCATGTCGCGGTGGTCCACATAGCCGACGTAGAACTGTGTCCCGACGGTGGACATGACAAAGACGGTCTTGATACTGTCGTTGGAAAAGGCTGCCTGCGCCGCTGTGAGGGTCTGCTTGCGGCTCTCGGATTTGCTACCGCGCTTGCTCTTGCACTCGACAAAGACAAACGACGACAGTTGGAGGTTTCCAGCATCAAATCGACGAACAACGATATCGACACGCCGCGACGACCCGCTCGTCGGGGCCGCCTCGCAAACCACAATGTACTCGTTTTCATAAAACTGCCTCTGCAGGAAAACCTGCCAAAAGGCAGATGGCTGGTATTCCTGGTCAGCTCTCTGTGCTTGACGATAGAGCACCGTCATGAGCATATTCTCCCCAGCAATGCTGTTGGGTGGCAACATTCCAAATGACGAACTCATGGTGATGGCTTTGTTGCGTAACGGAGTCCTCAAAACGCTTTTTGTATGAGAGCAAAAGAAGAAAACGGGGATCCAGATTTTTTTGTTGATGCGTAAGAGATGGGGGATAATGTGTCGAATCAAGGTGTATCGATGGCAACGAAGCAAGAGGAAATGAGATAAGGCAAGACACGAAGAATGAAAGAGAATTTCAAAAACAGCAACAAAAGCAACAACAAAATATGGAAAAGGATAAGATTGTGTACTGTTTGGAGTATGATGCTGTGTTGGCAAGCTTGATAAACGTAAAAGGGCAAAACAGTGGCTTTTTATGCTCTTCTATGTTTCTTCATTTTCTCTGTTACCTCCTTTTCATTGGTCCCTCATATAATAATGTATAATCATATTGAAACGCAAGCGACCAACGTTGAGGCCTTATCTCAGCGTCTATCCTGCGTCTGCTGTTGCAGGCGCTTACCTTTTAGCCACCTAAAGATATGACGTCTCTGATAGGCCACGATTTGGTGTGAATTCTCCACTGGAGCGAAACAGAGAATAGGCCAGAAATGCGACCGTATCTGCCACTTCTTTTCGCGCACTCGGACTCTCAGGGTTTTCGCGACCGCCCACATTTTATTTCTTGAGAAGAGCGAGTGCTCTGTCTCTCAACTTTTTTGCCCTTTTACTACCTCGTCGAGCCAAACATTGAGCGAGAGATCTTGATACCATCCACCATCGCGGCCATCGTGAGCAGACACCAAGCAGTCATGTCTGATACCTTGGACAGCGACTTTGATCGCTACTACTACGTCACACAGAGGTGTCGGCTTTGTCGGTTCTTGTTTGAGGAGGGTTGCATGGTTGTCGCAGGTGCGTGTGCTCGCCAGAGAAGCTGGAATCTCCCAGTAACTGACTCCATCTCCCCGACAGATATTGACGGCCGACGATCAGAGCCATACTGCTACGAGAACTGTGTCACTACCCATTATGACGGAGATGTAGACGCAGTTATCCGAGACTTTGTAGAATGCGACGACTCTCTGACGGCGCACCGTCCAGCTGCAGGCTACCACGAGAGCTGCCTTGCCATTGTGGGCACCCTGCCGCCGCCCGGCTTTGATGAAGTCAGCGAATATACCTTCACCCCGCCTCTAGCGGAAGAGAGACGGAGAAAAGACCGGACCCAACTGTTTCTGTGCCGCCGACTGCAGGAGCAGATGTCGGACGCCGCTCTGCCAGCGGAACTGTGGTCCATGGTCGCGGGCCACCTGGTACAGGCCTGTGCGGCCAGCACGCTGTACGAGCGATGGCGGCATCGAGACAGCTCCCAGAGCACAGAAACGCAGCTGGATCTCTCCCAAGGGGTGTGGGCCAACTACGTCTACATCGACGGGGCTCGCTATGTGTCCCAGCTGACAAACGTGCCCGCGGATACACTTGATTGCATACAGCTCTTCGATGGCCAGAGAGAGACATCTACGCTGGCCGTATACGTGCTGGAAGACTACTTAGGCATACGTCAATTAGTGTTTGCAGATGCAGAGCGCGACTTAGCCGAGCTTGTTCTGTCAACGGCTGGGGAGACCAGTGGAGATGCGAATACACTCTGGTGGCATGTCATCTTGTTCCGGTCCAACAAGGCAACGCTTCGCACTGAGTCTGATGTGAGTTTTGACTACTTTTGTGTCTCTTTTGCCTGCCCGTTTGCTGACCTGCCATAATAGGGCGTAAAACTTCGTTTCGTTGGCAAGAGAAGAACAAGAAAGCACATGGTCTGGCAAGTCCCCATGCTAGCCTCCCGAATCACTTCGCATCCTACCTACTTATTCGAACCCCAGAGCCCTGACCCGGCCACCGAGACGGGACCCTGGCGCATGGCCTCGTTTGTGTGCAACGACCCGGACGTGACGGGATACTCTGCATTCTGGAATGGACACCTGGTGGCCATCCACGCCCACCAACGATTCAGCGAGAACATGTCATTTTACCGATATTTCGCCGACATGTGTCCTGGCACTGGCGTCTGGCTGCATTTCCCGTTGGCTGAAGGTGAGCGCGTGATACGCATCTTCATTCGTGGTGGCTGCGAAGCGGATCGCATGGGGCTGCTGTTCCAGACCACTAGGGGCCGCAACCTGGTGATGGGCCCGGTGGTATCCGACGTGGGATATGGGCACTTGTGCAGTCTGCCGCCCGACCAGCCCTCGCGCGTCTACTACAACACGTCGATCTGCCTGGGAATCCGACGACTGCGGGTTGACCACGCAACGGGAGACAACTCCCAGCCACCATTCTGCCCCGCCATGCTGACATACAGCCACCGGAGGGCGCTGTTTGGAGGTTATTTTGTGGCAACCGTTAGCCTTGACCGCGTCGCCTGCATCACGCCGTCGTACCGAACCTTTTACTTCTCCCACTGTCAGGTCGAGGTACTCTGCGGCTTGCTGCTCGAATACGCCGACGGTCGTCCGCGAGCCTGCCTCGGCGAATTTTGCTTTGACCACATGGGCGAAGCTATAGACATGTCCCTGGCCAAGGCGCTGTATTTTGGATATTCTCGCGACAGAAGAGTACCTCCGTTCTGGTCGCGCGTCTCGCTAGACCCAGCGGCTGACGGTAGCGCAGATTGGAAGCCGGTCACGCCGTGGAAAGAAGCCATCGGTGGCATCCCAAACGGCACCATCGAGTGGAAAGCTGTTGCGCCGTGGAAGGGAACTGCGGAGATGTGGTTTAGCTGCCGAGAGTCTACGCTGCCTTATGTAGCGCCGGATCTTGAGTTGGAAGCTGTTTTGAAGAAAAAGAACATTGACTAGATTTTGCCTTTCTTGAAAATCGTATTTGCTATACGGAGCACTGTCATAAGAAAGGAGTATGGAGCTATTAAGAAGGTACTTGTGAATTAGGGAAGATTATTGAGAAACATAAGTAGATGTTCAAGAGTGGGATTAAATTGTAGACGAAACTAATGTTTACTTTTTTCATGGAAGGACCTCTGCATTTAGGATGTTCCACTCCGCACATTGTGCCGGGTCGTGTCGCACTACATGCCTACACTATTATATATAGGCTTAACATAGTAGGTCGTGAACGTGTGAAGATAAATCATTTATTCCGCTACCCCGTGCTCCTGGGACCACTGGTACAACCCTGCAATCCAGTGCTGCATCCCGCCCTCGGGTACCGCCGACAGCCGAAGCGCAGCCAGCTGCGCATCCGACTGCGCCGCCAGATCGTCCTGGGCCAAGTGTCGCATGTTCTCCCGGGCGGATGCTAGAATTGCTTGGGTTGTGTACCCGTAGGTTAAAGTGAAGTTCGAGATGGCCCTAAGGGCCTTAGTCTAGTGGTGCGACGCTAGCTGGTGATCTTCCTAGACGTGGTGTATCTTAGCTAGGATGATGTAACCGCGTAGCGTGTAGAAACGGAGACGCGGGCTAGACAGCACACGTATGTAGATCTTATAAGCGTCCTAAAGTCTGCTACGCGTAAATCGGACCTTAGCTAGGGAGAGATTAAGAAATACGCGCTCCTTTGTCTTTACTATCTACGTTTTACGTTTGTGTAACGACTTAATTCCGTTATCCTTATCCGTATAATAATTGACTGTGTAAATGCCGCCTTGTCGTTACGTGATCTCGGCTTACAAATATGTCTTAGCTTTATTAAGACGGCTAAGCTTACGTAGAGTGTTAGTTAGATCGTAAGTTAAATCGCGTAACTCCTTGTTTTACACAAAAGTAATATTTTTAGCTGCTTTAGGGTATATAAGGCCTTTAAGACACGCTTAAGATTCGGAAAAATTGCCGCGGAACCGTAACAGTCTGCCGCGGATTATAGCTTGGCGGAAAAGGACAGTTTGTTCTAGTAGCGAGGGATGTTAGGGATTTAAAAAAGACTATGCGTCTAAGTTCTGCTCGGCTGTGTTTAAGCATTCATTTTGTATATTATTGAGCGCACGCTGTATTAGCGTTTAACTAGTGGCTGTATAAGTCTGTACATTAGTTAAAAAGTTTAATATTACCGAAAAGTCAAGGCTTTTTAAAACCGTCGTAATAGGATTAGTAGTATTTAGAAAATAAACGGCCTCCTTTAAGTCTCCCAATATACGTGAAATAATATAATGGTTTTATGCTATTCCCATTCGGAGAACTACAGGCCGGTCATTTTTATTAGGTACTACGGCCTCCGCCTAAGCTAGTGCTACTCTTTTTTAAGACATTGTAGGAAATCGCAATACTTCGATAAGAGTAAGAGTAAGATTTATCCTTATAAATATAGATAACTGTAAATTATCGCGGCTTATTACTTAGACAGTATGCTGTAAATAGGGAATAAAAAAAAGCGTATTAGCGACACTAATGAAACAAATTAGTAAAACACACTTTATTAACGGTATATTTCAAAGTTTATAAGTCTTACGTTTACTCTAAATACTTCTAAAGGATAGCGCGATAAGAGACAATTAAAGCTTATTCTTTTTAAAAAGTAAGGCAAGTAGAAGATAGTTTGTCGTCTAATTTATGTGCTGTGGCTTCGTTAATGTAGTAGAAGCCATCCTTTAAAAGACGTACGGCAGCTAGTGCCGCTAAACTTAAGGGCTGGTTTCTCCCTAGCTCTTAAAAAGAGTTATCGACTCTTTTAGCGTTGGAAAGAAAGCAAGCTAGTTTTAAGGTAAGGCTAACATTAGTTGCTTTAATATTACTAATCGCGCCTGCGTGCGTCTAGCGTTTGCAGGATGTCGCTTTACGTAAGAGTATAGTCGGTGGAATCGGCTCCTTAACGGCTAAGCGGAAGAGTAGTAGAAATAGTACGTACGTATTGTCTAAAAAGTTTGGTTCTCCTATTAAACGGAGAGCAGCGTAGGCGGCGAGTAGGGACGGAGTTACCTAAGGAATTTTTATATCCTATGCTGTATAAGGGGTTGATATAAAAGCTACGTTTCTACCAGAGGCTAGTAAAGCCTAAATTAGGTAAGGATTAGCTAAAACGGATTTATAAACAAAAGAAGACTTGCCTAAGCGTAAAAAAGAGAAGAATAAAGAGATAGTTAGCGTTTAAATGTTAACGTAGTAGTAAGAAGTGCCGTATTAGCGTACTTAACAGGCAGTAAAGAACATTTGTAACAGTAGGTGTAGTTTGCCGAACCTGCTATAATAGATCTGTCGTTTGGTACAGATCTTAAAGAGCTAACCGACGATCTTCCTTTTTTACCTACTCCTAACTATTAATTATGGAATGTACGATGAGTAGGGAAATAAAAGGATAGGGGGTAGGATAATGACGAAGTAATGTAAGCTACACAAAGGGATGGGTTCTTATAGCTTACGAAGACGACGACGAAAAGAGGTAGAGGACGCCGATGAGATGTTCCGGAGGTAGGCCGGTAACGTTTACTAGCTTTTGGATAATAGCAATCCAGCGCGTACCGACGTGGAGAATACGATATACCACGTCCTTTATAGCATTAGGAAACGTATGTTTAATTTCGCTAAGTATGTGGTTAACGGATGTACTCTTGCTATAGAGCTTCGCGAATGCGTATGCGTAAATACGTTGTAGCCGGTTAGCTTTTTGGATTATATAGTAGATGTAGACGTAAACGTTGTCTCTTGGTTGAAAGTTAAATTGGGAAACTGAGTTTAGAGCTACGTTTTTAGTAGAGTATGTTGTGGTAAGATTTGTAGAGCGAGAAGCCCGAGTACGGCGTGTGGTTAGTGATGGTTGGAAAAGCTGCGGTGCTTCGTTCCAGGCTTGTCTTAAAAGTGTGATCTGCTAGCAAGGAAGAAAAGTAAAGCAACGTTAATTAGTAGTGAAAATAAATGTATAAGTAGCGCCGCTTATCTTAGTTTAGTTAATTTTACTATACTGCTTTACTTTAAGTTTACTACATAAACATGGCCTAACTAAAGCCATAGTATTGTGGTAAATATAAGATAAATAGGTGAAAGAGTACTTTTTAAGGTGGCACGTTATACATTTGTACTATATATATCCTATCCTAATTAGTGCGAATCTTTTACAACCGTAAAAGATTTAAAAGAATTAGGTTTAGTGTTAACACCCTATAGTAGAGTTTTTATAAACTACTCTATATACTTGTAATTACAAGTCCTCGTCTTATAGTAAGACAAGTGGGTTTATTCCTTTATTATTGTAAATCCTGTCGATTGACTAACCTTTCCTTATATTAAAACTAAGATACTATTCTACTAATGCTAACCCTTTCTAACATCGATACGGTTATGGATAGCAACGTAAACTTCTGTGTCTCGAAGAAGCACGTCTACAAACCAAATCGCAGGACGTATGCTGTTTAATACAACCTCGGTGTTTTAAGAGCTAGAAATTCATCCTAAGAAAGACATTTCAACACTCCTGTTAGCTTCGTATTCGACAAAACTAAAGGATTTTAAAGAACGTGGTTTGTCTAAGCATACTCCGTTAGTCGTATTATAGTGTTTACAGAAGGGTTTCTAATTTAATTTCGGTTTAATTTTCTAAAGAAACTTGTCGAAAAATAAATCGGTTAAGCCCGGCTCTTATTAGAAAGAGTTTCCTAAAGCTAATGTCCGTTCTTAGCTGTGTGTTGATAATAAGGTAAGATTCTTGCTTAGGCCATCCCTAGATTTAAAGAACCTTTTGTTTCCGATTAGCGAAGACAAAGACGTAAAGGAAGGTAACGATAAGGTTAACGATAACAAGCAGCCTCCTCTTTCAAAGGTAGTTATAGATATACTAGACGACGCTAAGGTTCTTTACAAGGGTGTCTAAGCTGCCTTGCGTATAGTCTTCCAGCTAAGCGACACCCTAGTTGCTAAGTTTACCGAAGAGGAATTTACAGTCGGCGAGTATTACGTACTCGAGTTTCTACGCGATTACCTGCCTGAATTCCCAGCTCCCCGCCCGCATAGCGTTGTCGTTTTCGGCTACTACGGCATCCTATTCACAGAGTTTGTAGCTAGCTGTGACTTAGCCTTACGGTGGCCCTAAATGAGCCTTGGATAGAAGCAGTACGTTAGCAGCCAGCTGGACGCGCTATTTACTAAGCTGCGGTCGCTACCGCTGCCGCCTAACACGCCGCTTAGAGCGTTGTAAGGCGGCGGACGCTGTAAAGATGGACGGCGAACGATATGTGGCAACACTAAGCCTATTTAGACGGCGTAGAATTTTAAGGACTGGATCTTTTCTGGGTCTACATTTACGTATCCTATGTTTATTAAATTCCTACGGAATCTGCTGCTATAGTCGGCAACAGAACTAGTGTTCGTGTTTACGTATGGCGACCTGCGCCTGGAAAACATGATTGTGAAACGTTGCGACGGCTGAGAAGGCTGTGATGACGAGTAGGAGATCCGCGCGGTTGTCGATTGGGAGACGAGCGGCTTTTACTTAGAATACTGGGAATCTGTTAAGATAACAAACTGCATGATATCGGTAAAGACGAGCGACTGGTATAACTATCTTCCTACGTGCATTTCACCCTAGCGATATCCGGTACAGTGGGCAGTCGACCGAGTTTGGAATTCTTGTGTGTAAAGTTTGTATTTAGATTGACTAATAGGGTTATTATTTATGTTTAATCAATTTGTATTTTTTAGGACCTAACGTCTTTTTTTAGCAAGTATTTATTTGATAATACTTGGAAATATAATTAGTTAGTTATTTTATTAAGAAATATATTAATTACTAACATGAAATGTAACGTAAATGTAAGCTAAAAAGAAAAGACGAAAAAAAAAAAAAAAAAAAAACAAGCCTCTAAAAACGGTTATACAAAGTGTATTTATGTGGTGCATCGATGTAGAGCAACCTGTGCTTACGACGATCTACGTTTTCTTTAGTTTAATGATAACACTTTAAGAACATGTAGGACAGTAAGGCCGGATAGCAGAAATCTTTTGGCCGTTTGGCTTAGCCTACCTAGTCCTCGACATGAGAAGACTCTTGATATAATTTGTGATGTTTATAAATATAAGTATAGCTGTAGTCTTTAGATACTATAAGCTTAAACAAATGTTATTCACTTCCTACACCGATCCTTACATAAGAAAATCGCCTTTTACTTTCGAAATTTTCCATCTACACAAAGCAGGCTCTTATTTAAAAGATATGTTTAGCTTTAAACCATCCAAGTCCTTTAAGGGCAAGGGCAAGGAATATAAGACGTCTAAAAAATCGTAAAAAGAAGTCAAATTGCATCCTAAGCTAAGCTAAGGCTCTAAGCATGGCCAGAGTTTCAAGCACGGCGAGAAATCTTAACAAGCAGAGCCCGACTACATCATACCAGGCTACATTAATCTCTTCTGTGCTATCTACAGCCCACACATGGGCAATTTTTACCACTAGGCCCTATTAGCATACTCGTCTAGAAAAAAGGCCTGGGCCATCTATCAAGTCGTGTAAGACTCCCTGGATAGCGACTTTCGCCGAGACGTTCATTATGCAAACCCGCTTAACTCGGATCAATGTATCCAACTCCTGGAACTAGGGCTCTTACTAGACACTGAAGATACCTGGGAAGAGCTGAAAACTCTCGGCTAGTATGTTTAGGTTTCGGGAGAATCTGTAGAGTGGAACTGCCAAGACTACGTTATAGAAATGTGGCAGCTTCTACACCACTATGGTTCATTTGATGATGCGACTTGGGACGCAGGGTATACTAGAATGCTGCCTTACTTTGGGCCAAATTTTGGTGGCGGATATGACGGTGAGGAGGAGGTGGAGGAGAGAGGCGAGGAAGAAGAAGAGCAGAAGCAGTACAAATCTGAGGAGTTTGTTGTTGACTCTAGCAGCGATTAGGCATATAATGGCTGGAGGTTTCATTTTCACTCCATTATTTGGACAAATTTCATGTCTTTATTTTAAGGCAGTACTTTAGACGAGTTAGCTTTTTTACTAGGAAATTTGATATGAATACTATGCGTTTATTTAGCATTAAATGGGAGAAGGAAAATAGAAGTAAACGCGAGCAACGGAGCATTGGCGGGTTCTACATCTGTACAGGAAATTCCGACAGGTAATGGGCATGAAAGCTATGAAACGATATAACAAATCGTAGTTAATCACAGTTTATCAACCGAAGCAGAACTTCGGCACGCTCACCATAAGGAATCAATGCCTTGACCCTGCTTAATCTATTACATTAACCATTGATTTAAGTGCAAGCGATGTGTGTCACCCGTCGGCCAAGTCAGCTACTTGGCAGTTTATTAGGGCGTCAGGTTTCTGAACACGGACACACATATGGTGCAACTTCCCGAAAATCCATAGCCTACAATAACATTTTTGGTAACGGACTCTACCAAGTTAGTCTAAAGCCACTTGGGATAATGCAAAGGTTTACTTGGCCACTATTCGTTGAGCCAACCATAGAATGAAGTTTGCATTGTCTTGGCCATTTGATCTATAAATCAGCCTGTGGGATCGGGTGCTATTTGTGCAGACCCTGCCGTCGTCAATATTGTCCTAATGCCGACTCTAGCTCGGTCGCCTTTCGTATATTGTCGCAACACGTCGCTAATCTGATGGATCTGGGATGGGATAAATGTCTTAAACTGACCTAGAACAGACTCCAGTTCGTGAAAGTCGTACACGGTCGGAACTGAAATCTCGCGGTCGAATGCTTTTAGCACATCGAGTTGGCTAAGCACGTATCGGCGGGAAGTAGTTTCCAGAATAAGAAGGCGATAACCCTAGACTGTGTTAACAAAATAATTAAAGAAAATGACGTAAAGTAAGGATTGACACGCCTTGGGAAGAACCGCTTTAGAGAGAATGACAAGAGTCTGGATCATGACGTTTGAGACGTGCAGACTTACCGGGTTACATTCAACTAGCCGCGCAATGTTGTCTAGACAAAGCTAGTTAGAGATGTGTCGCGTAGGCTCAGTGGACCATTGTAAGAATTAGTGAACGCCTTAAATACGTGATCTTTACTTACAACCCCCAGGTAAAAGCTTCTTCCGGTGTAGTCTTCCAAAATCAAGATTCAATAATTAGCACCTTCAGTACTAACAGATTTTATGAAGGAGTATCCGGAATCTAGCGTAATCTTATTGGCTATGACCGTCTTGCCCGACGCACTAGACCCGTGGGAAAATATATATATATACCCACCGCATTAACTCTTGTTTGGGTGCATTCTTAGCAAAGACGTAACCATCGTGTAGGATTTTCCGGATGGTTGGGCTGAAATCAAGAATGCCGTAGGCCGTGACCCTATCCAGCTCGTCGCCGTCCGCACCAAAAGCCGGCTTAACCTCCGTCAAGTTATTCATAAAGTCCCCCTTCTTAATCTTCATGTTGGCCACACCATCGCTGATTTGCGCTATGGTCTTGACCTTGACGTGGCGGTTGAAGGCAAATGGTGAGGCTGCCTTAACTGAGCCGCTAATTTCTGCGCCGGAAAGGTTTTTTTTCTAGTGCCGCCAGCTGGCTGGGGTCCACGTATGCATCCATTACGTTATTTGGGGACATCTTGGACGTGCGAATCTGCAGAATTTTCAGACGTCCCCTCTCTTCCGGCAAACTAATCTCAATCTACCCCTCAAGACGGCCTATCCACGGAAGCGTCTCGTCGATTATATCTCTGCTGGTCATGCCGATGAGCAGCATATTGTTCAGTTGGTCGACCTCGTCAAGCTTCCTTCTATAGAAGCTGGTTGACGATACTATCGCCGACACCAGTGCCACCACCGGCACCTAATCCACGCTGCTTGCATACGGCGTCGAGATCGTCAGAAATGATAATGTGTAGTCCGGACTCGTCTCCCTTTTCCTTGTACCCCTTTTCTGCGTCGGCAAACAGTTTCCACACATTCTCTTCCGACTGGCCCATCATAATGCCGAGCCTGCCTACCAATTCCGGTGGTATTTAGGTGGTAAACTGACGCCTACCTTCGGGACAGTGTGGCACCAAAAACACGTAGGACTAAATCAATTATGGCCACAGATAAAGTGATGGATGCTTTGCCAGCCAACTTTCTACCGGACGAAGGCGACAACGGCTTTGTTCTTGCCCCGCTTGACTTTGGCTCTTTATGTGAGACGACGTCATTGACTGGGATTTGCACGGGCACTTCCACGATTCAACAGTTACTGCTGATATCCCAACTGGATCACCCGTTATTGAGATATGCTCGTGTATGACTGACAAGCTCTGTGGCGCCGAGAACCCGCCTAGCAAGCTCGAGAGACATTGCTAGCATTATAACTAGTAGATGGGTTAGCGTTAGAACACTAGAGCGACTAGAAGTAGACGGAAGAAAAAGTACGCGAGGCCGTATGGATTGCTGCCTTGGCCTGAGATCGGACACAAATCTGTCAAAGGTTAATCAAAGAAACATCACTAGAAGGAATTAATCGGATTCGAGTGGTGTTGTATGAAGGGGAATGGGAAGAACTTTGAAAAAAGAAAAAAAAAGAAAAAAAAACCGAACATTTGGTTGAGAACTGAAACCAGAAAGAGACCGTACTATATTATTTCGCAATCATGACTATCATTCGACCCCGATGCAAAGCAAAGGATTTTCTGTAAATCAACATCCGATCTAGCGTTGCGCCGTTCTGTCGGGTCCAGTTCAGGTCCAGCTGAGACGTTTACTGTTTGGTGATGTTACCCTTCGCCAAGGACGCTAAAACGCATAGTAGAAAAAGTCAACGCTTTGTTTATGTCGTGCAAACGAAACAAATCAAGACAACCAGCCACCAAATCATAAGATGACGAACCTGTTTCGTCTCTACGTGGGGTGAGAAGAGTTTGAAGTCAATCGTGTGCATTAGGCGACCAGCATCTTTCGTCTGACTGTTAAGATCTTCCGTAACTTTCCACTTTTTTTCACATCGGATGAGTTAGTTTCTTGCCTTTCAACCTCTTGAAATTGCATCTTGAAAAGCCAACTATAAAAAGCTGTCGGTTTATTTACACACGGAAGAAAGCTTCATACCAGTAATATGCGTTTTATCCAAACTTTAATGGCATAAAATTTAATGCATGAATCTGTGGTAAATGAAAGGGTCAAGGGGTCCGAATGGGCGATGGCGTTTTCTTCCAGGGGCCAGCCCACCTGGTGGAACCGTTCGAACCATCCCCTGAGATTCTCTTACAGTTGCGCAGCCTACCCTCACATGTTTCCCCCACTTATACCACCCCTCCATTTTTCCGTAATCCAATACTCCAAACAAACAAATAGACATATAAGGTATCGAGCAGTTAACGATAGTTCTTTTTTGTCCCGTTGTTTCTATCGTCTCTAGTACTTCCATTCATTTGTTTGTTTTTACTAGTCGTTATATATATATATATTTTTTTTCCCTTGTATTTTTCATTCATTCTCGTCCTTCGCAACCATGGTTGTTCTTTCACTTGCTCTTATACTCCTGGCCTTGACGGCCGTTTGGGCAGCGCCGACGGCTAGTCCGGACGCGCCCGATTTCCTGCTGGGTCCCGACAGTTTGGTGCGTCGCCAGGACTACGATCAAAACTATAAGACGGGCGGCACCGTCAATTTCCAATCAACTAGCAATGGCTACTCGGTCACCTTTTCGGGGGCAAGCGATTTTGTTGTTGGCAAGGGTTGGAAGACGGGATCCTCACGGTGAGTTTCTGCAGCCGTTAAAATTTATTAGAAAAACTAATTCCTAAATAGGAACATCACTTTTTCTGGTTCTACAACGCAAACCGCTGGCACTGTCCTTGTGGCCGTCTACGGCTGGACACGCAACCCTCTCGTCGAGTACTACATTGAAGAATATGCCTCCAACGGCAAGGGTTCCGCCCAGGGTGATATCCTAGGAACCGTGGTGAGCGATGGTTCCACCTACGACATTTACAAGCACACTCAGGTAAACCAGCCGTCCATTTCCGGCACCACGAACTTCACACAGTATATTTCCCTGCGTCGTGAAAACCGGACCGATGGTGGGACTATTACCGTCCAGAACCACTTTGATGCGTGGGAAAGTATCGGCCTCTCTCTAGGAACATCGTTTGACTATCAGGTGTTGGCCACTGAGGGCTGGGGTAGTGCTTCTGGAAATTCCCAGTACACTATCAGCACTGATGGCAGCAGCAATAGTACTAGTAGTGGAGGTAGCAGCAGCAGCAGCAAGGCCAGCAGCGCGACCACGAAAGCAGCTAGTTCTGCCTCTCAACAGACTACCATTCAGCAAACTACATCCCAAAAGACCACAAAAACCAACTCGGTTGTCCAAACGTCGGTCAACAATGCGAAGACGTCCAATACTGGTTTTACCAGCAGCGCCTCTGTGAGCGCGACCCCCAAGTCTATCGCCTCCAATGGCGGTAAAACGACTGCTACTGCTGTTTCCTCTACCAGCTCTTTCGCATTCTCTCAATTTAGTACTACTACAGCTGCTGTGAGAGGATCCAGTTCTTGTACCCGAAGGACAACAACCGTTTATGTGTAAGCGAGGAGAGACGATAGAAAGGGGTTGATCCCAAGTTATGCTTCAACAGGGTATTTCCCCAATCCATGTATATATTTCTTTCAAAAAGTGTGATGCCGTGGCTATCCATCTTTGCAACGCTGGTATCCACGGTGCGGTGCCTAAACAGCATGTCGACAATGTTCCCGTCGTTGTAAAATACGGTCTAAAATACACCCGCCAGGTTCTCCAACTTTCATCCAAATAGATTATGGGAATTCCCTTTCTACGGCGTTGATCTTACAAAAAAGTCTTGAGCTGGTGTATGCTCGAGTGGGAATTCTTGATCTCCTTAGGTTAGGTTAGTTACCCGAGATTAGGTATCCGGCTTGCCTTAAGCCGGTAGGGACAGATATCCTACCGTCTACGCAAAATATGCAAAATGAATAGAAGCTTCAATAATGGCCCACGGACTCCGTCTTTCCTCGACAGGCTACTGCACTGACAAGGATACCGGTATATCAGTTTTCTTTTACATCTTCTACAACTACTTCTATAGCTAGGCTCGTTTGGTATGCTTCTCTGGCAAACGTTCTTGCTGCCGCCAGCGCAACTACCCTCGCCTTCTCCGCTGCTCCCAGCATTCATTGACCCCATCATCGCGGGAGTTGTCTGGTTCGTTGCCAAGGTGACCTAGATTCTTTCGCTGGGAATCATGTCCGGTGCCGACATCGATGCCGCTGAATCCTTTATCAGTGCTGTCTCCACCGCTTTCTAACACGACGAGCAACATATCATTGACAAAGTACGCTATGCAGTGACCGCACTGGTATTCTGGAAAGGACGAAGAACAATATTGTGCGTGACGATCTTCCTTAAGGCTGGGCTGGCCAAGAAAATATGCCCACAGTCCCGCCGGAACCAAGCGAAACGTGGGCCGCCTAAGGGCCAATCCAGCCTTCAACGTGGAAATACATCCGAACGTAACGCTTGGTAGGAAAGAAAAGAGCTGCGTACCCTATAAGTGGTGGAGGCGGTCCTCTAGCTAACAAGAACGGTATATACAGTTAATATTTATTAGTATAATATTACGGATAATGAATCATCCTGATTGCACTTTCCTCGAATTTTTAAAAATAAAATGGCCAATGCAAATTTCCAAACCCAGTTGAAGTGATCTTAGTTTGCTCGAAGGTTATTTTCTCTCTGGTTTTACTGTATTCCCAGGTCTGGTGCCTAGATGCCGTCCATGTACGGAGTTGTGCTTACGATCTGTGGCAGTCTCGGGCCTTGCAGTATCTACCTACACTTCTCTTTTCACTAAGCACGCTTTATTAATTTATCGTTAATGTTAGTGTTTCAGCCTTTCATCATCACCGATCACACTCTCTAAATCGTCTTTACCTTACGATATTTCAGCGACCGGTCCTAGTTTTAAACCATTGCTTAAAATATAGGTAGCAAGTGAATACGATGCCGGCCTACTCCGTAGGCGGCTAGGCAGTAGTAATGGACTGTATTTTCAGGGGCTTTTAAGGGCTAGAAAGTAATTTAAGGACGGTACCAAGAAAAACAGCTACCACTTAGTTGCCGGCGGCATCGTGGACAAAAACGGAGAGAAAAAGACGGCTGTTTTATACCAAAGAATCAAAATCAAACCTGTAAAGAAACGTATCAACCGGTAAAAAAGAAAAGACAAAGTAAAAGGACCTAGAAGAGACCCAAAAGTAATATTATGAAAATCGGGGGGGGGGGGGGGGGTAGTCACGGGACTGTCCATGAATTACTACCAATGAGATTGCAGGGATTTACAGGGGTTAGAGGTTTTCTGTTATAATATAGATATTAATAGATGCCGTCTTGTTTTCGGAAAAAAGGCGGCGAGCAAATCCTCAACGTAAAAATCGGACCAAATATGGGACCCACAATAATTTTCTGGGGTCGCGGGCTCCACAGAATTAATAAGACTGAATCCGGCGATTTTCTTTTATCCCCTCATTTTTGTCTTAAAGTAACGTCTTTACTATCGGATCCATCACAGACGACTTGCAACATTTAAAATATGAGAGGTGAAAACGGGCGTGACTATGGAAAATGTCTTTTTAGTCACAGGGCCACTGATAAGCACTGAATTCGCCAGCTGCCCGCCCAGCAAATAGCGATGGCCTGGGCGGCACACAGTGCTCTGACTATTCCAATGTGACTCTGTCGGCTTCCTGTTTTGTACATCTTTTATTAAAGAAATGCCACTAGAATGGTGAAACGACCTAAGCGGCGTTCGAAATACAAGAGACAGAGCCTTCATCTATGGGAGATTAACCATGTCGCCACACACATCGATGGTCTCGTAGTCAAACCCGAAGCCGCGCAATTCCGGAATCATGTGGTGGTATGAGTTGGTGTTGTCGTCGGTCTTGGCAAGCCCAAGCACCTCGTCCATCTTCGTGGACTTCGGGTCTACGGTCTAAAGCGCTGCAATGTACGCTCACGTCTCCTGGAGACTACGCGTAGCGTACAAGACCCCGAAGCCAGTGAAGTAAGAGCTTGGCCGGCGTTCACAGGCGGGTGTTACCCCCCTCTATGGCGTCCACTACCACTGCCTGTAGGTTTCACCTACGAAGTCACAGTTCTCGTAGCCTGTCAGTCAATCACTTGGTTGGTCAAGTTTGTGCTAGTCACAAAGTAGATGGTTCTGCGGAAAGAGCGACAAAAAAGCGCAATTAAAGCTAGGCTGGATTTAATCTCCCAATTTCTGCTTTTCTTCCTCTTGCATACGCGAAAGCTTACTCTTGTGCATTTGTGTTCTTGTTTGCGCCATTTGCCACCTCGATGTATACGTTCTAGTACTACGAGTTTGTTTCAAAGATCAGGGGATAAGGAGAGGTAATAAGCATACGTGGACTTTTTCGTTCCAATCGAATGTATGGTTCACCAAAACGATGGATCCTGTCAAACTTTCAAAGGCTGTTGGCGGCCAGCCCGGCTTTGTGCCAATCCAAAACGCTTGGCTAACCGTTTGTGACAAATCGTTCGAATCCTTTGTGTCAGTTGCCAACCAACAGCATTTTTAATCTAACAAGCGGGTCGTTTCATGACACTGCCGCACTAATGTACGCCCATTTCCATTCTAGAGAGCACAAAAATAAGCCCAGTGTGCTACCAAACAAGAAAGCCAGCCAACAGGTGTCCACTCAAAATTAGCCTACTACGCCAGTAAAAAGAATTCAAGTTTCTGTTGTCCGAATGCAGCCATTACATAGTACGTTGCTGTCACACCCTTGTAGCCAAGCCTCTCTTTTCTTTGTAGGAAAACCTTCTGTACGCTGCAACCAACGCTCCCTTGATCAAGCGTGCTTGGTCACTCCCAGCCTTTTTAGATTGCTTGTTTCTCATGGCTGTTCGGTTTCTTCCTTGTCAAATTCGTATCTTCAAATTTGTGGCATTTCCTCATAAGATACACGCAACTTCCGTCAGTCTACAACGTGTGCAAAACGTGCGATTCAAAATATCTTACTGATAATCCCTTGGCCCCGCCATCGCATTGCCTTCACATACATTTTTCTCGTCTTCCTTCCATCAGCCCCCTCTTTTCATTTTTGACTGCTTCTCTTCGACAACATTTCCAATACGATGTTCTTCCATTTCTTTATTTTCCTTCTCGCTTGCCATGCATCTCATGCGCTCACATACCCCGCCACCGTAGAGGTGGACTTGGTATTCCCTCGCAATGAATCCTATGCCCCCAGAGAATTGTTTCCTGTTGTGTTTTCTATACAGAATGCCCAGCATGCGTACCCTTTGTATCCCGAGTTCGATCTGAACATCACGAGCTTGAAAAAGGGTCAAGTCGTTGAGTACCCAACCCGATCACCAGTGGACCTCGCCAACCACACTGAGAGCGACCCCTATTTCTTTTACTATTATGTCTATCTCTCCACTCTTACCGATACTGAGGACGATAAAGTCGGGGATAGGATGTGGCTGCTTAGCTGGAAGCTCAGCTATATGAACTGCACTGCCGGTCCAAATGGAAGTCCCAATGTTCAGCAAAACACGACGATTACTCGCAACATCACATTTACAATCAGTGACAACTCGCAACAAGTCGATCTGGTTGCCGCGACTTCCGATGAACACTGTCACAACACCGACACCTCAAACAGCTTCACATTCAACGTGACGTCTCTATTAGACGCAGATTACCGGACCTTGTTCGAGCATCGAAACTCTTGCTCTGAAATGGACGTGCAGCATCTGCCTGCCAGTCCATGCGCCATCAAGATCGATAACGCCACTGCAGCTAGCATGGAAGCCGCTATAGCGTCGTCGTGTGAAGCTCGTTCTGGCTCCAGTTCATGTCATGCCGACGAGAGTGCTGGAAAGCGGGCTATGCAATTGAATATGGGAGGGATGACAGGCCTCGCTGTTTCTCTAGCATGGGCTTCGTTTTTGTTTTTGTTCGCTATGCTTGGATTCTTGCAGGGTTAGTTAGGGTCGTTCATTTTAGTATCTCTCGAACTGTCTTCCTGATTTTAAAACTTTATTTGTTGGCTCCTTCACTTCCTAAATTTAATGCGTGAGAAACACTGTTAGTTTCCAATTCATTGGCTAGCAATTTAAATTCTACATGTTGCTTTGTATGAGATATGTTAGTTATATTCCTCAGATCATAATCATGGCAATCCTTTGCGAGGGCCAGCATTTAAAACCTGATTAAGCCATCCATATAAAAAAGGGCGGCAATATTAATGGGCAATTCAGGGTCGTTCAGGATTCTGCTTGTTTCTTCACACCGAACTGTGGAAAAGAGCACCAATTTCGTCGATCAGTCACATTCCTCATCGGTACAAGCGCCTTTACATCTGCTTTCGAAAATTATACAGGCACAACTGGTCAGGGACTAGGTTTACGACCTAGGAAATTTGAAGGGACATGTATGTGTCAAATACAGGATTTGAATCATGTTGGAAGTGTTTTTAACGCTACTTCATATTAACGTACTTCAGATAAAGGAGAGAGGGGGCCGTAGTCCGGACGAGAAATTGAATATATAAGTTAAACGCCAAACTATCATAGCACATACGAAGGTCGGTCCTATGAAGCAAGATCCCCCAAGAACACTCTACGTTTTATCACTCATTCCAGCCCCTCACTTCCTTTTTAAGCCATATATTCATTCTTTTGCCCTACACCTTTTGAAATTCGCCAACTATCTTCAGAAGATTTCTAAACCTACATTTGTTACCATGCTTCTGTTCCTTTTCAGGGCGTTTGGGATCATCTGCTTTCTTTTGTTAGTACCAAAGGGTGCCGTGGCATCCGGTACTGGTCTCCGAGAGCCTGCAGGGCCGGGCTATCGCGCCAGAAACACCTGCCCGGCACGCTGCTATACTGCTGGTTCTGATTCGTCCACTTGGTCGTCCTACTACAGCCTGGACCAGACCAAACACTGCCAGCAGACCGTTTTCTATGATTTTTCTTTTTATGATGCTGTCGATGACCCAAACACCAGCAACCGCATCTTCGCTTGCGCGTCATACGGGGCAGACTGGGCCAATCTTTCCCCTGGCAAGACAGGCGCAGTTAATAACACCAGCTCCCAGTCGCTAACAGGCGAATATGAGCTGGGATGGTGGTCGGATGGTGTGCTGGCTGCCGCGGACATCCGCATCTTGGCCCGACAAGTCCGCAGCTACTTTGTCAATGGGCATGGCGATGCTGATGGTACGTCACATCTGTTTGCCAGGTCTGGTCATGGCGCTATAGGCATCTATGTCGGGTCGGGCCTGCAGAACGAGGCAACTGCCGAGTTTGCCCTTAAATCATTTGAAGATAGCATTGCCACGCTCAATGTATACACTTCTAGTATTGCCATGCAGCTCTGCAGCCACGGAAACGACAGCACTCACACTTTTGGTGTTATGGCTACCAGCAACGGAAGCTTTGCGTCGGTGCAGGAGGCCATCAAGGCGTGGTCCCGTGGAGATTGTCTCACATTCAATGAATCCACAAGCGTTACGGGCCCGGCCGTTCTGGCAACATTATCGACGCCATCTGCCAACGCTACGACCTCGTTGGGGTCCAACATCAATGCTACAAACGACGGCTCCAGAAATTTTGACGCCATTCGACGATCCAAGGCTTGGCACCAGTTGCGAAGCACAGAAAACGAAATTCGGACTTTCAGAAATGGAGACTCTACCGCTTCGGCTCCTCAGCCAAATTCCGATGGCTCGTGTGCCACATACACTGTCAAGAGCAGTGACAACTGTAACAACATTGCTTTCTACAACAACATTGGCGTTGAGCAGCTGCTCGACTTCAACGACTACACTTGGGGCTGGAGCGGGTGTGACAATCTTTGGGTTGGCACTATCATATGCCTAAGCAACGGGATTGCTCCTATGCCAGCCCCTCTTCCCAATGCTGTCTGTGGGCCACAGGTTCCTGGAACGACAGCACCACCACTCGGTACAAATATCTCCGATCTGAACCTATGCCCGCTTAATGCGTGTTGCAACACTTGGGGCCAAGTTAGTCCCATATACCAATTCCCCCATGATTTGTTCAAATGCTAATAATACCAGTGCGGAGTAACTGCCAGCTTCTGTGCCGATACGGAAACTGGAGGCTGTCTCTCGAATTGTGGTGCAAACGCTGTGCGTCGAGATTCAACGCCAGGAGATTTTCGCAGAATTGCTTTTTTTGATGGTGACGGTCTTGGTCGCTCATGCCTTCGCCAAGACGTGCAGCAGATCAGCACATCTGAATACACCCACATCCACTTCACCTCTGGCGTGCTCACTGATGATTACAAGGTTTCCTTTGGCGCATCCGCCAGGCAGCAGTTTGCATCTTTTAAAAAAATCAAAGGAGCAGTAAAGATATTATCCTTGGGCGGCTGGGAGTTCTCCACAAGTCCCAAGACATATTCCATCTTTCGCCTGGGTGTCACGGCTACAAACCGTAAAAAAATGGTTGCCAGTATTGCCGACTACGTCACGGAACACATGTTGGACGGCGTGGAAATTGATTGGCAATATCCGGGAGTATGTTATAAAGCTCCCAGCATGGGATATCAAGCTAATCTGATCTAGGCTCGTGGCATTCTTGGGGTCCCCACGGGGAGCGAAGAGGATGGCACAAACTATCTTGCATTCTTGGTGGCTCTGAAAGAACGTCTACCGGATAAATCTGTTTCGATCACGGCGCCTGCATCGTACTGGTATCTTAGGGAATTCCCCATCAGCGAGATCAGCGCGACGGTGGATTACATTGTGTTTATGACCTTTGATTTCCATGGCCAGGTATGTGAGACCGTGCTGTAAAAGACGCAATAGCTGACAGTAAAAAGTGGGATGCAGGGAATCCATACGCTCAAAATGGATGCCCATCCGGAACTTGCCTTCGAAGTTCTGTCAACTCGACCGAAACGCAGACGGCCTTGACCATGGTAAGATACATCCCGACAGGTCACGTGTTCACTTGTTCACTTGTTTTCCTGTGCTGATAATTGCAGCTCGAGAAGGCAGGTGTTCCACCAAATAAGATCGTGGCCAGCGTCACCAGCTTTGGTCGCTCGTTTGCCATGGCCGACGACAAGTGCCACACTGAGCAGTGCAAATTCACCGGCATGGCCGCGCAATCCAATGCCAAAAAGGGGCACTGCACCAACCTAGCCGGCATCCTATCCAATGCAGAGATCAAAGAGATCATGAGAAATGCTAGCCGTGTCAACCACGTCTACGTCGACGAGAACAGTGATACGGACATCTTGGTGTACGACGACAACCAGTGGGTTGGCTGGTTGAGTTCAGAAACTAAGACCCAGCGGAAGAACCACTACCAGTTGCTAGGCTTGGGGGGTGTGGCTGACTGGACCGTGGACCTGGATGACAATATAGCGCCTGGAGTCTCCATTCGAAGCATCGAGGCTGGAAGGAGCCAAGGTTTGACCATTCGTGACGACCCTGTCGACTGGAAGGCTATCAAGTGCACAGACAATGTGGCGAGGAACACGACTCTGACGCCAGAGCAGCGCTGGAACGGCATGGGATGTCCCGAGGCCTGGCAAGATCTCACCGACGAGTGGGTCAAAAATGGAAGACGCGGAAACTTTAGCAACTACGTCGTCAGAAAGATGGGGTCGGTGACGCCTTCTGCGCAGTGTGACAGCCTCGGCGAATCCAATGGCTGCGAGGCAGCTAGGGGGTGTTTGGACTTTGAACAGTACAGCGTGGCTTACTACGCGATTTGGGAGTCTTTTGTGGCCGTTCATGGGGTAATGATAATAGGCATCTGACCGCACAAAATTCCGCTAACAAGTCCCCCAGATGTTCGACACTTTGAAGAACGCCTTGGTTGGTGCGGCTGCGTTGGGCATCGTCCCCAAGCTCAAGGACTTTGAAAACAAGTTTGCGCCTATTCCACCAAAGGATGACGATATCTGGATGGATATTTTGCTGGATCTTATCGGCATAGGCGTCCCCTATGTCACGGGCGGTCTATTCAAAAAAAGTGAGCATCAATTGCCCCCTTGAAATGGAGCGCACTCTAAAAATTCACCCTCGTCTCTAGTCCTAGGCAGCATGCCCTTCTTTAAAGGAAAGGGAACCCAGCTAGGCAATGCGGCAGAAGGTACCAACGTAGCCAGTGAGATCATCCTGGGCGTTGTGGGGAAGGTGAAGAGTAGCGAGTGAGTGTCTACATTGGTTACCGTATTCTACAACGCCTTGTGCTAACGGACAGCTCGTGGACTACCGAGAAGCAAGACGCATTCTCGACAACAATGTCCAACGTCTTGACCGCTTGGGGAGATGCAACGTCTTATGGTCTGAGCGACATTTTCAGCGGTTCCTCCGAAACACTCCCCGCGCTGACGGACATGATCAAAGACGGTCAGTTGATCGGAGGCGACGAGCCCGGCAACATCTCCCAGAGATCTCTCAGCCCGCGCATTCCGGTGCCGGCCAACATTGACGTTGTCATGGAGGCGATGATTTCCAAAGTTTTTTTCGCCTTCTCCACCCCCGTTCTCTGGCAAGCATCGGGTGTGTATCCCGTTGTTCTCGACTCTGGTTTCGAGTGCGGTGTCACCGATCCCCTCGGCCAGTATCTCGACACCAAAACCATGCATGCCACGGCTGGCTGCCACGACGGGCGCTTGTATTATCTAGTCCATCCAGAGGGCTCCAGTCAGTCCTGCAGCATTAGCGCGTGTGGCCAGGGCTGCCTATCAAGTTGCAAGGACAGCGAATTTTCGGCGCTGCCCGGTCTCGAATTTCTCGATGGCAGCGCCTTTGGGGGGGTCACCGTGTCTGATTTGATTTCGGGGTGAGCTTGTTAATCAATCCAATGGAAAACTAGGGGCTAACAACACAGGGCTGTCCGCACCTACAAGCAGAATGGCGAGGTCAACGGTGGCGAAGCCACGGACCCAACCAACGCAGCATCGTTCGCAGAACTCTACAAGGAAGATGTCACCACACCCGGGTTTGTGCGCATTCCGGTGTGCAGCCCCGACATAGCCTATCGGGCCTGGTCCCACAACGGCGGTCCGCAGACGTCGGCACCCAACTACCCGTGTTCGGTGGACGTGATCAACAAGTGCGGCGACTCGTCCTTTGTGGACCAGACGAGTGATGCCTCGGGGACGGTGGACGACTGCCTGCATATTGTCAAGAACATTGAGGGGACCGATGGCGAGTGGCACGTGGACATGACGCTGAAGAAACAGCACCAGCTGGTGCAGTTTGGGTCATGCGCATTTGGCGTGCAGGCCAAGAAGAAGGGCCCGAGCCCGCACGTCGAGTTCAACGTGGGCGCTCAGGACATTGTGGACTTGATCCGGGAGTCGGCGACGCGGTTTGGGGGCAGCGGCAAGGTGGGCGCTAAAGGCAATTTCGCCTGCGAATATTCACCCGACGTTGAATGGGGGCTGTACCACGACTAAGCATGTGCTGCTAGAATACAGCCGCACAAGTGTTGACGTGGATGTGTATGAATACTAGGTAGTGGATCAGAATAAGCACAGTTCTGCCAATAACAGTCTACGGCGTTGATTAGGGTTGTGGGAGACGTCCGAGGTCATGTCCGTCGATTTACACCTGGCGATGCTTCGCACAAGAAGACCGTGAATAGTAACACTGGCACCTCCACAGCAAAGCTGCTTGGGCAGATCCACTCTCGACCCTACAGCTCCAGTCTTCCGTGTCTCATCTACACAGCCGAGCCTGTCGCTATCCTGAGGGGGCCTCAGGCTAAATAGCGTTCCGCTTGACCCGGCCAGTCCTTGCGTACGTATACGCCAGATTATCAATGCATGCACACATACTGCGACATGGATGACCGCCGCACGCATGCGCCTGATATTAACAAACACCCCCTGTGACGGGCTCACCCACGAGACTTTCTACAAGAAGGCTAGAAGGAATTAACATTAATCTTACTACAAGAAAAGGAGAATATAAATAGGCAAGGCCGACTTCTTGCGGGAAGTTATACAGCCACCGTATTGGTGACGTGTCTGCCTCTACGTGGCAGGAGACCAGGGTCCGCCCCAGGTCCGCAGATTACCGCAGGGTTGCTGGTTGGTCGGGGCACGCGCGCCCCACGTGACGTTTTTCATTATGGTAGGCAACGCTTGAGCCCTTGACACCCCGGTTGATACGCAGACGACTACAGTAATAAGTACGACTGCCCGAAGTTGTATATGGAGGTGTGCAATGACTGAAATAAGAAAGGGGTTGATGTGGGTAGTCTTTTCGTATGTAAATAAAATGTGTTAATGTAATAACCGGTGTTATTTCGATCGAGATTATGAAGTCATGATGTTGGATGGTCGGGGTCATGGTATACCCTATTTTGTTGATGTATTAATAGCAAACTTATAAACACCTTCTAAACTAGACAGTTGCTTCGCCCGGTTGGATAGCAAAGTTCTCGAACGTACCTGGCATGGGACGCCTGGCCGGCTACGTCAGCACGCCCGCTAGCATAGCCGTGTGGGGCCGTGTTGGCGAGCGCTCATCCGAGGACGCGTGAGCATTCGTACCCGTTTCTTTTGCTTCGTCATTGGCTACAAGCATGGGCATACATGGGCATACAGGTGCTCCGTTTCTTTACTGGATATATATATGTATACTAGTTTTTTGTTTCGTTTCGTTTTGCTTTCATTTTGTTTTTGTTTTGTTTTGTCTATCTTACAACCCTGTACACTATTCCTTTTTCTACACGTTTGCAAATCTTCATTGTCTTTCCCCATTCACTCGTTTCAACATGGCGTTCTCTTTCATTCAAGGATCTCTGCTTGCATCTCTGCTTCTTGCGTCGCCGGTTCTTGCCCAGACTTCGACAGACTGCAACCCTACGGAGAGTAAGTGCAAATAAGACCTCTTGTATTCAAATAGTAACCCTTTTACTTATGCCTCCCTCTTATTTCTAGCTACCTGTAGCGCGGACACTGCCCTTTCGTCCAGCACCTACAGTGTCGACTTCACCAAGGGAGCCGACAATAGTTCCTGGACAGCAGTGGCAGGATCCGTTTCCTATACGTCTTCCGGTGCCGAATTCACAATTAACAAAAAAGGCGATTCGCCAACCATCCAAACATCGTGGTACTTCTTCTTTGGCCGTCTTGAGGTGCACACGAAAGCGGCCTCGGGCACAGGCATTGTCAGCAGCGTTGTGCTCGAGTCTGACGATCTTGACGAGGTCGACTGGGAATGGCTCGGCGGCAGCTCTGACGAGGTCCAGACCAACTACTTTGGCAAGGGCAACACTACTGACACCACCCGCGGCGGCACCACGACGGTGACCGACACGCAGAGCACCTCACATAACTACACGCTCAACTGGAGCTCTGAGTCGATCGTCTGGTATGTTGATGGCTCAGCCATCCGTACCTTGAAGTACGCCGACGCCCTGTCGGGCGCCAACTATCCTCAAACTCCCATGCGCGTCAAGCTAGGAATTTGGGCCGGTGGCGACTCTGATAACGCGGCAGGCACAATCTCGTGGGCTGGTGGCCAAACGGATTACGACAAGGCACCATTTACCATGACTGTCGAGAGCGTGACCCTCTACAACGCAAACCCCGCCTCCGAGTATGTCTACGGCGACAAGACTGGTTCCTACTCGAGCATCGAGATTGTGGCTTCCAACGGCACTAGCAGCAGCTCCAGCAACAGCAGCTCATCATCAACGCACAACTCCAGCAACAGCACTTCATCCTCCACAACGAACAGCTCCAGCACATCGTCCACTGTTGCGGTTTCTCTTGGAAGCTCGCTCCTACATCAGCTCTCTCTTCTCCCCGGTATGGCTGCTGCCGTGACCGCTTATTTCCTTCTGTAATTATTTATTCTGTGTCTTGTCGCTATTAAGCATTGACATAATTCTCACACTTTATTATATCTCACATAAATTTGACAGCGAATATAGAGCTAGAAGACCGTTTCGATTTTCTCATACTGTCAGCTCTGAATCGTGTCAAGAAAATCGGATCTGCAGTTTCCGGGTGCCAAGCCACGTAATAAGCTACCAAGGGTTTGAACGCGCGTTGTGTCCACTAAAAACACCGTAAAACTTCTGAACCAAGACGCCCTGGTTTTGCTGCACTTTGGTATTTTATGAATGAGCACGCAAATTTCCAAAAGCTGTTTTCTGCTTCACTATGAACAACAACATATTTTAATCAACGTAATATTTCCTATAAAGCTTATACACAAAAGCGCGAGGAAAACCCACCGAAAGTTACTGCCCTAAAGCACTATCGCTATCAATTTACTTGTAGAAGCATTATAATATTACGTTGCTGGCCACGTAATTAAAGGGGCTATACGAGTATGGTGCGTCGACGCCTGTTGCGCTAAACTGTATTGATCGATCTATATACCTAAGAACCTCGTGTCCTGGGCAACCATTAACATATTTTTTGAAGAAAATGCCAGACTTGAGAAGAGACCGTTCTCTCCATGTCCCAAAGAGAGAGGAGACAAAGCTAACACAGGGGCGACCTGTTAGTATCTTACTAGGCCTATAGCCTATAGCGTTACGAGCCAGCGTTGTTTTGAAAATTTCGTGTTTGGCAAAGGCGGTGAAGATTCGTAAGCTAGCGCAGAATAGGAATATTTACTAAGCATTCCTTTGTTTTGGGCTGGTGGCCTAACCAATGGTTGGATCCTTGTTACATCCCAATGAACTTGGATCGAGAGAATCATTGTTGCGATTCGGGCGTCTCCTTCCACGTGCCTTCGACACGGTCCTCCCTAGAGGTTGTACATGAGACCCACCCTTTTGAGTTACTGTCGGAGCAAGGACCCCTCGGAGGCCGGACTTGAGCTTGGAATGACTCAGCTGATTGCCTCATAGATGCACCGCTGTCGACATTCGGCATTATCTTCATCTCCCTCATAACTGTCGCTCCGAAAGCGTCTGGTTAAGGTAGGCCAGTGCCTCACTAAGAAATGTCATTGGCTTACGAAGGGTAGGGAAATATCAGACTACCCATCTTTCAGAAGACCAAACATGCCGCGACCGTCCAAGAAACTCCCTGCTTGCGACCCCTGTAGGGGTTCCAAGCTGGCCTGTGACCACAAAAAGCCAGTATGCACTCGATGCAGCAGTTCAAACCGCCCGAATCAATGTAAATACCGTGAACTGCCCTTTAAGAAAAGGAAAGCCATGAATTCTGCATCTACGGCTAGCTTGCAGGGGTAGGTCGCAGCACTCCCCCACGGCTTTGCCATATTACTCACGTTGCCTGTAGTCCCATGGTGCCCTTAGGCCAACCTTCTGAGCTAGAAATGAATGTTGAAGGCATGGTAATAAAGCCCCACAAGTACCCCAACCCTGGGTATCTAGGAACTTTCAGCTATACTACGCTGTTTGATAATCTTCCTGGTGTAAAAGTCACTCCTTCCTCTGGCATAGGGCCCGAAGCACAAAGCGGACTTTTTTCTCTGGAGAGCCATCCCTCCGAGGCAAATACCGCACACGGCGCAAAGTTGGTGGATCAGGTACGCCGTCATCTATCTCCGTCATCTTATTGCCCCATGATACAGGCATGGCTGGCAAAGGGAACGACCCTTGCTCTGGCAGGTCTATTTGTCAAGAGCTGCATTCGGACAGCACAGTTTTTATTCGTCGAAGAGGGGGCTGCCCAAAGCTCTGCGGAAATATCCAGCATACTCTTCTCGAACAGCTGTCAGCCTTTGACCGTGACAAACTCTGACGAGCCTGGGGACTATTGCGCACAATTTTGCCTGGAGAATGCGAGGTGGGAAACCGTGGGGCTATTCTGTACAGCTGTATCGAGGGCTGCTACCGACTTGACATATTCGCAAACTTTTTGCGAATCTGATCAAGGTCGCCGAGAGCTGCAAAGACTCGCCATGCACTTTTCAGACCAGTGTCTCGATATTGCCATGTCACTCGACTGCCTGAATGACCTGCAGCTCTTCTTGCAGTATGAGAACTTCATCTTGCATTCGATGGTAGACGGGGACCAGAGTAAGAAACTTGCGGCATGGTCTATTCATTTTGCGCTGATAGTTCTCCCAGGCCATCATTCGTGGAAAAGGCTGGGCGACATGACAAGTTCGCTCTTTGCCCTCGGCCATCACCAACAACTACGCCAGCCTCCCAATACACCGGACTTCCTCATCAGCCTGAGGCGAGCTGCCTTTGCTCGCACCTACTCTGCAGACAAGAACGTTTCTATTTTCCTCGGCAGACCTCCTCGAATACTCTGCAAGTATTGTCGATTCTACCTGCCGGGGCACAGCATCGAAATTAAGGGACGCAACCCTTTTCAACTCCACAATTGGGAAGGCGAAGTGACCTACGATAACCTATTGGAAACACAGTGGACAGCACTGTGTGCGATTCTAAAGGAGGAGATCTTGGATATGGTTGACGAAGAAGACACCCAGGAGCGGTGCCGACAAGCCGAGTAGGTTGATTCTCATCCATCACTCCCCTTCTGTTTTCCTTGCGACGCTAACACCGGACAGTACCATACATAAACATGCGTTAGCCCAGTGGTCTGCCCTGCCAGCCCGGTTTCGGCTTGAGGGGCCCTTGAAGCTACATGACCAACAGCCAGTCATGCGAGACTTTCTCGTCAGCGCGAGGCTCAACCACTTGCACATACTATTTCTCCTTCGGCTTGTCTTGAGTAGAGGCAACCCTCAATTTGATGTTGAGTTAGCTACCATATCCGCAGAGATTTTCCACATCGTAATCGAGGCCATCATGCTCAAGGATCAATTGGCAAATTCTGGCACCTCTTTGGTCTGGAAGGTCGGTCAAATCCCCACAGGGCGGTGAATACGCTGACAGCATCAGGTGGCATATTATGGATTACCAGCTGCCGGTGTCATATGCCTCTGGTTGTTGAACCAATCATTGCAACAACAGGAGGGCATCAGCAGATCGAAAGTCATCCAGAACCTGGGTATTCTCGTCGCAGAGATAGAGATGGGAACTCTGGTCCAGACTGATGACTCCAACTATAGATTACTGATGAGCGCTTCCCAAACCATCAGGAACTTACTCGACCGGCTTCTTAATAGCGGCACCATGTCTCAGGCTCTGGACTCGTTTCAGCACCCTACAGCTTTCGGTGGAGAAGGCCAGATGGATTGGAATCCTTGGGATGGGGTGAGCTTGCAGGATTTCGAGTCAGACTTTTGGGTCAATCTCGCGGAGCATCCGATATTCCTAGGAGGCGAGACTTATGCACAGTCTCTTATGTAAATCGAGAATAATGAATCCTGCTAGGTAAGGGGCTAGTCCGTACAATGACCAGTTTTCCCATTTGAACTGCCCTCTTTGCCACTTATTCTGCGTTTATCTCCTTCTCCTTCTGAGTCTCCAGATAATGTAGCAAAGGCCCCTTCAGAACATCCTCTCGCTCTAAAATGATCTCCACCATCCTGACGCCATTGTTTTCATATAGCGCCTTAGTATCCAGAATCTTCCGAAGCTCGCCCCAGGTCCTTGCGGAGCTGGTATATGTGTTCTCCCCGGCTCCGAAGAACCTTGGTGCTTCCAAATATCGCCATCTTGAGATATCATTATACCGCTGCTTCCGCCCATGAATGCAGCGCTCAATAGTGTACCCGTCGTTGTTGAGAAGGAAAATAACCACATTCAGCTTGAGGCGGACGATAGTAGCGATTTCTTGGGCCGTCATCTGGAAACTGCCGTCACCAATGAAAAGGACCGTCTTTGCAGTCGAGATGCCAAAGTATTGGGAAGATTGCAACAGTTCTTGTTGGGCCAAAGCAGCTCCTTGAGAAGCGGGGAGCATGTAGCCTATGGAAAGCCATGTTACCGGAGTGAACAGCCTTGTATGCGAAGGAAGATGCATCTCTCGCACGCCGTAGCCAGCAGTACCAGTCTCTCCGAGCACAATGTCGCCGGGCTTTATGTAGTTGGCAAGAATCTGCCAAAGCCCGGCCTGTGTGAGAGGCTCATCCGGGACCTTGTCAGAAATCTGCAGCAGGGAGTCGCGGGGCAGCTTCGGGTACGGGTCGTAGGATGCGATTTTTTTGGTGTCAAGGCTGCGGGAGATGTGAGAGATGATGTATTTGGAGGAGGCATCACGGAACAAATGATCTCCGATTTGTATGCCTTTGGTGGTGAAGAGAATGGCAACATTTTCTTTTGGTGTGGCAGAATAGCCGTAACTGTTGCTTGAGCTGAAATGCGGACCGAAGACCATAACTAGATCAGCGTCGCCCATAAATTGCCGAACAACTGGGTCGTCAAAACGTCCGCGGTAAATCCCGTGGAAGTTGGAGAGTGTCTCGTCTGTTAGGCTTTTACCAAAAGGCGTTGTCCATGTCGGCCAATTGGTTGTTTTGACGAAGGACTGAATATCTTCACAGATTCTCAACGGCCTGCTCTCGCCATCTACAACGATGACAGGCCTTTTCGCATCGTATATCCTCTCCAAGATTAGGCTCAGGACATCCTCTTGGACGGTATCTGGTTCGTTTCCAGGAACCACAATAGGAGACTGAAGCCTGGCGGCAGAGAGAGGCTTGGTCACCATGTCCACAGGAACCTCGATATACACAGGTCGGCTGTAGAGGAGCAACTGCTCCAGAGCGCCATCTATCTGCTCCGCACTCGTCCGAGGATCGCTGAGACAGGCTTGAGCTACCGTGACATGCGCGTACATAGCCGCAAATCGGCGGTACTCTCCGTCATTCAAGGTATGGTGAATCAGAAGACGATTATCCTGGGACGCACGGGAAGGAATTCCCACAATATGGATGACCGGGGCAAATTCGGTATACGCCCCGGCGATGCCGTTGATTGCTGAAAGTTCACCTACTCCGAAAGTGGTGATCAGAGCACCGATGCCCTTGATGCGGGCGTAGCCATCTGCGGCATATGCGGCATTCAGCTCATTGGCGTTTCCTACCCAACGCAAGCCCTGTGGTTCAACATAGTCCAAGAGATCCAGATTGTAATCTCCAGGAACACCATGAATTGAGGAAACGCCCAATTGGTGCAGCCGAGTAAATAGATACTCTGCAAGCTTGACGGAAGAAGAAGGCATGGCGGTGGGAGGCTGTATTGGCCTTGACGAAAACAATGGGAATGATGGTGTTGAGAGGTGTCGGCGTAATCACTTGCTTTCGTCAAAGCAGGTGCCATTAAATATGCCCCAGACAAGAGCCCAATTGATTCCCACACTAATATTTGATTGTCTGTCCGAGCTTGATGCGCTGGCATTTCCGCCCGCGTGACATTATCGTTACTCCGATGCCCCGAGAACATTAAGGACTAGCTGGAGTTCACTCCGGCGGTCAGCGGTTTACTCCGAACCGCAAAGTTCACTCCGAAGCAGGGTGACAAATGGTGGACTTCATGAGAATAAAGAATTCCTTCATTTCCCTACATAAGATTGAAATCCTGTCTTCATTAGTATGGCTTCTTTCTTTAATCCTTTCTTCCACAATTCACCATGTTGCAGAGCAAGGTTACCCAAATCCGCCAAAAGAGGGACACATCCACCCCTTTACCTAAGGGAAGTGCCCCTTATATATCGTCTAGCGACTTTAAAGTCCAGCATGGCTTAAGACCTACTTCAAAATCATGGACCTACCGATTCAGCAAAGAATGCCAACTTCAGAAAACATCTCCCCTGAAGGCAGCATCTAGAAACTACAATCAGTCGGACACCATCACCCTGGGAACGGCCAGGCCGTTCCCTGGGTACTTTCCCTGGGAATCCATGCATATGGTATCCCCAGAGGAAAATTCACCTGGAGCGCCGAGCCATCTTCTATCTCACGTTTCGGCAGCCTGCGTGAGAGGCGAGGACTCATACGACCTTGCCGTGGCCATGAACTACGGGTACTCGGCAGGGTCGCCCCAGCTGCTTCGCTACGTTACAGAGCACGTGGAAATGATTCACGACCCGCCTTACGGGAACTGGGAGAGTTGCCTGACTTGCGGCTCGACATCCTCTATGGACCTTGCGTTCCGCATATTTTGCAACCCCGGTGATACCGTTTTCATGGAGGATCACACATATTCGGGCGCCCTCACTTCTGCAGCTGCACATGGGCTCAAGGTTCAGGGTGTGGCCATGGACAGACTAGGCTTGCTGCCTGAGGATTTAGACCTGAAACTCAGGACATGGGACACTACCAAAGGACCCAAACCATTTGTTCTATACATGATCCCAACCGGCCAGAACCCAACAGGCACAACTCAGAGCCTCGAGCGCCGCCGGGCGATCTACAAAGTTGCTGAAGATCATGACTTGTACATCGTTGAGGATGATCCATACTTCTTCCTAAGTCTCGGATCGAGCTCCTCTGACGTCTCATCGCTCGACCGGATCGATCTTGATCAGTACATGGGACTACTGCCTAACTCGTATCTATCGATTGATACCTCTGGGCGTGTCTTGCGAATGGATTCGACATCCAAGATTCTAGCCCCGGGCCTTCGTTTGGGATGGGTTACAGCAAGCTCCGAAGTCATCGACAAGTTCATCTCCTATTCCGAAGTCGGTGTCCACAGCCCGAGCGGACCTTCCCAGGTCATGGCATACAAGCTGCTGGATGAGACTTGGGGTCATCAGGGCTTCATCCACTGGCTTGTCAAGCTCTCGAGTCAATACCGCCAGCGCCGGGATACACTTCTCAAGGCATGCACGCGGTATCTCCCTTCCGACATGTGCACCTGGAAGATTCCTGAGAATGGCATGTTCCTATGGGTCAACCTCGACCTGTCGAAGCATGTCCCACCCGGTACCGGCGACGTCCCGTATACGACATGGCTGGAGATGGAGGAATTAATCTTTAAACAGGCACAAAGGAATGGGGTTTTGGTCAGCAGGGGCAGTTGGTTCATCACCGACGTAACAAAGATGTGCGGTGTCAGCTTTCGCTTGACTTTCGCTGCGGCACAGGAGGATGCTCTTGATCAAGCGGTTCAGCGCTTTGGTCACGCTCTCAGGATTTGACTTGTAAGTGAAAAGGGAGGCGCAGTGTGCATTAAACGTGGACACAATTTTCAGTCCAAAAGCACTGGGCTCCTTGACGCTGAGATGTCAATAAATATCGTATAGGCTAGAAAGATAGATAGACAGGGTGAATGCCCCATATGATGGCATACTTGCCTGATACTTGATGGAATAACGCATTTAGACAACTCTGCAATGATGTGCCGGAATAAAAACAGCGAAACTCGCCGTTAAGATATTTTGGCCCAGCTGACAAGCCAAGTATCAGTCGCGTTTAGAATTGACCCAAATATGCACGGGCCCTATCAATATTAATACTGAAGTGTCGAAGATCCGAATCGAATAATGGAAACGAGATGCTACTGTAGGGTATTTGAGATGCGTAGTCGCATTAGGTCTCCGTCGAAGTGAAACTCACTATACATGAGTATCTACATTAACGGAAAAGTGCGAGAGCACCGGCTTTTTAACTTATTATCTAGTTGGGAAGTCTGTGGCCTGACATTAACTTGTCATTGCCATGACAAGTGAGTGTGCCTGGAAGGTTCACATAAAAAGTAGGCGTTAGGACGAGTTGCCTTTGGATCTGAAATCTCAATTCAATTCTGAAAGACGCAATTCGTGCATATCGAATGTATTCCGAATGACCGACCCGTTGTGATGGAAAGGGAGGACAGGGTAAAATGAGAGGGGATGAACTTGCATTGTTGACAAGTATCGTTTCTGGCTTATCCCTTAAACAAGGAACCACCGTTTGCAATATCAGGCTACTCCGGGTTCCCTGTGCACCGCCGAATACTTCGTAATTGTATGACATACGCTAATTATCGAGCAATTTCGGTGGCCGCGGGGCGCGACCTACAGGCAGGCACTTCAGACGACTTCTACACATGCCTGGTGAGACGGGCTTAGAACGGAGCTAATGCCCGTTGTCAACGTCTGGATAGGGGTTCTAACATGTCATTCTATGATTTAGATATCTTGTACGTTTTCATGACACGATGATGAATTCGTTTACACTGAATTAAACTCGTCAATAACAGACTGCGGCTCTTGAAATGTGGCCGCTGGAATGTAGTCGATATCCAGCCTAACACAATGTTAGCCAATGCCAAAGGCGCAGGAAAATCAAAGATGAATGCATACCCGAACGCGGCTGGCCCTCCGTTCTTCAGACCCTCACCCTGGGTCCACTGGGGACTCCCGACGAGCACAAAAACATGCACGCGCAGCCCATAGCGGTAGTCCTGCGTGCCCAGAGCCCGGCCATCCTCGGCATCCAGAACGCAGACCAAGTCCGGCACACTGGCGAGGGTCGTGCGGCTGTCGGTCTCAAACGCATGGATGTTTTCGTTTTGGAACGTGATTGTAACGCTTTTCACCTCCGCCGACGAGACTGATGTACTCGTAAACGGCACCACCTCGATGGATCCCTCAGTGAATGCTCCCCGGACGTCCCGCAAGACGCGGGTGATCTTGCCGGTCAGGATCCGTCGGCCCGGATACGTCGCCAAGATGCTTTCGACAATATCCTGCTTGGCTGCCCGTGCCAGTCGGACGGCGCGTCCCAACTGCCAGGCGAGGGAAAAGGAGCGCTGGGCCGCGTAATTTTGGACCTGGCGGCCGGTCAGCGCACCCAGCGAAATACCTGCCGCCTGACCCATCTGGACGCACACGGCACGCAGCAGAGACTCAATATCGCGGTTGGACGCGGCTTGGACCTGTACGATGGTGTTGCCGTGAGCGTCGGCAGCGGCAGCAGGCGCCAACGAGAGGCCGACATTATTGGGAGTGACCTGCCAGAGGTTGGGATAGGCACGTCCCATGAGATCGGCATCAACAAGAGGACGGCCAGTCCAGAGAGCAGCCTGAACGCCACGCAGGCCGTTGGAGCCGCCGATCTCAAGGCTTAGGACGGCCGTCAGATCAGCAATGGTGAGATTCTGGGCTTTGAGGACGGCCGAGACGGCGTTCTTCAGCTCTGAACCCGAAGGAAGTCGCTCCGAAAACGTGCTGGGCGAGCCCATAACGGCAACGGCTGGGATGAAGCCGTCAGCGGAGAGCGTCTCGGGTGAGACAACATCTACAACGGCACCAGCCGCCACGAGCTTGTGGACACTGAGATGGCTCGCGTAGGTGTCGCCGCCACCACCGCAGCCGAGGATGGCGCAGCCGTCGGCAATGAAGTCGAGGTCAAGCGTGGACAGGCGCCAGTGTTTGTTTTTAACGACCGGCCGGTATGCATTGATGTCATCGACGGTTGCAAGTTGGAAAGTGGGTGCTTGGCTTAACTGCGATGGTGATGCTTTGCCTGTTGGGCTGCTTTCGTCCGTACCATCATCACTCTCATCATTGTCCGGATTCTGCCTCGGGCCTTCATCCACGCCCTGGACTTGGTAGTGGTGGCTGGACAGCTTGCCGGCAGCACGAATGACAATGTGGCGAGACCGTGTATTGACATACGGCACCGGCAAGATGACCTCCTCGACGATCTCGGGTGAATCTGCCCCGTTCTTGCAGGCCTGTAAGAGGGCCTGTTCTCGTGCAGACTGGACTGCCCGTTCTTCTGACGCGTCGTCGGTGAGGTCCACAATGATATCGATGAAGCCGGCGACCTTGGCCATGGCGGCACCGACGGCATTGGCCACGTGTGCAAATGGCGGCCGGATGATGTCAGTCACTCCTTTTAGCGTATCTGGACATAGAATACTGCCTCCACCAACGAGGATGACTGGCACATCCAGCTCGGAGGATTTCATCTCGTCAATGACGCGCTCAAGCAGCTGCTTGATCTGGGTCTGTGTGTGGGCGATGACGGAGTCTGAAATGTTCCCAGCCACAAGAGTCTTGTCGCCAACGTTGTTTGCAAGCCCAGCCGCAACAAGAACATCTGTCGCCGTCAGAGAAGAGCCTCCAAAGATACGGGACGCAACAGTCAGATCCTTCCCTACGGACTGTGGGCCGACAGATACGGTTTCGGACCCATCTTGTGTCTTGTGCACCTGAACAAGAGAACCGCCTCCCAAACCGATGCTCCGTAGATCGGACACGGTAAAGTTTGTCCGCACACCAGCAAGGTGTGAAAAGGCGGCAGCCGGTCGTGGAAGTCCGGATGGCTCTACGGCACACACGTCGGAAGTGGTGCCACCGATATCCAGAACCAGCGTGCCGCCCTGGCCAAGATTGAAGCCATCATGACTGTTGGCCAAGATTGAAGCCATCATGACTGTTGGCCAAGAAGACGGCGCCCGTGAGGGAGTTTGTTGGACCGGATAGAAATGTCGATACGGGCAGTCTCGCCGCGTCCTCGGCACTGATGAGCGTGCCGTCGTTCTTGGTGAGAAATCTGGCCAGTTAGACATTGGAGCTTACACAGATGGAGAGCGGCGGTACGCACAGCTTGGCCGCGATGTCGAAGCCTCTGAGTGACCGCCGAAACTGCCGAATGGTCCGCTGTGCAAACGGGAGAATCATCGCATTGAGCACCGTCGCGTTCTCCCGCTCGATGAACCCAATACCGGCCACGTCGTGCGAGAGCGTCACGTTGATGTGGTAGTTTCCAAGCACGGAGCATAGGATATCGCGTACGCGTTCTTCCTGGCGATGCACCGAGTCGATAGGGGCGTATGTCCCGATGATGGCAATGTCATGGATGCTTGCTGCTTGGATCGCCTCTGCTGCCTCGTGAACGGCGTCCTCGTCGATCGGTGTGATCACTCGTCCATCGACTATTCACAGACGGATTCAGTACAAATGTCTGTGTGGATCTAGCTGGCACATACTCTCGAGACCACCAGGGAGGCTGGCGCTATAGCCCTCGACCAACGGCCGCAAATCGTCCGGTAGCCCGGCAAACGGCGGCACCTCCCGGGCATATGGCCCACAGAGCCGCAGCAGGGCGACACGGGCCAGCTTGGTCGCATCTTTCTCGATGACGGCGTTGAGAAAGTGCGTGGTGCCCAGGTTCACGGCGACAATGTCGTCTCGGTCCGCCGGCGCAAGGCTGGCCAAGACCTCTCGGAGTGCCGCCTCAATGCCGTGGCCGGTGTCGCCTGTTGTCGGTGTTTTGGCATGCCCGAGAATGCCATCTGTCGGCCTCGAAACGGTGTCGCCGATTCTGGCCAAGTCGATGGCGACGGCATCCGTGTTGGTGCCGCCGACGTCGATTCCGACAATGACCGGCATGCTAGGGTTGGCTATTGGCTATCTAGCAGGGATGTATGGCAGCAAGGCACCACAGGCCACAGCAGGGCCACAGCAGCATGGTCTTATCTTACTGCCCGTGCTTGGCCTGTGGCTGGCAAGCAAGCGAAAAATGAAACCCGTCGTATCGTGCTTGCTAGCTTCAATGGCATCATCAAGCTGCCCCGAATTCGGCATTAATCAACTGCTCAATAATTCTTTTTCTAGCTAACTATCAGCCGGAGCAAAAATTTATCACGCGTCGGTTTCCAGGGCTTATTTGCCAAGACTCGGGTTTTGATTTATAATTGGCGAAGGCAAACCCGGTTGTCTACGATACTGTTCAAACCTTTGAGTCTTCTACGCCACGTTCTTGGCTCGTCTCCACATCCTTCAGCGATTCCCACACCTTGAACTCCAGCAGGCCCTGCTCGTTGCGAATCGCCTTGCCGTTTTTGCTGCGCGAGATTTCATTAGTTCCAGCTTCGGGCCCAAGAGGGACAAAACTTACAGGTCACTACGAATCATGTAGATAATAGCAAACACGGTCAGGATGGACAGACCGATGAGACCGGCGCAGACCTGGTAGCCAACCTTATAATGCGGTGCTGTTTCGTTAGAATGCGAATGGGCACGTAGCATGCGCAAGAGCCAACGTACCGTCCACTGCCGGGAAGAGAAGCACCAGTGCCCAAGCGTTGATTGCATACACCACGGTGTTGCCCAATGACACGATTAATCCGCGCAGCGTACCATTGCCCTGGCAAACCTCGTTGATCCACGCAATGGTAATGGATTGTGCCGGCAGGCCCGCCGTGATGAAGATGTAGCCAACAAACTTGAGTCCCTCGGGCGCGCTCCAGACGGACAAAAAGGCATTGCCGGCGAGGCAGATAATCATGTTGGCCACAATAATGACCGGTCGGTTCTGCAGCCAGTCGGAGAGGAAGCCACTGATAAAGGCGTTGACCACGGCGGCACCCTGACCAGCCGTCGGGATGTTGTTGATCTGTGGCACCGAGTACTTGTTGAGGTACTTCAGCCACAGATTGAAGTAGCCGTCGCCCCAGGAGAAGGCACCGTAGATACTAGCCGGTTAGCGGCACGAATCCAGTCGCATCGGGATGGGGGATTCTTCATCTACGCACAAGTAGCACGACACAAACAGATAAACGTGCCAGCTCGTCCAGATACCCTTGAACCGCTCCAAGGTGATCTTCTGCACGGGGCGTCGGCCCACGTTCTCCATCCTACGGATGGCAAAGTCCACGTCCTGGGACAGTCAGAAAACGGGTCGAGTCAGGAGAAACAGAAGACGCACCGCCGGCTTCAACCACCGCGCCTTGGTGTCGGTCGGCTGGTCTGGCAGCGCATAGAAGCCCCACAGAGCAATCGGAATGGAGATGAGGCCGTCAAATATGAACAGCCACCGCCAGCTGGCCATGCCCTTGTCGTTCATATTTTCGTAGAGCCCGGCCTGGATGTATCCGGAGAACATGCCAGCAATTCTCGATGACACCTCGTACAGGGCCATGCGTTTCCCAAGCTCCGTGGGTGTGTACCAGGCACCGAGCAGCGCCGCAAAGCCTGGGAACGCAATACCTTGGAAGAAGCCAATGGCAAAGCGAAGACCGTAGACCTAATACAGAGTCAGTCGGGAACAGGCAAAATCAAAAAGGCGCAACAACACACCGTCTGCGCATTTTTAGCCCCAGCAATGCCCATGACGAGGGATGTCCATGCAAGTTCACATGCGGGCATCAAGATCGACGGGCGGATTCTTGTGGACAGGAGGTTGAGCGGCACTAGGGGGGATAAGCAAGGCCTTTTAAATGCCGACAAATGTTTCTTGTTAAGTCGCGCCTATCTCACCTGCACCGGCAATGATGCCACAGTTGAAGAACGTGCTGAACAGGTTCAGCTGGTTTCCATAGAGAGAAAGCTGCAGGTGGTTAGCAAGGTCTCCGTGTGTGCGGAAGCAGGCATCGGGCTCACGTCCTCCTGCATGCCAGACACATAGGCATTGCTATTGTTGCGTTAGCTCATTATGCCAACAATGCATCATGGCAAAGGCCAAATCATGTCTTGCACGCATACCTGATGTTGGTGTTGTCCAGTGTCTGCATGAAGCAGGACAGGAGAGTATACGACCTGTTAACCAGGTCAGCTATGGACATGGTCTGTATTGTTCTCTGCGCGGGAACAATGGGTACAGATACACACAAGAGAAATATGTCGAGCTTTCTCACAAGCGTGCGGTCATGATCGCTGTTGAAGTAAGCCGGCAACTTGATTCCGAAGACGCGCCTCCGGTGCTCTTCATAGGCGTCAACGACGTGTTGCGTGTTGCGATCAACAACGGTGACTCCCACCGTGTCGTCGGCCTTGCGGTCAGATGTCGTTTCAGTGTCTGAGGCCATGTTGGTTGCAAGAATGGTTACCGATGGACTGGTGCCAGAAAAAGAAAATGTGCGGAAGCAAATGCATGCGAGTTCGGGAGCTGATATCCTCCGGGCTGGGACTGGGCTGATGTACTGATAGCGGAAGGACTAGGCGCAATAGAGAGTCCATAAATATGGTGTGCAATTGGCCCCGATGGCGAAATGCCTTCCAGACCGGGGGCCAGAGGCTCCATTTCCGATGGCCACGCGTGTAGGTCGCCGATGCGGTCCATATACGCAGATCAAGCTCCGCGGAAGGATGCTCTTGCCACGAGGTTTCGACGGACTAGTGAAAAGCTGTGCCGCTTGGGAAATTGGCGTGAAAGCTCTAGCAAAGTGGCATGGTATTTTGCCGTTTTCCCACGTGGCTTGTTTAGGAGCAGGTGGTGAATTTGGCTTCGCAATGACGAATTGTCCCAAGTGGGGCCTGACGGACATTTAACCTCAACGCAGACCTTGACCGGGTAGGGAGCTTTGAGGCGGATAACAGAGACGAAGGGGAAAACACGAAGAAAAATGGCCGACTCCACGAAACCCCAGGAGAAGAGGAAAATCTACCTCAATGCCTTTGACGCCTGCACCGTCGGCCACACCTGCCCGGGCCAGTGGCGGCACCCTCTGGACCAGTCGGCCAACAAGAGGGACCTCAGCTATTGGACGGAGACGGCCAAGGTGTTGGAGAAGGGCAAGTTTTTGTCCTACTTTCTGGCCGACACTGTCGGAGGCTTCGATGTCTACAAGGGCAGCCGGGACCCGGCCATCAAGATCGGCTCAGAGTTTCCTGTGACGGACCCCTTTGTTGTAAGTCGTTCCAGGCGGCAAAGAGAAACGAGAAAGCACGGCTCATGTTGCTGGAATAGCCCATCTCGGCTATGGCGGCCGTCACGACATCGTTGGGCTTCGGCGTGACCGCATCGACGAGCTACGAGCGGCCCTTCCTGCTCGCCCGTCGCTTCTCCACGCTGGACCACTTTACCCGCGGCCGCATCGGCTGGAACATTGTCACGTCCTGGAACAAGGCCAGTGCGCTGGCTATGGGCCTGTCCGACATTTTGGCCCACGACGAGCGATACGCGGCCGCCGACGAGCTCATGGACCTGCTCTACAAGTGCGTTGCTTCATCGACGCTTTTCTGCTCTTTCGCTGCCAGACCACTTACACTCAGGCAGGCTCTGGGAATCGTCTCTTGCCGACGATGCTGTCGTCGCCGACAAGGCAACCGAGACCTATATTGATCCATCCCGCGTCCGGACGATCAAGCATCACGGGAAGTACCACCAGCTCGAGAGTCCCTTCATCGTCGACCCTAGCCCGCAGCGCACACCCTTTCTCTTCCAAGCCGGTACGTCGCCCGCCGGATCGGCTTTTGCTGCTAAGCACGCCGAGGCCATTTTTGTCGCTGGCCACGTTCCCGGCACCCTGGCTCCCAAGATTGCTAAGATCCGCGAGTTGGCTGCCGCCGCTGGACGCGATCCCCGCAGCATCAAGGTCTTCCAGTGCCTGACTGTCATTCTCGGTGCCACCGACGAGGAGGCCGCACAGAAGCTCGCCGAGATCCGCAAATACCAGTCTATCGAGGGCGGACTCGTCATCTTCAGCGCCTTCACCGGCATCGACCTCAGCAAGTATGGGCTCGATGAGGAGATCAAGGCCGACGACTCCAAGTCCTCGGCTGTCATCCAGTCCGCCATGAGCAATCTCTTCAACGAAAAGGAGGGCGCTGGAAAATGGACTCCGCGTCGAGCTGCAGAAGAGCTGTCTCTCGGCGGCAACGGCGCCGTGCTCGTCGGCAGTCCGCAGACGGTCGCCGATGGCATGGAGCGCTGGGTGCGCGAGGCCGATCTGGACGGATTCAATCTGTCCGCCGTCGTGCAGCCGCAGTCATGGCACGATATTGTTGATCTGCTGGTTCCCGAGCTGCAGCGCCGTGGCATTTACTGGAACGACTACGAGGTGCCTGCTGGCACTCTGCGTGAGAATGCCCAGGGTAAGGGCAACAGCCGTCTACGGACGGACCACGTTGGAAGCACCTATGCGTTTGACCAGTTTAAGGAGTAGGCTTGCCTGCTTTCTTGTTCTTGCCCTGCTGCTGCTGGTGTATCAATGGGAACCACTATAGTACCTACGTAAATGAACTATAGTACCTACCGATTACTCAGAAAAAGCGGAGTAGTGAGGGGTAGTGACTAAATTGTCGTAAAAGTACTTAGTAATACCATACATTCCCTAATAAAAAAAGGTATTTTATCGACATCGATAAATCTGCATCCCATCTGCGTCTTTTTACTAGACTATCACGAGATTTCACCAAAATGGCATCCCCCACCCCCAACCCCCCTAACTACTCCCCCCCCTGCAGGCCTCCCCCCCCCCTTCTTACTTTTTCAACTCTTAAGGAGGCTGATAATGCCATTAAGGAGCACTCCCGTGCTAATGGCTATCGGCTAGTAATTTAGCGGTACATCTTATCCAAGGCAGCACCTTAAAGATGCATATATCATTATAGCAAAGGACGAAATCCACGCCCCTAAAAGACTACTCATGAATTTAAAAAACGACGTACAAATACACAAATAACGGGATACCTATTTAGCCTCTCCATTAAACTACAGTCAACAGGGTGGGTTACTTTACCAACAAACCACTCCCACAACCATAAAGCAGTACATTTAATGTTCTTTAAAGACGAGAAGCTCCTTCTCCTTTGTTGATTTAAATAAGAGATTAGTAAGCTGGCTGTCAATAATGCTAAGCACTGTACTATTATCAACAACCTTACTAAAAAAAACCCTGATTTCAGCTTTATAAACAACCAAGATCTCTCCAACTTCCTAGCAAAAAAACGTAAGGAAAAGCTTTAAGGCCGTACACCTATTCAGTGGCTTTACTCTGTTAGTATTACTTATTAATTTATATAATTTTTACTAACTATTTTTAGTATCTTTAACAGAATAGTAGCTACACCTTTTTTAACTCTTAAAACGCGCAAAATACTATTTAGTATTTATTTATTGCTCTAACTTTTGCCCTTCTTTTTTACCAACAAGCCTTTAATATCCTTTTACTCGACTACACTTATAAAACAAACCGATTCAACCTCCCTTTACTTAACATCTACAGCATTACTGCTTAAAAACAAAGCTTCCAAATCGCCACAGTGTTCTTAGTCTTAAAAGTTAAAAGCAGCTACTTATAAGCACTTACAACTCTGTTTAATTATCTCTAGCCTTATATATACAGCCTACCCACCTGTATTATTACAAACCAAAAGCTAGCATTAATAAATACTCTAAGAAATCATCCTTTAGCCAAGCAAGTACCTTACCTTCTTTATCGGTGGTATATTAACAAAAATGTACTTGTAAAAGCAAAGGGGTACTTTTCAAAAGCTGTTAAATTGCCAAATAATACCATTAAACAACACCCCCTTTTTTAAGAGTTTCTACAAGCATAAAACAACCTTGTCTCCTCTTTTATAAAGAAGGTGTATACTCTACACCTTGCTAAATATAAAAGCTTTAGATTTCCTTAATAAGTGGTCGACTACACTTTAGCAACGTGGCTAGACCCATACTATAAGAAGTTTGTTACTTTTAAAGCTAATAAAGTAAAGCATTTCGGCTATCGCACTACTTTTGTTGTCGAGTCTTTGCATGCTAGTCTAAAAGCATATTTACTAAAAAGTACAGGTAATTTGGCAACAGTTTTTCTCTGCCTATAACGTTAGTAGGCAGATTAAAGCTAAAGGATTGCTAAATTACGTTAAAGACTATAAAACAAGCAGCCATTCACCTTTAATGTAATGCTTTTTAGTAGTATTAGCTGTTTTATTATGTTAAAAGCAATTGTAGTAATGGAAAAGACATTACACGGTTTGCTTACTAAAAAAGACGAGAAGCTTTTACTTTATACAAGTAGTGTATTCTTTATAACTAGCTTACTATGTAAACATACTTTATACCGCTACGTTTTTAACAATACACCTATTTAACTAAGTAAGGTGTATTATTATTAGTAGTAGTATTAACAAACAGTTTTAACAACAAAAGGTATTAATACTATTACAACTTTACCAGTCATCTACAAACCGGTGCCAATACATAGTAAAAGACGGCCAAAAGAGACTATCTCTAAACTATCTACAAGCCATAAAAAAAACCAAGGCAGTACTAGTACCGCTAAAGACCCGTCTACTTTTAAGTATACTTTAGCAAAAGAGAGGAGGAAGGCTGAATTTACTACATCACAGACGTTGCCAGCAAAGGCTTACAACAAAGTTGGCTTCACATTAAATTATGTTAAAGAAGAAGAGTCAGACGATCTAATTTCTATACAAAAAGAGGGAGAATTGGATGCACAACTGGCTAAGGATGACCAAGACTGTATTGTAGTTGCAAATCCATAGAAGATGAGAGGGGAAATGACTGGAAGTCGGTGAGGTACATGTTTTTTAGCGGGGTGCTCTATGTATTTTTTTGTACTTTTTGGACGGGTTGTCACTACTCCGCTTTTTCTGAGTAATCGGTAGGTACTATAGTTCATTTACGTAGGTACTATAGTGGTTCCCTGTATCAATAACCACGGTCAGGTATCCTATCGTAAACGTAAAATCTCTTCCATTTCGTTTATACAGTACAGCCTGTACGGGTAATTTATACCGATATTAAGATCTACAACAGCATCGAAATAGTCGCCTCTATGAGCAACGGCATGGTGTGCCAGTCGATCTTGTGGCGGATGCTTGATTATCTTTTATAAATAAAGCTTCGTGTGGAGCGTCGCATTCACTGACCAGCGTGCAACTTCGGATGGTGTAATATTTTCTTGGACGACGATTTCAGGATGAAACCTTTAGCGATGTGCACTTGATCGGCCTGTATAAAAGTCAAGCCAAATCTGAGCTGTTATAACACCAATGAGAATGCAATCAGTATGCTGTCCATCTTATAACAACTCAGTCACCGTTCTCGGACATTCCACGGCATTTTAACTCTCGTTGTAAGAATACCCCAGCTCCTTGAAACGCGCCGTTGTCAGCATCTTGTAGTACTCAATGTCTGGCTGGTCCGGACCGCCGTACAATGCGCCGAATCGTTTCATGTCCTCTTCAGACGCCTCGATCCCGACGCACAGTGGGCACAGCATCGTCACGCCACAGTCGCCGGGGATAGTCAAAGCCAGGAAATTTTCACGGGCCCTGCGGCCATCGTTGCAGCCAATGCATATCAGCTGCTGCCCACGGCAGACGGTGCAGCGGCCGTGCTCGATCCAGGAGATGACATCGGGAACAGACAGATCATGGTAGAGCACTGGAATGGTAGAAAGCAGCGCCACGGTCGGCACACAAAGGGTCTCTCTTCCTTCATTGTCGCTGGAAATGATGGACCGGTTGTCGTCATCATCGGAATCGTCCACTTGGGACTCGGCCTGGGACTCGAACTGGGACGGCTCGGATACTGTCGTTTGGGGGGGGCGGTGGCACGGGCAATCCTCATGGCAAACATGCTGCCGCGGAGAGGCCATGTAGCGTTCAAAATCCTGGACGGCTTGGCGGTCTCCCAGCCGGTAGCAGTGCTTGCGGCGCTCCATGGGTTCGCAGGTTATGGCAGCATTGTCATGGTTAAGCCTCTGTGCCTCGGAGGGCAACGTGAGAACATATGTGTTATAGCGTTTGGGAGATGGGTTAGCCAGCTCGATAATTTGATGCCAAATCTCTGGTGGTAGTTCTTTTTTGCGCTCCTTCGAGGTAACGTTGTTCGATGAGCAACGGATGAGGCTCTCGACATAAGCGACGCCAAGACGCGACTTGTTGACGATGACGATCTCTGACGTCAATTTGCCGACGTGGAAGTATTTGACGGGCTTCATGGCTGCGCAACTTTTTATGTTTTTGTTCCCGGATGCTTTTTTGTTTTGTTTTATTTTGTCGTTTCCATTTTATTTCTATTATGGAAAGTAAACAGGCAGAAATAGGCAGCAGCGACCCATAGCAGCAGCTAGAGTTGTTTGTGTCGCATGAGACTGTTGGCTCCACAAAATTGCTGAATCACCCACCAAAAGCGTTTCTGCTTCTCAAAATGCTCTTTTACCTCTGCTGCCAAGACGGCGTCCTTCAGTAACAGGTAACCAGTGTATGACATTTCTTCACAGCTGGTGATGGCCCTCTCAGACCACTCCCGCGAGGCTGATGCTCCCCTGACAAAGCCAGAATATGTCGCTACTCACCGTTTTCTAAAAGATGCCATGCAGTCATTTGTCTATAGGCTTCCAGCCCCGTTAAGCTATCTTACAAAAAGTTTCCACTGGCCAACGTGTTGGTAGTCCTTCTATTAAATATAAGCAAGATGGAGAAGCTCCCCACGTTCAATTGTGTCGGAAGTCTTACAGAAAAGCGTGATCGTGACGATTGTGAGGCTTCTCAATTCCGTTGATATTGGTCCCCATCGACAGTTTCCACTCGGCCCTTTTCGAAAGGTAGGAAGAGAAAACTAGACATTCTATCCATCAATCAATAACAACAACATCCGCAAAGCTCTACCTTATAGCAAGCTAATTAGCAGAAATGTATTTCATTGGCTTATTTTACTTGCCACTCTCATGTGTCCGACAACAATCCATCTGTGGGGAGACGAACAAGTGCCCAATAAGGCTGTAAACCCTCAACTTCAATCGATCTATTGCCATTTCCTGGAATAGTGGGAGGAAAATAAAACATACGAAAATAATTCTTGATATTGTTAACCATGTAGTGATGTTTTTACATGCGGCTTTAGTCACGTAGGGTCACGTGTTACTGCATGATTTGTAATTTACGGCGAGTTGCATCCAGCACAAACATTGCCAAACAAGGCCAGTACGCCTCTCTTTTGAAGAGATGTGGTTTACCCTTCCTTGAAACAAAATCGAAAATCGAAAACAAAATGCCCGACTTGAACCTGGACTTGGACGCCGTATGTTGGCTCGCGTCTCGCCACAACGAGTCCAAGCCTTGTCAGGCCTTTGACCCGACGAAAAGATCTCCAAAGGTTTTGAAGGCTGCATTCTCGTCGAGTTTGACAACCACACAAAATGGGTCGTGCGTGTGGATAGTTCTGAGGAGGTGATCAAAACAGAGGAATATGCCTTCGAGTAGGTCTTCTCTTCCAAGATATTTTGGTTCGGGTTTTACTAAAAAAATCCAGCTATTTAACGCGCGGCGTGAAAACTCCTACTCCGAACGTCCACGCATATGGATCAGAGGCTCTCCTGCAAAAAGACGACAATGCCGAATCCGGCGATGCTATCGACGCCACATCAATAGCCTACTATCTCATCGCCGACTACAATCCCGACGAGCCCTGTCGCATCTTCATCTGCGTCCAACCCATACTCATCGAAGGCCCCGTTCCATCAAGAGTTCACAAGCTTGCTCAGCTTTTCTGCTTGCAAGTGTTGGGTCGCGAACTCCAGCCCGTGTCCAGTATTAAAAGAGGAGTGTACGATGAGGTGGTAGGCCTGCCCTTCTATGATGAAACGCAGCCCACCAAGCGCTGGTTCATGTATGACCTGAATGCCTCTGGGTTGCTCGCCCGCGACAAACTGGTATACATGCCGCACAAAGTCTACTCTGCTGCCATTATTGATGATCGCCTGTGAGTGCCTTTCTTTGCCGTTTTTATTAAGTGAACTAACAATGGTCTTTAGTGAATTCTTTCGACGCAGTGAAAACGACGCCAAGCTGAAAACTACTACTTCGGGATACGTTGGAGAGTTCCACGAATGGTTCCGAAGAAAACCTCTTCATACCCAACCTAAATCATCATTACTGTGCGCGTGTGTGTACGTGAGGATTGGATTGAAGCTAGGTAAATCGATTTGATCTAAGGATTGCTAGTCTCTATAGGCCATATCCTAACGGCACAAACTTTTTCTCGATATCTAAAAATATAACTTTACCCTGACTTCCTATTGTGTGTAGTGACATGTCAATCAAGGTGAAGGAGAAGGGGTAGGGCCTGATCTGCACTGGCTGCAGTCTGTCGACGAATCATTTTTGGAGGTATCAACCACTTCATCGATTTGATGCCCAGGCCGAATTTTTAAAGCGCAATGATCGATCGTCACTTCACGGTCTGGATTCTCTCCCCTTTCCATATGAAAGTCCTTGCATTTAAAAGAAGCCATAATTCTGTTGCACATCTGGTGGAGTATTAACCTTAGCTTGATCAAAGAAAGCACCCGTCCTAGAATAAAAAAAAGTAGGCTCACCTTGGTTGGTTGTTGGTAATTGTACTTTGTAGGATAAATTGCTCTGCACCGTTGCTGTTGCTGTGCGTTTGGTTGTTTTTCTGTTCTCTTGTGAGTAGTACATCATTTTGACGACGAGGCAGGGAGATCCTCGTCTTAAATAGATGAACTGGAAGGGAAGGTACTCAAAGCCAAGAATATTCATAGTGTGGACGTTTATACGATGCGGCAGCTATCAAAGAGACGATGGGACGTTGAACTAGACGGGACGACGAATATAAAAAACTAAAGACCTGCAATTCTTTCATAGGCACTCCAAAAGCTTGGTATTTTCTGAGTTTTTCTTTTGCTCAATTCATCATGGATACTGCCGTGATTTAAAAGAGAAATACCTGCTTCTACTACCCGTGTTGCGGGCCAAATAACAAAAAAGAGAAAGGCAAGCGAATATAAGTGTAACGACGTGAAAAATTCACCCAAAGAACCTTTCACTTAATGCGGACTGATTTCGAAAGCCGCATGGTGCCACAATGAGCGACAGCGGGCGCTGTGGGCGGCAGGAGGCCGAGGAGGCGAAAGAAGGACGGGCTGTTAAAGGATATGTGCCACAGCCAGTGTCGGAGGGTTCTCTAAACAAAGCGAAGGAGAACGGCAGAATCAGGTAAGACTAGGAAAATATGGGATGGATCACCGGAAGGGATACGTTTTGTTTCAAGTACACGGGTAACAAGGTGTAAGGATCAGTTTTGATACCGTAAGCTTGAACAGTGTCACCCTACAGTAGAATAATATAGATACACTATATACTAAAATTAATTCCCAACCCTACTACCAAACAATCATTTAAATGGGTTGTAGCCCTACGTGGTCTGCTTGACATCCTATTCTGTTGTGTACAACGAGAATCGCTTGGAAAAATACGCCTTCACTAGCCTTAAAACGCAAGAGACCTATAAGAGGACAAAGGTCAATCGCATTAATCATCGCCAAGAGCGCGAAGCTCTCAGGCTAGCCGCTCGCGATTCCCAGCTGCCATATCAGCTGCACGTCTAAGACTTGCAACTACGGCTATTTTGCAGCGGTGTGTAACGTGTTCCCATCGTTCGTCTATGCTCTGGGTGGCGGGAACTACATTTCGGTGCATGGAAACACGTAGGTTTACGTACCCCTACAACAATCCAACCATTCAGGTAAAGTACGACGAGGCCAATGCCAGCCTATATAGACAGTGTAGTTACCGAATAAGAGGTTACGAATGGATCTAGGAATGAAGCAAAACCTACGGCCGTTGCAATATTGTTGTAGAGGTTTGTGAACGTAATTAGGTTGTGGGTTACTACCAACGCCACAGTTAGCTACTTCGTAGTCTGGTGGGCTATTTGGTGCTGAACGGGCGATGGTGTTGACTTTACATTGGTAAAAGCAATAAAATTACATCAAAAGGCACCCATTGAAACAAAGAATATAAATTTCTAAAACAGAAACGAAAAAAAATCTAACAGAAAATACAACACCGTATAATAAAAATGTTTCTGTAATTACGTTAGCATGAAAATGGAGCATAGTCTGAATGCCATATATTCCCATATCCGAGATAAGTAGCAGCCGTTCTTTTTTCCACTGGCACGAGTAGATTACAAGTCGACCGGAAAGCGCTTCCGCAAAGTTTCTCCGTACGCATAGAACAGGAATGGAATCGGTGTAAACGCCAGGCAAATGAACCCCAGCACGCTGTTGCCCCAGCCCAAGTCCAGCTTGTCGTACAGGGTGGGAGCAACAAGGCCCAGGAAGGCACCAAAGGGGCAGCGGATGAGTAGGTTGGCAGCGAGAGCAGAAGCAGCACCCTCGGCACCAAAGCAGTCGACCAGGTAGAGCTGTCCGGGCACAATGACAACCAAGGCACCCACGCCAATGAAGACAGTACCGAGGATGGGAACGATCCAGTGCGTGTGACTGTGAGCACTCCAGCCGTACCAGAAGAAGCCGATGGGCGTGACGAGGCCGAGCCATTTCATAAGGACGAGGCGATCCTCGGGCCTGGCTTTGTCACCCTTGGACTTTATTAGCTTGTCGCTCGTCTTGGCAAAGACGACCAGGCCAGCCACCATGCCGAGACCCAGGCCGAGGTAGACCAGGCCGGCGATGCCCACGCTGAACCCGTAGGTGCCACGGAATACGGACGTGAATGTGGCAAAGAGAAGGAAGACCAGACCGAAGATGATACCGGCGTAGAGCGACATGAGCAGGACAATGGGAGAGAAGATGAGCATCTTGAGGGGACGGACGATGGCGCGTCGCAGCATCTGCGTGGGAGTTTCGGTGCGGTCGTAGCGGGGGATAAGCTTCACGTTTCCGGTTTCCGCGCGCAGGCGCTCGGCCTTGAGACGGAGGAGCACTGCGGCATTGGTCTCGCGAAAGGTGGCAACAGTAGCCAACGCGATGAAGCCACCCTGAGTGTTTTTTGTTAGCTCCAGCGCTGAAGAAAGACGGACTCTAATAGTTGATCTGTAGGCGTAGCTCACAATGATGAGTATCAGGCGAAACGTCCATCGCCAGCCAATGTACTGCGACACGAAGCCGCCAATGACGGGGCCGATGACCTAATATGGCATCTTATCAGAACAAGGTTGACACGGGGATACTTGAGATGCAGCGGATGCATACCGGTCCTATCAGAGGTCCCAGGGTAAAGAGCGCCATGGCCTTTCCTCGCGCTTCAACGATATAGAGATCCGCAATGGAGCCGCCGCCCACGCTCATGGGCCCCGAGGCGGCGCAACCTGCAATCAGCCGAAAGGCCAGAAACTGGCCGACGTTGGTACTAAAGGCGCAGCCAAAGGTGAAGCCGATAAAGAAGATGTGACAGATGTAGTAGATGATGCGGCGGCCGTACAGCTCAGACAGCGGGGCGAGGAAAATGGGCCCGATGGCGAAGCCCAGCACGTAGAGACTGACTGTCAGCGTCATGATGGTTTCGCTGGTAATGCTGAAGTCGACGGCCAATTTGAGAGCCCCGGGAGCGTACATAGTCGCAGCAAAGTTACTTCGGAGTCAGTCATTAGTTATTAGTTATGGGAACATGAACAAGGGCATGGCAAGGACGAGGAATCATACGCATTGAGAGTGAACAGGCTGACGATGGCGACGTGTATGACTTTGGCCTTCGAGGACCAGTTTCGAGGATTCTTAGCATCGTCGGGGCCGTCCCAGTCCACGATATTGGGGTTGGTATGCGGCTCCTCGGGTATCTTTTCTGTATCGGTGTTGGACGAGTAGCTTGTATCAGGGCCGGCTGGGCTTGTGTCTGCCTGAGGAGGCTTCATGATACCGGCCCCGACATCTGAGTCCAATGGTCCACGAGTGAACATGTTCACAGTTATTAACAAAGTTCAATATGGGCCAGACTGCATGTAGAGCAAAGGGTGGTGGTGTAAAGAGAACTAGAGGATGGCGGTAGGATTGGGTTATTTATTTAAAGCAGCCTGGCTCTTCGCCAGGTGAAGTGCTCATTTCGGGGGCTTCTGTCGGACCGGGCTGTCTTTCAACAATGTATTTCGGAGTACGTTGTAGAGACGAGTCCGATGCTGTGGTGTATACGGGCGGGTTTCGACCTGAGCGTCTGATTGGACGCGACTTAGACGGGACCCCTCAGTAACTTAAATCACGACATTCCAGCGGAAATACAGCAGCGGAGCATCGGACGATCGGGGCGGAGCATCGGCAATTTAATCGCTTTGATCCCGCCTCGATGAACCGACTTTGGTTTTTACCAATACACACATCACTTTATCCGCTCCGTTCGGCAACAGCTTGGCAGGCCGGTTTATTTCATGACGCAGGTATATTAACAAATGGTCCAACTCTCACCTTCGTGAGATGGAAGATGACAACGCCCCAACAAGCGACCTCCACGATCATGGCATCGACATTGTTGACGAGCGCTCCAGCGCTAGCCCGGCTGAATGGGGGCCTGGGAAAACACCACGGGGCAGGGCCCGTTTGCTGTCCAGCAGGCGTCGCACTAAGCCACAGCGGTCTTGCAACCTTTGCAGGCAAAGAAAGTTGGTTCCTTCAGTTCTCACTTGTCTCCCACTCTACACACTACACACGCCATGTCCACAAGCTCCCTTTCTTGGCCATAGATAAAGCACAAGCACAAGCTGAGCCTATGCCTGTATCATTAGACTACGATGCGATCGGCAACACCCTTGCACCAACTGCACCAGGCGGGAGCTGGGCGATTCGTGCACCTATCCCGGCGAGAACGAGACTGGGACGACCGTAAGGGCGCGCAAACATCTTGTCTCTGTGCAAGACCGAGTTCAGCATCTAGAAAAGCTCCTAATGGACATGGTGCATGGCCAGCATAGCCAGCAGAGTCCCCAGGGCATCACGCCTCGCCAGGCACCTCCTCGTCTGAGCACCACGCCAGATCCTCCGCCAAGCTTTCCCCATCTCTCTGGTGGATCCAATGGGTCCAACGGGTGTCCTGTTGAGAATGTCGTTGACATGGCCTCTCCGCCTGCTTCGGACTGTGGCACGATGCACCGCACCCCCTCAGGAACCAGCTATGTCAGCAGCGCGCACTGGGCTGCCGTGCTGGACGACATTGCCGTGCTCAAGATGCACTTTGAGAAGGACGAGCAGGCGCAGACAGCTTGCCCGCTCTTGGAGCCCCCTCCCCCAAGCCGCGGTGGTCCTCAGATGCTGTATGGCTGCACCCAGCTCGCCACCAGGGAAGAGTTGTTATCGTCAATTCCAGCGCGACCAGTGGTAGATCAATTGGTTTCCGGTTACTTTTCTTCTTTTGAGATATCGCCAGGTATCTATCGTCCCCTGTCCCTGGAGAAATATCAATCTCAGCGCTCCTACCTTGACTGACATATCTTCTCAGCATTTCTGCACAGCCTTCAATTTCTGAAAGAAGTACCTTCCTCCACTCCCTAGAAAATGCCACACGCTAACCAATGCCACCTCAGTACGAAGAATTCTGGGACCACCCCACAACTACACCTGTGATATGGCTTGGCCGATTGTTTGCCATCATGTGTCTTGCGACGCAGTTCCAGCGCTACAAGCTCGACAGTGGCACCGTATCCTCGGGCATATCACCAGCGGAACAGGACCGCCAGCTCCAGAGATCAGCCGAAACCCTGCGCACCAAGGTCGTCCAATGCCTCGTCCTAGCTGACTACATCAAGGGCGGCCCCGGGGTGATTGAGACGCTCATGCTCTATTTCTCTACCGAGCTGTTCTTCCATCAGGACGCAGAGGTCGGCGTCTGGGTTCTGCTGGGCACCATCATCCAGCTAGCGATGCGCATGGGCTATCACCGCGAGCCCAGGCACTTTCCGTCTGTCACGCCCTTTGCTAGCGAGATGCAGAGGCGGGTATGGGCCACGATTGTCGAGTCGGACATTGCGCTGGCGATGCAGATGGGCTTGCCGCGGATCATCCACCCCTCGCAGACAGACACGGACGAGCCCCTGAATCTGGAAGACTGCGACTTTGACACCTCGACCACCGAAATGCCTCCCTCGCGGCCCGAGATCGATCAAACCCCCATGCTCTTCCGCCTGGTCAAGGCCCGCCTCTTCAGAGTAGTCGGGTGCATCTGGGACCTGACGATCCGCAACAGGCCGTCTACCTACGCTGAGGCTGCAGAGATGGACGTGGAGCTCCAACAAGCATACGCGTCCATCCCCGAGTGCTTCAAATGGCGGTCCAAGACGCAGTGCATGGCCGACTCACCGCAGGCAGTCGTGCAAAAGGTGGCGCTACAGGTCATCTACCACGTGGCCAGGATCATCCTACGTCGGAAATACTTTAGCTCCTCTACCAGGAACATCCACCTCCAGCACCGTCGACACTCACAGCAGGAGTGCTTGGATGCGTCACTCAAGCTGCTGGACTTTCAGTTTATCCTGCACGAGAAGATGAGGCCATTCGGCCAACTCTACCACGAGCGCTGGAAAGTGTACTCCTTGGTCAACCATATCTTTCTGCTGGCAGCTAGCATACTGTGCTTCTATCTGCAGAGAGACCGTGGCGACGACGCAGATGGAGCAGCCGGCAATGATACATCAATGGAGGAAACCATTCGTGCGTCTCTCCGGCAGTCGCGCGACATATGGGTGCATTCGAGCAGCTTCTCCAAAGAGGCTCAAAAGGCTGCGAGAGCCGTCAGCATTGTGCTTGGAACCGAGAAAAGCCCAGATGATGAAGACCAAGATGCCAATCGTGTCAAGGCTGGCGTGGGCATTGCAACTACGCCATCCTTCTCTCCATCTGCGTCTGCCGCCAGCAGTGACTTCATGGGCATAGCCAACTTTCGCCCCAGCATGAGTATGGATGTCCCATATGTCACCCACACACCCTTCCCCTTTGTCCTAGGAAAAAAATCTCGAGATTGACCTTGGACGCAGATGATTGGACTGAGATGGGCGTTCCATTTTCGGCACTGAACTCCACGACCTGGGAGAACTGGTCAACGACCGTGGCCGGGATGGTACAGGGGGCCAACCTAACCTCCCCAGGGCCCACCCCCTCCATTACCAACGAAGGAACACAAAAAGCAATAGACGGTACCTATTTACGCTCCTCTTCCCCTCTTCCTCCTCTCCCCCCACAACGACTGTGAACTGCCCTCGCAAGCGGGGATTTCTAAACTTTAAGAGAAGCTAATTTCGTACACAGCAGCCGTAGACCCAAGCAATGGCATGTGCATCCAGCCATTAGTGTGGACGGGCTAAAACTCTAGAACGAAGCATTAGTAATAAACCTACCTTAAGATTTACATTAACGTGTTTTTATTAGGAAAGTTTAAAAGGCAGTTATTATGATATTAATAACCTAGTTATATTCAGTCGAAAGATAAGAGACTTGTTAGAAATAGTGGTTAAGGTTACTGTATTATAGCGTAGATTAAGTCCCTTGCCCTCCTTCTAGGAGGGCTACGGGGAAGGGGGGAGACTAGATTATTATATACACGTAGAGAGAGACGGCCTAATGCTTGCTCCACTCCAACAAGACTCCCCTATTAAACTTCCATACATTGAAGCATACAGGCTTATTGGGCATGTACGTTCATGGAATGGAAACAATTAGTTATCTGAAGGATCTGGTGAAGCAATGGTTTCGATTGTAGTAAACGGTGGCTATCCTTTGAAAATTATATTCCCATTCAGTTAAAGAATTAGAACCCCCCACCCTTGCAAACGCATCATCACACGCTCTGGCACATACGTACTATGCAATTTGAGAATGCATTCATAGAACGTGCCTGGTCTTAATGTTTATGGATGACAGCAACCTTTTCGCCGCCATAGGCACAATGGTATGCACTGGCAGGCGATAGCACTTAAACCGTCGGGCTGGAATCTTTTTAAAACTTTTCCGTTTCCATGGGGATATCTATAGAGGGGAGACCCTCGAGATCTCTATGCGAATCGAGGCAACTCTAACAAGTGACCTTAGACGCACATGTTTCAACCCCCTTTGTACTCGTACACGGAGAGTTCGTACCGTGTTATCTAAACGTTGTATTTTAGCCGAAGTGTAGGTATCAATAGCTGGGGAAGCGGTAGTGCCTGTGGCGTGATCGGGGGCTACGCAGCCGATTTTGCAGGAAGCATCTAAAATGAAGCGGACCCATTCTTAGTGCGTGATATTTGTCCGCGGAGTATCTTGGTCCGCCACTCCCTTACGGTAGTGGGGTTGTTGACAGTGCTACATTATACATCTACTCGTATGGCTTTGGCAAATGTTCCTGCATTTTAACACTTCGTTCAAACCAACCTACAAATGCTGTTTATATATCGCTACAATGGCTAATGAAGAACTGGTCGCTTACCATAACCCCATTGTTCCGGGCTTCTCTCCGGATCCATCCGTTGTCTTCGTCGATGGCGTGTTCTACCTCGCCAATTCCTCGTTCCATGTTTTCCCCGGTCTGCCTATATATGCATCCCGAGATCTGAGAACGTGGACTCATATTGGTATGTTATATGGAGAATTCATTGCATTCATGTGCCTTTCTAATATTACCCACAGGCAATGGCATCAATCGTCCTGGACAACTAGACTTGGATGGGTCTGTAATGACCAAGGTCCCTCTCGATACCGGACATTTTATGATTGGGGCTGGAGGGATTTTTGCGCCGACCATACGCCATTACAACAGAAAGTTCTACATTACCTGCACAAACTGCGTCGCGGCCAACGGAGACTTCCAGGCCCATAACTTCATCATTTCTTGCACCGACATTTGGGCTGGAGATTGGAGCGATCCAGTCTACATCCCCTTCTATGGAATCGATCCTAGCCTCTTCTTCGATGACGACGGTCGTGTCTATTTCCAGGGCTGCTACACGATTGATCGTACCCAGCAGCCGTCTTGTACCATTAAGCAGTTTGAGATTGATATCGAAACAGGAAATCAGTTGTCTGATGAGCGGGAGATTTGGGGAGGCCATGCAAAATACGACACCGAAGGGCCACACATCTACAAAGTCGGCAAATGGTACTATCTGCTGGTCGCAGAGGGGGGCACGTTTGAGCACCATATGCTTTGCATTTCCAGGTCTGAGAACATCTGGGGACCGTATGAAGACTTTGAAAATAATCCCATCATGACTGCGGATGGAACAAACGAGTACATCCAGAACATGGGGCATGGGGAATTATTTCAGGATGGATCAGGTCATTGGTGGCTCGCTGGCCTGGGTGTTCGAAATGAGAATGACGGAAATCCACTCGGAAAGGACAATTTTGTGGCTCCTCTTGGACGAGAATCCTTTTTGACATCAGTCAGCTGGCCAGAAGGGGGATGGCCAGTTGTCACGCAACCCAAAATGGAGTTTTTTGCAAGTCCTGTCAAGTCTGCGGACGGCCTGCCTTCATTTGTGTCTCCCCCAAGCATAGGAAACATCTATATACGAACACCCGATTTGTCCAAATATAGGATCCCACAAGACGGTTTGGGTCCGCTGAGTCTCTACCCAAGCCTTGACTCTCTCCTATCTCACAAGGGAACGTCATCTTTTGTGGGCCAGAGACAGCGGTCACTGCACTCGGTTGCCACAGCGGTACTAGATATTTTGGCTCCGACGGCAAGCATCGAAGTTGGATTGGCCTTATACAAAGATCACTTGCGGCACGTTTCCTTGGGATTTCGATCAGACATAGGAACAATCTTCTGCCGAGCCCTGACACTGGACCTGGATAACGTGTTACTCGGCAAGGTGACAGTCCAGCCTGAAGCAAAACAAGTGCAGTTCAAGATCGAGTCATATCCGAGCAAATGGGTCTTCTTAACACGATGCATTCTGGAGGGAGAAACAGGCTACAGCACGCCGTGGATCGAAGTCGCATTTCTGGAGACCTGGAAAGTAGCAGCGCGGGAAATGACAGGTCCGATACTTGGAATCTTCGCGCACGCTCTTCGTGAAGAAGACCAGTCAACGGTTGTGCATTTTCACAAATTCGATGTAAGATTCTAGATGGATACATTTAAGTTTCCCAGACATCAATTTTAGTCGATTATCATAGGAAAACACATTGCGCGGAACTATTAGTCCTACAGCTTAACGAGGAATTCCAACCCTAAACTTCTGTAGTTGTTTACAAGAGACGTGGATCAGGCTGGCGACGACAAGTTTCAGATTCATCCAGTTTCAATCCGACTTCTACCGCACGCGCCATAGGCTATGGGCGATCCACTTTTCAGTGGGATAATGGTACGTGGTTCTCCCATTTGCAAAAAAAATGGCATGGAACAAATGGTGAAGAGTGCAAGGGATTTGTTATTTATTTTCATTGGGCCAAGATCAAGTAACAGTGAATCTGATAAAGGGCATAGCCTTACGCTTCGTCCGAAGTAGCCTTTTTGCACGACCGATTCTAGGATGTGAAAGAGCTCCGTCAAGGACAGAATAACGGGGAACGAACCGTTTAACTAGAATACGGTTCACCCCTGAAGTCCTCATTTCATCATCTGGGTCCAATCACGACCTAGCCAATCGGCCAAAGCATCAAGCCCATGGTTGGTGGCACGTATGACGATAGCCAGCTCGTCTACATCATCTGGCGTGGCTTCGTTTTGGTCGATGTCGAAAGTGAAGATGCCAGTCTCCAGACAGGGGCGGCGTGGAGAGGGCGACGACGATACAGTGGTGGATATGCTAGAACCATAAGCTATGTCTGCCCACACCTCAGCCGACGGTGCCTGCCAGAGTGCAACCTGGGCTGTGAAGCCCAAGCCCGCCATTCGCACGTCAGCACAATCCCATCCATGTGTGAGAAAAGAGTCGACGCCCGTCACGAGTTCTGCGCACACAATGGTCCGGCGAATCGACTCCTGTCGGACCCAGGTACGCCAGCTTTCTTCCCCCCTCTGGTTTTGGCATTGCTGGTGCTGTTGCTGCCGGTCCTCGTGTATGGGCTTCAACTCATGCAATATGAGCATCATCCAATCGAGCAGCAGGGCCTGATCGTGTGCGGCCTGTTCCCTCAGTGAGATAGCCATGGCGCTCTCGCCGAGGTTCCCAAACCGAAGCAGACACTGGTAGACTAGTAGTGCCTGTAGAGGTGGCAGAGGGTCTATGCGCGTGCCCAGGAGAACGGGCGATGCCAGTACAGCTGTCATCGTGCGGACGAGCAGCGAAGCCCGACGCATGATCTCGCGCATGACGAGGGTCGCATTGGCCGTGTTCCGGATTGCGTACAACGCGCTGGCTGCAAAGGCATCCCGCAAGACGGCCGATGCCTCGATCTGGGTCCGATGGATGAAAATGTTGTGGCCCTCACTGGCCAGAGCACCAGCCTGAGCAGCGAGGCGACGCGCCGCGTACTCTGTGCGGGCTTGGAACAAATGGCCTGTGATGGCACGCTCGCTAGCCAGTGCACGTGAAGTCAGTAGTGATGACCGTGCTTGGCTTTCTTTTATACAGCTGTAGGTTTGTCCGAACGCGGCTGACGTTGGCAGGGAGGAGGTGCTTGGGTTGGCCTGAATTATATCATCAAGAAGAGACATCATAACCGGAGACAACGGGCGCGGCACGGTGGCGGAAGATAGCTGTAAGGGGGAAGAAAACAGCTCTGAGGGGGTCAGATCCAAGCCATGTAGTCCTGCAACAGCTGACGTTGTCGTTGCTTCTGTCCGGCCATTCTGTATTGTGGATAGGTCTCCCAAAGTGAAAGAAGATGCATCACTCGTTCCAGGCAGGGCTTCGGTTCCAGCCAACTCGGTCCATGGATACACGCACACCACCCCTCGCGCAAGGCATCGATCGCAAGCCGGTAGGCCCAGATCACAGCGGCGCTTCGCTCGGGCACAGTTGGAGCAGGACCTTTTCCGGGGTAAAGCCATGTAGAATGCGGCTCACAAATAATAGGAACATGGATTACGAGCCAAGACGACCGGAAAGCGTCGGATCAAAAATGGCAGCATTTGTAAGCGGACTCTTTATTAACGCCACTACTGGCACTCCACTCCTTGGCTTACACATAATTCAGAGCTCTCTAGCTAGTCCAACACGTGAAAAACGACATCTCCTGTCCGTAGGAGTATAGTAAGAGCTATGTTTCTAGGCGTAAGATGTATAAGATTTATCAATTAGGTTAGTTAACGGTTACATTCAGGCCTTATCGACTGACAAAATCAATCCTTCAAGAGTGGCCTAGGCCTCGCTGGCTCATTTAGTTGCGGAAATCTGTAGTTTTGTAAGCTCGACCTCAACTTAATTGCAAGGTTGTATTTTACCTACAGCGTGGCCTCTCTCCTATTAAGGCAGTTGGTAGAAGTTCATAGCGTTGCAAGACTAGTAGGCTATGCTATTTACCTTTTTATTTATTTATTTTAAAAGAAGCACACTTTAACTCACAATACTTATAACATTTTAACACGAAAGATTTACTACTCCCCTTTACCACCGAAAACCAACATATCTGGTTACTGTAGCTTTTCTGCATTAGTCTAATGTTTACGTTTTTCACTCGGTGAAAATAAAATTTTAAATAGGAGTAACGGGACAGCGAACTTTTTTTTCGGGGGGGGGAGGGGGGCGTATTATTATTAATGCTACTAGCAAACGTTACTTGCTAACATAGCGAGAGTATCAGACAGTTATAATTTAAAAAGGCACGAATTTTATTTAAAACGTATATGGGCGATATGTTTAAAGCGGTGGTTAAGATGTACTGTATTCTCCGTTACCTCCTTCTAGGAGGGTTACGGTAGAAGGGGGAGACTAGACTATTAATACATGTAGAAGAGGTGGCTTGATGCTTGCTCCACTCCAACACGATAAAACCTTATCTGAATGGTATGTGACGGCTGGTTAAAATGCCCGAAGCGAGCAGTCGTCTGACAACACTTCCAGAGAAACTGAGGCAAGAGCAATGCTTCGCCTTTTAAAACACTAAAGTCGTTCATCACATATGCAAAATGGCGAGGAGATTCGCAGTGTAATTAGAAGAGTGTGATGGACGACTGAACTGTTACAAATTGATTTCAGCAAAGGGGTTATAGTTATCTTGCTTTCTTGTGATGAATTCCAATTGCCTTACGCTGCTGCATGTGAATGATTCAAGAGTATGTATCAACGTATCTCGGTTCTCTACGGGAAGTGACTTGGAGCTGGACTTTTAAAGCTGCTAAATCACCCACGATTATAATTCTCCATCAACCGAAGCAGCAGATATTATATCTTGGGGAAATCCACGAGCCCTATCTTAACATCGCTACGTTTGGTGCCATAGATTTCGCAGCATTCGTCTGGGCAGTCAATCCCTGTCGCGACCGCTGAGCGGCAACGTGTACAAACACGGGTCTCATGGATATTTGGCCACACACGTTCACAAAACTGTGAGCTAAAATAGTGCACAAACTTGGTTTACACTCGATGTCTGGGAAATAAAGTTCAAGCACGTACCCCTCATAGAGGATGTGTAGGAAACCCCACAGTCATTGATTCAGTATGGAATTTCGATGCGACGGCGGCTACTCTGTTTGCTGAAGTGATAAGAGGTGAAAATCAATTCTAATGATGGAACATTCAGGCGCAAATTGGGAGAGATAAGGATATTCTAACTCGGAGCTGTGTGCCTACAAAGTAGGCAATAGAGAAGGCAACAAAAGGGGTGTGTCTGATCGAGAGTCCAGGGGAGGACTACGCATGTTAAGGAGGGTCTTCTCCGAGGGCTTCCGATTGGTTGTATTCTTCTGTGAATTTTTCTATCTAAGGTTCGATCTGGCCTCTCAACCCTGCTAGTGGTCCCATGCGCTGATCAAGCCTCACGTCAAGCCACGGTAAAAGTCTAACAACAGAACCATAGGTGCCAAGTCAATGCTCTTAACTGTTTTTCTGGTCTGCCACCCTTGTAATTCTCGAATTGCAATACTACACACGCGACACATCAATCATAGTCATTTAATGGCCATTACACCTAATTCATTATTAGTCGGACCAAATCCTATTCGCAACTGTAAATGACATCACGGAAGACGACACAAGATGAAGCCCATCATAAGGCTCTGATGATTCGCAGTAGTTCGTCACACTCGACTTAGGGCTCGTGCTATCATGTAATGTGCTAGGTAAGCTACCTCCCCTACAGTGGGGTCGTCTCTACTATGTAGCTGCGACCTGCCCATTTTTTGGGTCCGACCATTGCCAAGCCGCCCAGACGCATCAAATGTGTATAAACCTGCTACCACAATAGGCAGTTGCTTGGCTTCTCATTTGTAGCCCCTCCTTTTTCCCCTTTCAATACGAGCATCCAAGGGAGCAGCCAGTCGTACAAATATTAACGATCTCCCCAATCGATGCCCACCTTGTCTATCGACATTGTTGCACGAAGCAATTTCTGGACCGTCTTCCACTCGCATCGTGTTGTAACTCGATTAGAGTTGGTCGGGAGGTCTGCACTGACACGCAATTCTTCTTCACTTGCGATAGCGAATATCGCAACCACGAGATGGCCATGATCGCCATGGCTCAATTGGCGAACACCATTACCGCGATTCTGGCAGTGGTCGCATGCGCCACCACTGCGGTCCAGGCTAAGGAGGATGTGCTCATTAGCAAGCGTGCTGGATTGAACAAGCGCTTCATTGATTCGCAAGGCAACTACAACATATCCTTCTACCACATCAACGACGTCCACGCCCATCTGGACCAGTACTCGTCTTCTGGAACGGATTGCACCAATCCATCCAAAGGCTGCTATGGCGGCTATGCGCGTGTCAAGACGGTCGTCAATGCGACGCGGCCCCTACACCAGGACTCGCTGTTCCTCAACGTAGGCGATGAGTTTCAGGGCACGCTCTTCTTCTCGTACTACGGCGGCGAGAAGATTGCCGACACGTTAAACCAGCTTGGCTTTGACGGTATGACACTCGGCAATCACGAGTTTGATCGCGGTGACGACTACTTGGGTGACTTCCTTAACAACTTGACCTTCCCTATTATTAGCGCCAACATCCAGTCAAGCAATGCCAAACTTAACAAGACCATCAAGCCTTATCACATTTACGACGAGTACCAGCTTGCCGTCATCGGTGTCACCACCGAGACCACGCCCAGTATCTCATCGCCAGGCAAGGGCACTACCTTTAGCGACCCCGTGGCTGCTGTCCAGAACACGATTGACCACATCCGCAGCACCACTAATATTACACGCATAGCCGCCATCACCCACATTGGCTACGAGCAGGACCAGGCCCTTGCCAAGGCCACTACAGGCCTCTACCTAATCATGGGCGGCCACAGCCATACACCGCTAGGCGACTTTACGGGCGCTAAGGGTCCCTACCCAACCATTGTGCAAAACAAGGAGGGCGAGGACGTCTTTATCGTTACCGCCTACCGTTGGGGCGAGTATCTCGGCTACATCGACGTCACCTACGACACCGCCGGCAAGGTCCTTGCCTACCACGGAGGGCCTATCCACATAACCAACACGACGAAGCAGGACGAAGGGCTACAGGCACAGATTACACAGTGGCGGGGGCCCTTTGAGGCCTTTGCCAACCAGGTGGTGGGCAAAAGCAATGTGGTCCTTGACCAAACGACATGCCAGAAGCAGGAATGTCTTTTAGGCGACTTGATCACTGAGTAAGTACATGTGTACACCTATTACTCTTTAGAAGAGTTGCTTAAACACTAACCTAACAATAGTGCTATACTTGCGTACCGCCGCAACACCACTAAAGACGCTGCCTTTTCCTTTCTCAATGCCGGCGGCATTCGCGCCACCATTGACAGCGGTGACATCACCCGCGGCGAGGTGTTGACCTCGTTTCCGTTCAGCAACGCCGTCGTTAGCCTAACACTAACGGGCAAACGCATCTGGAACACCTTTGAGGGCCTGGTGTCCGGCATCAACGTCAACAACGGTAAGAAGGTGTCGTCCTTTTTCCAGGTTAGCCATGGTGTTGTGGTCCAGTATAACCCGGCCGCCGCCAATGGCAGCAAGCTGGTTAGTTTTACTATTGACGGCACACCCCTGAACCTGAGCGCCGAGTACAATGTTGTGACTGCCGACTTTGTCGCCAGTGGCGGTGATAACATCTTCAGCCCCGTCATCGATGGCTTCATTTCGCTGAACACATTGGACGAAGTGCTAGTCAGCTACATTACCGCCCAAAGCCCAGTCAACATTGCACTCGAAGGTCGCATCATAGCCGTCAATGGGAACGGAACAACCAACTAAAACTACGGAAACTACACGGGTGAGACAGACAGCGGCAGCGATGTGCAGTGGTGTAGCGTCTGTCCATGGCGTCTTCCTTTCTATACATTCTTTAGGCTTAGGTTCTTGTTCTCATTTTAAGGGAAAGCTGTACTGTTTCAAATGTTTTTTTAATAGATCAAGAATTCTATAAATGTTTTCAGCTGAAATATTGCAGTGGAACAATCCCAGTTGGCGAAAATGCTCGAGCCTAGGTAAACATATGATAGCCTTAAAAATTCTATGATTTATTCAACGGAACTATTATAATTTAGGTAAACCTAAATTATCAGAGAGTAAAGACATGAAAAAGTAATGAGAGTTAATTTCTAAACATCCCTCCTCGTCTGAGAATATTGCCGTTGCCTAAATGATTGGTCCTCGTGTCTTTCTCATAGACCTCTGGGCTCCGCATATGCAAGCACCAGCTTGTCCTGTAGAAGCCTTTGCTGGCACCCAGCTTCCAGACAGACGCAGACCTCGATTCCCTCGTCGTCGCCGTCGGAATTCGTATCCACTCCCAGGTCAGCTGCGTGCCCACGGGCAGGATACACAAATACAAACCCGTCCATGGACGGGCTTGGCCACCGCAGCGCACGCGGCAGTCCAAACCCAAAGTCATGTGCCGTATATGATGACATTCCTTGCCAGCTGGAAGCGCCCAAGTCCATGCCAAGAAATGAATTCATATTGATGGCTAGCCATCGCCGGTCCGTACGGCCTGCCACCCACTCCAGCAGTCCGTTGACGTGCTGTGCAGTCATTTCATTGATGGAGGTGCGGATGGCAGCTGCCATCGTCTGAAGAGCAGACTCGCCAGACGTGATCATCTCTTGTACAAGCATAGGCTCACAGCGGGCGGGCGCTGAAGCCACACAGAGAAAGCGATCCGGCAGCGGTGGGTCCCACAGTTTGCGGGTATTGAGAGCATGGACAAGGATGGTGGTAGCGTTGCGGTCTGGATGAAATAAATCAACACGAGAGCGCGTAATTCCACCCCATAAGAGTGCCATGACAGCGTCGTACGTGGAGATCCAGCGGTCGGGGCAAGGAGGAGAGTCATCTCTGTTGGTTTTTGTGCTTAGAGATGCCGCTTCCTTCAGCTGAGATAACTTGCTCTTTGAAAAATGCCACATTTGTTGGGAGAATTCTGGCATCTGAAATCCAGGAGGGGGGGGCGGCATGGGTCCACCGGCGTCTTTAATGGCAAGGTACTGCTTGGATTTTAGGTCATTGTCCTTGCCCGAAGCTCGAGGGGATGCTAGATTTGGGAGATCAAGCGGCGAATTGGCAGTACCAATAGGTTCGATGGGTACGAAGGAGACTCCACGTGCAGAAGCAGCGCTGTTCTGTGCCCACGTGGTCAGGAAACCATCGCAACCCGGGCCGTCAGACACAGAATGATGGATGGCGGCAGCAATGATAAGGCCACCCCGTATGAAGTTGATTTGTACGGTAGAAATTGCCAGACCCTCCTCATTGTTGTCGCCCAGGGGAGAGTGAAGCTGCTTTGCTGTCACGGTTGTGGGGAGAAGTAGGTGGCCAACAAGCATGCTCGCAGGGAACTAGGAGTAGAATGAGGTTAGCCAGCTTTCATATAATTTATTGCACATTAAAGCAATAATGGAAGGGAAGGCGTACATGTTTTTGTGCTAAGACATCAAAGCTAGGAAATTCATCCTCTGAGAGCATGTACTTGACATGCAGATTTAGAGAGGAATATCTCTTTTTTGAAACCCACATACGGCCATTCTTCTCGTCCATCTCCAAGGTGCCAACGAGGATGGGGAACTGAGATAAAGCAAACTCCAACCCAGCCACCATGCTCTTAAGGATGGTGTTTTTGTCCGCATCGTCTGGGAGAGCAAACACTTCGGAAATCAGGACGTAAATCTTGGGCACAATATGGCCCATGTAGGAAACTGAAAACCGTTCCGATTCTGGCGCCGATTCCCAACCAGCGGGGTAGATTTTGACTTCCACGGGTCGTTTGGTGTCTGCCATGGTCTGAAGATTACTGTTCGGCTTGTCTAAATTGTGTGAGCTAACTAATTTCTGCCTTGAAAAAGACACCATGTTCTAAATATTTATACGTATTTGCCTATACGCCATTTCTATCTTGATTATTTTCAGACATCGGCGGATTCTCCGCCGAAGCTGACAGCACCCTCATCGGGTCACATTCGCCAAGAAACGCACCTGTGGGCATATGTGCTCGACGTTTGCTACTAACATATGTATCATATGGGATATGCTACAGAAAAAATGTAAACCCTTTGTAAAATAAAACAAACAATAACATAGCACTACACCGACCCGGGAAACGGAAAGTTGACACCGCGAAATAGACTGTCAAACACTGTCGCATCAACTCCTTGAAAGGCCCAGGAATTTGTGTCGGCCATCAAGTCTGGCATTGTTACATCGTCGTCGGACTCTCCCTCTTCAGTAGGAAATGTGAATATTGGATCATATAGGAGAAATGGAAGCTGCACGGCGTGTGATGGCATGCAGTCCTGGGGTGGCAACACAAACTGAGCAGTGGAAAAGTCAGAAGATGACCCCATGCCAGGCAGCCAAGAGTAAGTGTTCTCCGACGACGCGGACGAAAAATCTGTAGCTCTCATAGTGCTACTATCTTGACTGTCTTTGTTCTTCGACCGGGTAGTGGAGCTGGCTGCAGATGGAAGATCACTTGCAATATGGCACATGAGTCGTACTGTACCGAAGTAGGGTATCCTAAGGAGCAACTGTTCGTTATCGTTGTCGGCTGAGCTGGGATCTTGATGTCCGGCTACGACCGCCGCAGCATGGTACACGGCCTTTTCCCGGACACAGCGTGCCTCGAGGTCCAGCAACTTCCCAGCCAGATCGGCAGTCTCCCGCGACAGCTCGTCGTCATTGAGTCGGTTCAACTCTGCCATGGTGTCGATAGTTCGCTGGACCAGTGTGCGGTCTTCGAGCCTATGATGAGGCAGCAACCATCCTGCATCATCGTCAGTGGGGAGATGTCCCTGGCGTCTCCGGCCACCGCCGAGATGGGCTACGAGTAGCACCAGAGAGGCTGTAAGGGCGCAAAAGTCGACAGGGCGGCAGCAGAACACAACACGAACTACTGCCCGGAACTCGACGAAGCGACGCAGCACCTGGCGACACGCAAACGTACATGCTGACTTGCTGTAGCGGATGAACTGACTCGGCTGCCTGATCTTGTCGGCCTCTTCATGTTCAATGCTGTTATCGTCATGCTCTGGTGTGCGCAAGAGGTATGGCAGATGTAGCAGCACGATGAGAGTGAAGTGAACAATTTGGATCTGCGCACTAATCATGCGCTCCATGAGGTCTTCCATAGTGATGGTGCCTGTACTCATCCGCAGCGGAACATCATCTAAAGGCGACCACCAAGAGGGCGGTATACTTTCAGCAAGTGCGTGGAGACTGTCGTCGATGCGTTGCGTTGCCGCATAATCACTGAAATGGCTGGACTGGGTGCATTTCAGGATGGCCTCGCAAAGATCCACCTGTAGCTTTTCAACCCATTCGCTGCAGGTCTCAGAGTCCGGCTTCTCATACTTCTGTGGTTGGTGTGTTGCTTTTGCTTTATGACTGTTCTCGTCTTCCAAGGCGAGACGCACCCCCGTAATGGCAGTAGGGATTCCCAACAAAAGCGACACAAACCGTTCTAGCCAAGCAAGATGCACCCATGTCACCTCAGCAGAGACGCGCGTCTCTGGATCGTACTGCTTGAACGCTCGGCGCACGGCTTTCGCCCCAGAGTGGGTGTGGAAGCCCATAAATTGGGCTAGAGTCAATGCCCGGCGCAGAGATAGCAGGGCCCGGCGGAGGCTTCCGGTGTTGACAAGATACACACTCTCGCAGATCAGGCACTCGAGACCCTCAAGCGAGTTGAGTAGGTCATCATGACAGGTCACCGTGCTTGTAGCTAGCGTAAAGTAATGTTTCATAGCGTCCTTGAGTTGCTGGCGGAGGCCCATATCTTGCAGCGCCAAACTAGGGTCAAAGCTTGGATCTAGCTGCTGGATACAGAGGGCAAGATGCAGAAGCTTTCGGGCTAGAATGACTGGATGGGCCGTGACTGGCGGCAGGAGTGACATGGCCGCCTGCGTGCGTGTGTTTTTCTCCGCAAAGAGGTCATTGTACGGATTGCATAGGGCCTGCAGGTAGATGGCAGCCCGTCCCGCCGCAAATAGAACGTCAACATCCTGCTGGAGCGGGAAAGCCGCATGAAGAGTACGGCACACTTCGACAAACTGAGGCAATGCCGGGGGGTGGCGGAATGTCGAAGCCGAGGGAGACGTGCCTGCCAGCTGTAGTGACCGTGGTTGCAGCTCGTTGGCTACGCTATTCATGGGACTTGTTTCATTGCCGTGGCTGATCTCTCGGTGATCCCTTCCCGGAAGTGAGTTTCCATCTACGTCTGCCAACTGGGTTGTTGAATCCTCTAGAGCCGTCTTCTTCATGATCTGCTCCAGCATCTGTTGCATTCGCCCTAAACTTTCTGCCACGTGAGGTTGGTCCCTGGAATCAGACGCCGGTACGACGTCCACATACTCCTGGCTGATGCAAGGAGTCGATCGCCTATGGCAGCCGACGCATTTCGTGGCACGTGGACCATCGAAAAAACATCGCGTCTTTCGTCTCTTGCCTGAGTGAGAAACCACGAATTAGCCTTTCTAGCCTATGCGATGACATTCTTCAGATCACAATATCACACAGTAGCTCAATTCACACAGACAAAGCATTTCGCGTCATTTTTTGCTCTTACATTCTGCACAGCTGTGTGTACCTTTCCGCAAGGGGCGGCGGGGAACCGGAGAAGCACCGGCGGAAGCGGCACGTCCCTGGCTCTGCTCTGTTGATGCATCCATCTTTTTCAGCGTTGCTGGTCGACGGAAAAATGCTGCGTGGGCGTGGGCGATGATGGGTGTACATGAGGGCATTTACTTTACGGCTGGGCTGTTCGTCCGCCGGTTTTCCGCCGTTCTTCCGCCGAATTTTAGTTCGTCAGCTGTCGTAAGATAAGAATGCGTAAATAAGCACAGTATAGCAACTCGTAGGGGTGAGAACCCAATCGACATGCGGCACGTGTAAGCAAAGCTAGACAATGCTTATTGGTTAGGATACGACGTCCACAATTTGCAGGGCTCGCAACTCACAGAGAATAGCATGCAGTCGCACATTGGACTGCAGCTACTAGGACTGGAGCGACGCGTATATGATATGTGCAGGGTGGCCGTACCGTTCAGATAATTTAATAATACGAACTCTGACGTGTTCTCACGTCTTTGGTTCGTCTAAATATATGTGGTAAGAATCCTTTATGAAAAGTCCATAATATGCATGCAGGTGAGACGCCCACCCGTTACACCTTATCCCGCAGGAAATACACTGTAAAACAAAAACCTGGAAGGGCTTAGCCTTCGTAACTCCCAGATAGGGCTGCTCCACACTGTATGCACATCGCGCTATGCTTCCAGAAGGGGTTAGATGACATAATCGGCTTAGAACACGAAAAACTTGTCGAGACATTCGAACGGCTGCATCAGCCCATAGTGATATTAACAAACGTATACGAATGCCGTCTGTGTATCAGTATTCTTAAAATGAGCCGAACATTATCACAGCTCCAACGGAGGGCGTGGTGGGTAAAAGATGACAATACATCCCTGGAGTCTGGATATAAAAGTCTCACGATTCCGTGGTCCTGATTCCATTAAAACTGTATCCCATACTACACACTCCATTTCACTTTCATCTTATTCCCCCAGTTATTTCACTAGGCAGTTACATTTTTAAAGTGAACATGGCTTCAGTTCTCCGAAAACTTTTCCGTCGCAAGAAGCAGCCTCCCTTGGTCTGTTCAGTCACTCTTGATGACCACGGCAACCTACTCGCAGACGATCCAAACCACGTCCACACCGGCGCCTGCTTCATGGACTTTGAGCCTCTCGCACTTATAGAACTCTTCCAGTCCCAGGGCTGTGCCGCCTGCCCCCCCGCCGTCACCGGAATCCAGGCAGCCGCCAGTAACCCGAATCGCCTGCTCCTCACCTACAATGTCACTCTTTTCGATCATACCGGCTGGAAGGACACCTTCGCTCGCAATAGCTGGGATCAGCGTCAACGTTCCTACCTTCAGCGCTGGCAGCGCAAGAGCCTCTACACTCCGCATGTTGTTGTGAATGGCATCATCGATACCTCAGGAGCCAACGGTGCCAGTGATTTGGACAACGCTGTAAGCGAGGCACGCAACGCCGTGCGTGGGATCATGCCCTGGCACATCCTCATCGATGCCAACGATACCGAGGTGCATATTGACTCGGATGCACCATCGCCTTCCGCAGCCAACATGCAATTTCCACTGGCAGAGGCCATGGCGACGAATGGCGGCGATGGGATGGACCAGTGGACCAATACGCAAGCCCAAGCACCACCATTCGTCCCCGTGCATGACGTCATGCTCGCTGTGTATCAAGCAGGTGATCAGACGGTCAAAATTGGCAAAGGTCCAAACAAGGGAAAGAAGCTGGTTCACCGCAATGTAGTGACGAATCTGGTCAAGATTGGCGAATGGAATGGGGGCGACCTGACATTGTCACTCCCGTCGGCTCGCTCTGCCATGGTCCATGGCCACGAAGCTGTAGCTTTTGTCCAGGCTGGATCAGGGGGGCCGATTGTGGCTGCCACAAAGATCTAAGCATTTGTTGATTTTATGTGTAATTCGTCGTCTAACTGGCACCGTTATTTCTTGTCTTTGTCCTGTCTTCAGCGATCGCTGCGTGTTGACTTTGCCAGTCATCTGATCATGTAGAATGCAAGTCTAGCCAAGTGCATAGTGCTTATCAGATCTCTGTGCTAAAATTGGACATATCTATTAATCCACTCGAGATTGTAGACTTTGCACAGTCATGGAATCCACTAATATGTGCACTAAATTACATAATTAAACAAAAACAATGCCGCGTTCTTTGTTGCCAACAAGCTTCTTTACTGGTCCCATCAGGGCGGATCGACGTTGTTACGGTTTCATTGGATGTTTTTCCACAACATATTTCCATATAATGCACGCTTTTGTTGTGCTCTTTTTGAGCTGGGAAAGCTAAACAAACTCGGCTATTTGCTGTAGGCGAGGATCTTGGCCACAGCAGCCTCGGCGACAACCATAGTGTATGCCTGGTTGTTGCCGGTGGGCACATCCGGGTGAATGCTGGCATCGACCACAAACTAAAACGTCAGCACCTATGCATCTATTTAGAAGCGTGCCACTTACCAGGTTGTCAGTGCCGTAAACCTTGGCGTTGGTGTCGACGACAGACGTGCCGCCTGTGCGGCCGTCGTCTGTGCCCAGCTTGGCCGTCCCGCTGATGTGGTGGGCGCTGTCGAGAGTGGCGACGATGGCGCTCGTGTTCTTGGCGACGGTAAAGGTGCTGTTGCTGGCCGGGCCTTTGATGTCGGCCAGGAGGGTGTCGATAAAGGTCGCTACAGCCTCCTGGTCGGCCGTGGTCTGAAGATACGGCGACGTGGCGAAGTAGGTGGAGCCGTCAGCCTTCAGCTTGAGGACGCCCGTGGACGAGAGGCCGTGGGTGAGGTACAGTTTGATGTTGACCGCGTTTTTGCCGGAGCCGGCACAGGAGCCCTGGAAGTAGCGTGTGTTGCCGTCGGAGCCCTTCTGCAACGTGTAGAAGATCAAACGGTGGCGGCTCTGGGTCAGGGGGCCCGACCGGCCGGGGTTGGACTGCTCGTAGAGGGCAATGTCGGCGGTGGCGCTGCCGTTGGCAATGACAGCGGCATTGACGGGCGCGGTATTGTAGCTGTACTTGGACCCCGCCCAGCTGCTGGTGTCCACGTTGAAGCTGAACAGGGCGTGGTCCTGCAGATGCTGGCCGACAGGCAGGTTGATCCAGGCGCTCTGGGGCGGCACGGCGACGCCGGACTCATTGGCGATGGCGATCTGATCGGACGGGCCGATGCCTGCGCCGAAAAGCAGCTTCGGCGTGGACATGGAGCCCGCAGCAAGGATGACGCGGCCGCCGCAGGACAGACGCAGGGTTTCCGTGATGCCCGTTTCGGTGTCCTCGACCTCGATGGCCAGCACGCGCGACGACCGGCGCGTGCTGCGCACCAGCCGCGTCACCTTGCTGTGCAGACGGAAGCTGAAGTTGTTGTACCGGCGGGCCAGGGGCAGGTAGGTGTACAGGGGCCCGGCGCGGAGGCCGTTTTGAATGTTCCACGACGGGTAGCTGTAGCTCTGGTACTTGGCGTCGGGCTGCTTGAGCATGTCGGTGGACGTCCAGCCGAGGCGCTGGAAGAAGGTCGACAGCACGTTGTAGAGACCCGTGTCGTAGTAGGTGCCATCGGCCGAGGGCACCTCGGTGCCCGGGTTGCGCGCGTACAGGCGGGCAGCCGCGGCAGCCACATCGTTCCACTGCCAACCGCGGGGCCACTTGTCGTTGAAGTCGTGCGCCGCGGGACGCACAAACATCATCGGGTTGATGGTGCAGCCACCGCCCAGCACGCATGCCGCCGTCTCTGCCGTGTCGTCGCAGTGGTAGGTCTCGCTGGCCAGCTTGGACGCGGCCTGGGACAGGATAGGCACGTCAAAGGGCGTCAGCGAGCTGTCCCAGCTCAGGGTGTGGTTGGAACCCGTTCCCACCGTCGGGCCGTAGCCGCGCTCCAGCAGCAGGACCTTCTTGCCCGCCTCGGCCAGACGCTCTGCCGTGATGATGCCAGAGGGCCCTCCACCGACGACAATGTAGTCGTAGTTGGACTGCTGGCCGCGGATGGGATTGGCAGCAGCGCCCAGGCCAAGGGCCGCCACAACAAGACCGCTGAGGAAACGCATGATTGGCAGCGGCGAGAAACTGGAAGCGTGGGCAAGAACAAGACTGAGCCGGTTGTCTGGCCAGATGGGAACGGCACCCACTGACAAAACGTGCTCGGCCTGCTATTTATGCTCATCTGGATCCAGCATCTCGGGTCTCTTGGTTCCTGGCGTGCGTCTCCACCTGGAGTGGTTGCGGAGGGCCCGAAAGGCAAGGCCTTTCTCAACAAAGAGATCACGCGTCTGAGGACCGGCAGGCATCAGATAAGATCAGGATAATCTATAGCTGAAGCTAACGCTAGCTCACTCTAATTTCTCGCCTCGCGCCACGTTTTTCCACGCCGTCCACCGAACCAGCCGGCTTTATACCGGCCTGTCGAAGCTTGTGGAAGCTTGAGCGCTGCTTTTTGCAGAAATACCCTCCGAAAACCCATCCCAACATCGGACGAGCCGGGAGCTAGACTGCGTGGGTGCCTACGACACAGCTCATTCTACAAGCTTTTATCTGATCCTGCTAGTGCGGCTCACACAACCGCCCGAAAGCTTGTAATACCCGCAAGAGCAGCGGAAGGCTCGCAAGAAAAGTATTGCACAGCGCCTCCACCCCAACACCCGCCACCACCCGCGAACACCGACCTGCCAGGCCTTTGTCCTGCCCGGAAAACGGTACAGTGAGCGCTAGCGTCGTGCTGACGCACGTCCGGCGGACGCTCAGCTCCACGCATCAAACGACTACTCGTATTTACGAGGCGCGCGATATTATTCTTCAAGAGTCGACAAATCTAGGCGCTGAGTGGAACAGCTGCCAATATTTGCTCCCACCCAATCGCAGCCGAGCACTCCGAAAAAGGAGCCATAGTTTTTCCATCACGGCCATTTCTATTTTCAATGCTCCACCACAGGCTCGACCCTAGCCCCAGAAGTCTGGATGAACACGCGATGTGCTTTTTTTTCAGATGAGGCAAATGGCCTGTCACGGTCGAAATAAGCTAAAGAATCCGGCGACTTGGCGGAGTGGATATTACGACCGGCATTCTTTCATAACTATGCGCATCAAAATGCAATTTTCTGAAAGAAAACACAAATGCCGCGTCTTCTCGAAGAACCGTGTGGCTCGCACCCATCAACCTGTTCTCATTCTCTTGTTGTTGAATCGAGCGTCGGGTGGGGGAAAATGCTCGAGGCTGGCCTACCATTGACAATATGACGATAGATCTCCGTAATAACTCAACTTTGCATTGCACGTGCTGCAATTGGTGGAGGATAACCGTATGCAAACCCCGCACGACGCGTCTGGAACGAGTGAAAGATTGTTGCGGATAGCCGCTGGCTTCCTGCAAAATGCAATAGCACTCAGTTCATGCCTGACTCGACAGCAGAAGCAATGCCAACTCGCAAGCGACCATGGGGAGATTCCAATCTCCCGCCGGAAGATGTCATATGGGCGTCCACGCCATCGGGCAGTCGGAACGACGAGGCTCAGGCGGAAGTGACGGCGACGCCGAGCGGGAAACCGATGGCCCAAAGCATACCCCAGATCTCTCGGAAAATCAAGGCTTGCGCAGCATGCCGCAAGCACAAGGTAAGCCTCTGCAAGGAGACGTGTCTGGCCACGTAAACAGAGGCGCTCATCAAAAGACTAGATCAAGTGCATGATGGAGGATTCTGGTCCGCCGTGCAAACGCTGCGCACAGAAGAACCTCGGCTGCATGTTGAACAAGAGCCTGCAGACGCTGATTAGCGAGAAAACCGAGTGGGTGCATCGCAAGAAAGACCAAACTAGCCGCTGACGCGCGGCCGTACTACTGGCAGACTGTCCGAAGCCATGGTCCAGGATATGGAGGTGATGCACGCTGGGCTAAAAAAGGTTACAGAGGCCTTGAATCTTCCTCCGCTGCCGCAGCTCCGCAGCACAAAGCTCGGCCTCCAGACGCCGCTGCCCGACGAGCAAGGAAATGCACCTGCGTTTGAGGACGCAGGTCCCTCTTGCGATGCCTCGCCCATGCTCGTGCCCGAAGACGACAAGACTCTCCCCCATGTGCCGATCCATTCCGTCTACTGTCTCACAAAGCTGAGTGCTCTGCGGTCGCAGGGCGCCGGTGGTGTCGACGGCAGCCAGATAGCGCACGCGGACGACGCAATCGACGACCTTGTCTCCCGCGGAAAACTGAGCCTCGAGGATGCTACCCGGCTGTACCGGCTGTACGTGGACCATCTGGACCACTTCATGTATGGCATTGGCAGCAGATATCAGACGCTCGACGCGCTGCGTCGTGGCAGCCGCATTCTGGCCGTATGCATCTTCACAGTTGCCGCTCTGCATCTTCCTCCCCGTGACAGCCCTCGGGACGGCCAGAATGCTCGCGAGCGCTCCTCAATCTACGGAATGTGCATGGCCGAGTTCCGCCGACTCATGGCCACCTCTCTCTTCAGCCGCCGCATCGACCGCGATCATATCCGTGCCATGTGCATCGGGTCTTACTGGCTGTCGGACATCAGCTGGACCCTGTCGGGATATGGCATCCGCCGGGCAGCCGAGCTCAACCTAGCCGGTCAGTACCGCCGGGCTGTGGTCGACGGCGCCGAGGATGCCGTCGATTCTATGCGTCTGTGGTACGTGTTGTACATCTGCGACCAGCACCTATCGACGCTCTACTGCCGCAAGTCCATCATCCGGGGCGACGACAACCCAGCTCTGCGTGGCTGGGAGGTCTTTCTTCACGACTCTCCCGCCATCACCGACGAGGACCGCCGGTTGGCCAGCCAGGTGGCCTTGCTCAACATTGTGCATGGCATCCGCGAGCTGTTTGACAGCAATGACGGCTGCAGCAGCAGCGGCGAAGTCAACGAACCGATCCCGTTTGTGTTTTCCATGCAGATTTCCGGCTTTGCCCGCCAGCTCGACCGATGGCTGGCCCACTGGTCCATTGCCTTGCCGGAACGACACGAACACATTGGCGGGTTCCCTCGCAAGGGCGTGCTCTTGCACTACCACTTTGCCACGCTTCACCTCCACTCGCAGGTCTTCCGCGGGTCGCCAAATGGAACGGTTCCGCCGCACTTCCAGAGCTCGGCATCGGCAGCTGTCGCGGCAGCCATGGCCATCATGGAGATGTTAATCACCGATCCAGAGATGCGTCCGTCGTTGGTCGGCATGCCCTCCCACATGCACTCCATGACGGGCTATGCCTGCATGTTTCTGGCCAAGCTGGCACTGCTATCCACCCATTCTGAGCTGATCAGCCGAGAAGCCGTCATCAATCTGACCTCTCAGCTGATCGCACTGTACAGGTCGACACCCGTTGGACGCTGGCACCTCGTCAAACTCATGGCCAACGGCCTCGAGAAGATCGTCGACACGCTGCGAGCGAGGCCAGCTGTGGTTGCCGGTGTGCTTTCGGTACCTCCGCCGGCTCACATGCCCAACATGACACCGACCGGGCCAGACTTGGCAATGGACGGCCTGTTTGACCTACAAACAAATTTCTTGTCGGACAGCAATATCATGTTTGGCGGCTCGCCGCTTCTGTTCTTGAGCGGCGGAGCGACCATGTTTGATGCTGCAGACCTGAGCCCGTCGAGCTTTCTTTGAGAATAGTCTGTATTTATGGCCTAAGCGTCTTTGCAAAACATCGAACCGTGTCTTCCAGCGTTCCGTCCCCTTCTAGTCCCAGATTGCGTGCCCATGTGATATCAAACCGTGCCGGCCAGCTGCCCACAATGGCTTCCACATCGCTATTTCGTTCCTCGCGCACTCTTTCGAGCACCCCAAGTCTACCCACAGCGGCCAATGCGTCCAGTATCTGCTGCACGGTCACTGTGATGCCAGGTAGATTGACAACTCGGCTGTGCTGACCAAAACGTTCTGCCGGTACATGCCGTACACGAACCAGGTTGTCCACCACCGTGCGCGGACTACACACCCACATTTCCAGACCTCGTTCCACGGGGAGCACTGCTTCCTGCCCTTGCAGTGGCTCACGCACGATGCCGCTGGCAAAGGAGCTGGCTGCCGCTGATGGCGCGCCTGGGCGGACTATCACAGTCGGTAGGCGCACGATACGGCCATCCAAGAAGCCTCGATGCGAAAGGTCGCCGAGGTAGGTTTCGACCATGAGCTTTTGTGCACCATAGCTGGATTGTGGCAGTGGGCGCGTGTCTTCGCTCGTCACAGCGCCGGGTGCAGATGGTCCGTACACTGCCAACGAGCTTGGGAAGACCACCACAGTTGCCGGAAAGTGGCGCCGTAAATAGTCGAGAATGTTACTAAACGAGGGTTTTCGTCAGCTGCCTTCTGTCTGTCTCCATGCCCACTAGCCAAACTACTTACCGGTGACTGTCCCAGTTGATCTTCCATCCCAGCTCAAAATTGGCTTCTGCTCCTCCGGACATCAACCCATGCAGTAGATATACCGCTATGAACGGAACGGACAAAAGGCTTTCCACAGCTTCATACGAGGTCAGATCACTTTTGATCGCGGTGACACGGCCGGCTTCATCTGGAGACTGCAGGGTAGAAGGCACGGCCACGTCGGTGAGCGTGAGACGAACCGTTGGTGACGATTTCAACAAGGCAGCTGCTAAAGCAGTGCCGATGAACCCCGAAGCACCAGTAATAAGGATGTGATCTTCATTTGTCATTTTCGATTGTCCTGCAGTAATCGTTGGGTACTAAACAAAAGGATTGAATAAACGACAACAAGCGATCCTATTCAATCAACCGATCAATGATACTGTTATTCCCGTCATCTGCAGAAAGCCGCGTACGTGCCAAAAACTAGTGGGCCAGCATGGATTGACCTTCGGAGAGAAGTCCGACACGGACTTTGTCGGCGCCCGACATGCCAGATCGACGCTGGGGTAGGCTAGTATTGTTGGGATTCTTCTACTGGCACCCAAAATTCCGAGTAGATTTGTTACAGTATCAACAAAGTTCTTCGAATTCACGAGACACAATGGAGTACACTAGGTACAAAACCAAACATGCTGTTGTGAATTATACTGACGAAAGAAGGCTGGGGAACAGCGGTCTCAAGATCTCCAAGATCATCCTCGGGTGTATGACATTTGGATCCAGCAATTGGGAAGGCTCTCCTTGGGTCTTGGACGAGGAAGAGAGTTTACGTCTGATCAAAGCGGCATACGACAGTGGCATCAACACTTGGGTCTGTTTTCAGTGCGATATATCAGCGGATACTGACTAATACAATTCTGAAGGACACCGCAGATACTTACTCAAACGGAAAGTCCGAGATTGTGGTCGGCAAGGCTCTGAAGAGGTTCAACATCCCACGCAGCAAGGTGGTCACCCTGACGAAAATCTTCAACCCCGTCATGCCTGATGATTCACGCCCACCAGCGATTAACGATGGCCCCCTTGTGAATCAGATGGGCCTCAGCCGTAAACACATCTTCGAGGCTGTTGACCAGTGCTTGCAGAGGCTGGAAACCAGCTACATTGGTGTGTTGTACCCGCCGCTCTCTAATCTAAGGGTATTAACCAAGCGTAAGATGTTCTTCAAATTCATCGCCTGGATCGGGAGACTCCCCCGGAGGAAATCATGCGCGCCCTTCACGAAGTTGTGCTCAGTGGAAAAGTCCGCTACATCGGCGCATCTAGCATGTATGCCTGGGAGTTTGCGAGGCTGCAGTATACAGCTAAACTGCACGGCTGGACAGAGTTCATCAGCATGCAGCCGTTCTACAACCTTCTATACCGCGAAGAAGAGCGTGAGATGCTGCCTTTTTGTCGGGCAACGGGCGTCGGCATTGTTCCATGGAGTCCCCTTGCGCGAGGCATGTTGTCCAAGCCGACCTCTGCGAGTCATGCAACCATAAGCATCCGGACTGAGTCAGACATCAAAACAAAGGCGTGGTTCGCCGACGCCAACCTCGAGATTGTCGATGCTGTGGAAAAGGTCGCCAAGGATAAGCAGATCAGCATGTCACTGGTGGCGACGGTATGGGTCCTGCGGCAGCGGTGCTGGCCGATTGTAGGTCTCAACAGCGAGGCGAGAATCAAAGAGGCCGTGGAAGCACTTAAGGTGCAGCTTACGGACGAAGAATGCCGGTACTTGGAGAGTGGCTATCGGCCGAGAAAGGTAGAAGGTATGTGATCCAGGTTGCTCTGTACTTTGTTATGAAGACGAATCCTGTTAGTTTTATCCCTGTCAACCCAATGTCGGATTTGGTGACAGCCTGCACCACTGTAAATAACTTGACAATACTGAGAAAGCCTTTCCTTGTCTTTGCAGACCACGTAGAGCTAACATACATATGCAATTTAGGACTATTCCTCATAATACTTAAACAGATGAGTAGAAATCTTCTTTCCCTCTTCATTGAACCTTTGGGGAAATACTGTGAAAAGTCCATCGATATCACGCGGCTCGTAGTCCAGGGTCAGCGCAGACTCGACAAGCAAGTCGAGGCCATAGTTCTCTTTAAGCCAGTGAGCCACCATATCCGTCCCTGCGTATGCTCCAGCTCCGGTCCAGATGTTGCCATCCACGACCCACCTTTTTTCCCGTGTCCAGTGGACTTTGGGCCACCGCTTCTTCACCCATTGGTACTCAACATTGTTGACCGTGGCGTTCCGTCCGTCTAATACACCCGTGGAGGCAAGGACGCTGGCACCCGTGCAAGTTGTGAAAATAATCTTCCCTCCGGCAGCATGCCCGCGTATCAGATCCGCGTGCTTGGGGTTCAACTCAAAGGCACCCAGGTACGGCCCCGGAACTAGCAAAATGTCTAGCTCGGGGCATTCTTCGACGGTTGTCGTGGGGACGATGGTCATTTCACTAGTGCCCAGTTTGACGGGATTCCCAGTCGCGCCGATATAGTGGAACTTGAATTCTGGTGCACGAGCGATAACGTTGGGATCGATGGGGATGTATTGTCGTAGGGTTTCTAGGACAGACTTTGAGGCAGAGGCAAGCAAGTCGGTGGGACCAGCTGCATCGACTACTTGATAGGCAAAAGCAAGGATGCCGATATTGATTGGAGCCATTTTAGAATGATGGGAACTGAGCCAAGACTGGAGAGAGAATAACTTGTGGAAAGACTGATCATGAAAACTATAGAGCTATGTACTGTCCATCTCTACTTTTATATCCTTTTATGAATGTATGTACGAGCGGATTACTATTTGCTTAGGATTACGAGCTGAGAATCATATGCTTTCCCCAAACTTCGAAAATCCGGAACCCAACCGGATGTAGCTATGGGGAAATTTTTGAATTTGTCAGCGGGCAGGGGTTTGGCAGTGGAAGTTTTATTGGATAATGAAGCGTGCAATTCTTATTCCGACGTTTGTACGGATATTTCGAGAATGTAGGTGGTTAGTGAGTCTAAAATCAGATAAATTTTGCCTTTCGTGACAATCAATTGACTGTACATCCGTGTGACACTAGGGAAAAAGCCTTCCCATATAAAATGAGCTGATCGGATGACAGACGATAGGCATAAACAAGTATTTATACCAAAGGGTTTATCCGACACCTTGCCTCACTAGGAATGATAATTGTCATAAACGTATACTGAGCCCTACTACAAGAACGGCTAATATGCATTTCGAACGTCTCATAATGCTTGGATCTGTGCTCTGTGCTGCTGCACATGATTTTTCTGTTCCCAACACGGATGCTGCTTTCGACAAGTCCCCGCAACCTTTTCAGATTCATGTCGATCGAAAGTTCATCGAGGATACTCGACAGCGTGTCGTCAACGCAAGAGCTCCAGTATTTCTGGTTGCTCCAACTGACGGTCCTAGTGTTGAAAACTTTACGAATATTCGGGACTTTTGGGTCAATGAGTACGACTGGAACAGAATCGAGGCATCTATTAATGAAAAGTAGGTGAATCAAAAGAGAGAGACAAAAGAATCCCTTCATAGGTAATCATTAACGTTTGAAAGGCTCAAACAGTTCACGACCATTGTCGAGTCAACAACGGGCAACACCACTTACCCAGTCGCATTGCACTTTGTTCATCAACTCTCGCCACGGGCCAATGCTATCCCGTTTCTTTTCATTCACGGATGGCCGGGTTCCTTCCTTGAAGTCAGCAACATTATTGAAAGTTTGACCAACCCTCCAAATGACTCCGTGCCTGCATTCCACGTTGTGGCTCCTTCTATCCCTGGCTTTGGCTTCTCTCCTGCACCTCATCTTCCAGGATTCGGTCCCGTTGAAGCGTCACATGCTTTCAATGCACTGATGCTTCAGCTTGGATACTCGAAATATGTCATCCAGGGTGGCGATTTCGGCGGTGTGATCCTCCGCTACCAATCGCATCTGTTTCCGGAGCATGTAGTTTCTGCCCTCAGCAACTTTTGGATCATCCAGCCGGGAGAAAACGATATGCGTCTCCTTGCCGAGGGCGTATCAACCCCCGATGAAGTTGCATACATCAACATCCTCGAGACATATATTAACCATGCGTCTGGATATCGTCTCATGCAGTCCACAGAGCCACTGACTCTCGCCTACAGCATGTCTGACTCGCCATTAGGAAATGCGCTGTGGATATACGCACTGATGAACAAGATTGTCGACCCAGCCATCTTGTCGTGGACGGCCAAGGAGATAATAACTTGGTCGCTGATGTACTACATCCAAGGTCCCTATGGAGGCATGCGCTTTTACAAGGAAGTTTCCAATGATGGTGGGCTTGAATCGCTCGACTTTGGCACGCTACCATTGGTGGACAAGGTGCCCGTTGCTATCAGCCAGTTTCCATACGATATCACGTATCGTATGCCATTGGAGTGGGCACAGCGAGGCGGTAATGTCATCAAGAGGGTTGTCCATAACCATGGAGGACACTTTGCAGCTTACGAGGTGCCCCATCTGCTTCTCAACGATGTCTGGTCGTGGTTTGGGGACAAGGAAGTATCAGGGACAAAAGCGTTTGGCGATGCCTAACCTCAGGAGATATTTTAGGCACCTTTGAATATGTAAGCGAGCTCAAAATCGCCTACATTCGCAATCAACAAACAACACACATAGCACGGGCTAGACAATTCATCAATAGCAAAATTTACTGTACTTATTTTTCTTTTTTTTAACTTGGCCTACATATAGGCAGTTATCTGCCTTTCGGCCAAATCATCTCTTTCCATTTGAACTCCAAATAAACTAGTCGCAGCGTAAATATAATCTACAAGCAAGAGTCGGGGGCTGCGTCGGAAGACGACCAAGGAAAGTCCGCATCATCACCGTTAATTCCGCAGTTCATTGTCGTGGATGCTGCCCATATATCATGAAACTGAAGAAGACCCCCCTCTTCGCTACTAGCCGCCGAGAACCAAGATAAGCCCTCCAGGTCGGGGTCCAATTGCTGCATGGATAGTCTAAAGTCTGCATCCATCATTGGACATCCGCAAATTCTATTCATTAAAGGAGAAGTTGGCAGAATAGACTCGCCAAGTAGGGCTAGTCGTCGATCGAACTTTGTCTTTAAAACCCCAAGAACAGCTTGGCTGGCTGAAATGATGTCATTTACGCCACTACTGGACGTTTCTGTAGTTTGATTCGAAACATGTGACAAGAATTGGTCCAGCCGTATCTCGGAGCGAGCCCATGAAGAGTCGAATTCCGGACATGAAGACAATGGAAATGACATTCGAAAGGCAAGCGTCAGCACTACTATCAGTCGAGTCCAGTCGTTGATGGTGAATGAAAGAAGCGATGAATTTTCATGTTCCCCCAGGCATAGGAGCAGCAGAGCATGCAACTTTTTTGCAGAACTGCACAGTGTAGACAATGGTGGAGGAAAGCGGTATGTCTTTGTGGGCAAGTCCGTCTTGGAAATGGGGAGGGTTAGCAAGCTACCACAGTCGAGAAAGATGTCGACAAATAATAGTTGCAGCTGCATCACTTCTTTAAATGAAGTTAGTAACGGGTTAACAAACTTGTCTTTGATATATAAGGGTATGTGATAGGATTGTACGTGGTCTGGCATACTTGACCCTTTAATGGCGACTGGGGCTATTGCTATTTCGTCATGCAATTCGCGGTATCGTTGCCGTAGATTGCTCAATATGGATGGACCCATCCCGAATGTCTGCTCATTTGTCCCATTGACAGCCGTAGATATATCGGAAAAGAGTAGGGAGAGACGGACTAAGGCCACTAGCGTATGGTCTCCGTCAATGCAGGCATTTTGTTGAAGTGTGCCAATGGCTGTTGTCGTCCAAGAAGGGTTAACAGCAGGCAAACTCCTATCGCCTATCCAGATGGTAATGTATCTGAAAGATAGTGGCGTTGTAAGTAAAGTAAAAGCAACCCTTTGGGAGAAACTGAGATGGTACGATATCGGAAACTTACGTTGAAACAAGATATGTGTATGCAAGATATGTTCGAATCTTTTCCAGTTCATCGTTGGTTATTGGTCGATCTAGAAGCTTCGAAATCTCTAGGAAATTTTCATCAAGTTGAAGATCATGGACTAGACCAGATGTCATGCGTAAATATTGAAGAAGCTGTCCGTTTTTGGGTCGGAGGTGGAAGGGATACCTTTTTTTTCATATGAGATGCAAGATATGTGTAAATTCGAGAAAGATAACGTACCATGCGCAGTATATGAGCAAGCCTTGCAACAGCTCAAGGCTTTTTTCCCCTCCTGACACATATTTGAGACCCAATGCTTTGCGGAATTCATCATCGTATAGCGTGTGTTTCTGTGTTGTCCATAAACCGGACGTCACGGTCAAGATAGACAGCAAAGTAAATGGCCTTGTGGCCGAGAGGTTGGAGATAGAACAGTCTTTAGGGTCTTGGGGAAAAGACAAGAAGGGCAGATAATTGAGCATGGATTGGAACGTGCTAAGCAGCGACTCAGCAGAGGCCATGTTGAAGAGCGGCTGACGCCAGATATCAGAAAGCGAGTGTGACAGATTTGACAAAGTCGCCGAAGTTGTTGAATTTTGGGTGACGATTGGAGAGCTGCTAACAGGACATTCCTCGAGTAGCATACCATCAAGAGCCCGATCATGTATTTTACAGAGTGTTTCAAAGTTGTCATCAAGGTCTGTTTTAACGGGGACGGAATAGTTTATACGAAATGTGTCGTTGGCAGGGTGAAGTAAGGGTGGCGAGGAGCTGCTATCTCCCGTCCTAAAAAATGAATTGATGTCAGTCGACAGAACGGTCTTCTCATGGATGGAACATTGCATAGAAATTTTTACCCCCATTTACGTTTCCACCTTCGAGGTCGTGCCCTAGCGCGTGAGATGCATTCCCTTTTAAGGGTGAGACATCTATGGACTTTTATGAGTATTTGGGTATTCGTAGAATAAAGGGTAACGTGTTTATGTATTTTATGTATTTACCTTTCGCAAACACTGGGTTGTTCGCTGGCTCGACATTTTACTCTAGCCAATCGGCACTGCTCACATGCTGTAGGATTGCGCTTCGAGACATGAGTGGGAATTTGGACAGTCGAGTCTACAAAATCCGTCATGGCGAATCCAGTCCGTGAATAATTACCAAACTGACTATGACGTAAGGAGTAAAAGAAAAAAACGTTGTAAGTGGTTCCGTGAATCGTACCCAGGCAGATAAAGCCAGAATGAATTCGGATCTTCTGATGGTAACGTAAAGGTTGATCATCTACGATTTGCGATTTTGTCTAGAAATAAAAATACTAGAGCAAAAGAAACCCATTAGTCATTTCTTGCTTATAAATCCACATTGCCAACAGGTCGCAGCACTCCTTCCGACTTACATCCGAAGCTTGCACGGATGTAGAATTTGGATCTTATGGCGTAAAACCGGGTTTAAATAATACAAAGGTGTTGGCAATGCCAACTCTGAAAGGATTATTACATGCGCAGAGAAATCTATATATTAATTCGTTCGTTGGCGAACAGTCAGTCCGGAAATCATCCAACGTCCCCTTAGTGTATCCTACAGACCTGTGCAGAGGTGCCGGCGTATATAATGCCTACTAAAGACAGACCTTCTAGCTATTAGAAAGCCAAATAGAGCAACTATGTCGTTTTATGCGGCAGCGACCACCACTTGCAAAAGAGTAGAAGCTTATTTTCGTGCCAGCACTCATACCTTTTCGACCCGAGAGACTGGCACAGCGCGTGGACCCGCGTATTGCCCTCATAGAGCTGCATATCTTTCGGAGCCGCTGTAAGCGTGCCTTGATAGCCTACCAGATATCGAATTGGGTTGAAGCGTCAAAGGATTACCAGGACGTGGAGTTTATAATACAATGCTCGGAAATTCATTTAGATCAAAAAGAGAGAATCTGTCGAGCTAGTAACTTGTAAATCATACTCTATACATTTGGAGTTTCGACTGGATTTGTGTAGTGAATCTAAGTGGGTGTCTACCTAAGCGTGGCATCACTGTGTACGTACGCTGTGAATCCAACGGATGTTTGGCTAACATTAACATTTGTCTAAACATAGAATTTAGCTAGAGGGTAGACTAAACGACGAACTCGCAGATTGTTGCAGGCCTTACACAGGCTTACGCTAGCCTGCGTCAGCTACTGTTACTCTCGCGTTTTCTCTGGTTGCGTTACAGAAGGGTAATACTAGGACAAATAAGGAGGGTTGACGGTACGGGGGCAAATAATATTTTGAAAGCAAGGTAATAGTCATTGTCCTTTTAAGAACTGTATAAGTTGCAGTTGTTTATGGTTATGTAACATTATAATTTTCATAGGCACACATCTCTTCAAGCCAGCCATTTGTCCTCAGACCACAATTTACCAGAGATGTCGACCTCGTCCCACCGTGCAGCGACAGGACTACGGTTGCTGCCCTGAGAAGCCTGCCACATCAAACGCTTGGCGTCTTTGAGTTCCCCAGTGACCGAGTGCTAGACAGCATGATTATGCCAAATGACCAGATCTCCGATACCGATGCACGTAGACGTACTCTGGGCTCATGGTGCGCTTCATCAAGTCGTGGATCTTGCGCCGCGCCTCTTCGAAGTCCTCAATAACCGTCTTCTCTCCCGTCTTGGGGTCGGTCGTGATGAGCTGGTAAACGCAGCAACCCAACACGATGAGATGTGGGCGGTCGGGTCTACCTGGATTTCTCCAGACGAGCTGGTACCAGTTAACTCAAGTCCTCACGAAGACCACATGTGATTTACTTACCGGATAGTTGTGCACCTTATCCCAGGTCCAAGGCTCCAGATCGTTAAAGTCTCGTTCCTTCCCTTGGCTCTCAATTGTGAGACCATCCGAGGTGGCCTTGCAGTCTCCAATCCAGAAGTACGCACGTGGAGCGTACTGGACTCTGGTATTCATGGCCCATTCCTTCTCTTCTGGCGTGAGAAGGCTGAATGCGCGTGCACCCGAGATGACTGAATCCCATCTTGTCAGCGACTGTATGCCATCAAGAACTGCCAGAGCACCACTTACAGGTTGTGCCACCAGGATATACTTTTTTTTCCTTTCCGCTCTCAAACTTGATGGTTTGATCAGGCAGGTAGCCAGGGGTCTCTCTGCAACTGATAATGGTAACCTTTCCTGGGTTACGATCGTATAAGGGAGCATCAATGTGCCAGCGGTAGAATCGAGTCTGGCCTTGAGCTAGTTCCTCTTCGGTAAGAGTTGTAGCATGGAATTCTGCTTGGTTCTTCGTGGGTTTAGCTGCGAGTCGCCGCACGCACACCGTGAAGAGTGTGTCACGAATGAAGGTGCAGTTACGTACCACATGCCTGAGATGCAAGTCCTCGCCGCCGTCGTAATTGGGAAAGGAGCCATTGCCAATCACAACAACGTTTGTATTGCCCTTCATGCGTCCGGCTTGATTTCGGCTGAGGATGTTGACTGCCTCACGGATCGGCTTGTTGCCAGCACTGTGCAGGTCAATGGAATCCTGGTCAAATACGTGACACAGGCTCGTCGTAGTAGACGAGCTGTCAATGCCAGCATTTCGAACGACCAGCACGCTGTGCTCGTGGAGGGCGTCGACCAACTTCTGGCAGTCGTCTGGCGAGAGATGGTCCAAGTCAGCGCTATTGAGCTTCACTTCGGCGCCAAGGAGGCTCTGGCCACGCTGTTCCGCCGGAAGGGGAACAATCTCGATAGGGCTTGTGCCGTTAGCGCTAGTAGAGTGCGGCATGGTGTAAAAATGTGCGTGTTATCACGAAATATCGGAGGATAAGAATTCCAAGGTCGGTATTTCTGGTTAGACTAAATAATATTGAAGGGAATATTCAGGGACGTCGCCTATCCTTTATGGTAGGGCGTATGAGAAGGCAGCAGTTATCATCGGGTCAGGTTAGCATCACGTCCGAACTCGGTCGAGATGGCTGTCTCGGCCGATATGCAATCTCGAGCGAGTTTTGAGGTTTAATTTTCTGTAATTTCGTGTTTTTTGTATGTCATTGCCCGCCTGTATCATTTTTACTGCTTAACCAAACTTGATGTTGCGCGTGGGCTGTTTGTTGTCCTCGTTTTCTCAAATGAGCATGGAGAAATCTCGAGTGTTCTTTGGCGGCATTATTGTATTCTGCACGGGCCGCACGGCAGATGACTTCCACGTGCTCACACATACGGCAGTTGGCGTCATAGAGGATGGCCGCATCTCATTCATCGACTCGTCTGTCGGCAGCGGCGAGGAAGCGGCTCGAAAGCATGGTATGCCGGCAGATGCCGACATTGTGACTCTGAAACCGACCGAGATCCTCATGCCGGGATTGATCGACACCCACACGCATGCCCCGCAGTGGGAGAATCGCGGCATTGGCATGGACCTGCCGCTGATGAAGTGGATTGATAAGTAAACCCGACCGACCGAGATCACGTTCGAGTCGACGAGCAAAGCCGACCGAGTCTACGACTATGTCGTGCAAGACACGCTCCGCAACGGAACCACGACGGCTTGCTACTATGCCACTGTTCACCTCGAGTCGACCAAGATTCTCGCCAGCAAGTGCGCCAAATACGGTCAGCGTGGCTTCATTGGACAGCCTAGCATGGACAAAACAGAGCACAAGTAATACGGCAACACGTCACCAGAGGATGTTCTGCAGCGCACCCGGGACCTGATCGCCTACATTCGTACTCTTGATCCCGAATTCAGCCTTGTGTCGCCAATTGTCACGCCAGGATTTGCCCCTGTGATATCCTCAGAAGCCATGCGCTTGCTCTCGGACCTTGCGAAAGCTGAGGGTCTCCCGATGCAGTCGCATCTGGCCGAGAACATCGACGAGGTTGCCGAGATGCATCAATTGTTTCCCAAAGCCAAATCTTACGCTCACATCCTCGACGACCACGGAATTGTCGTTCCCGGAACCGTACTTGGCCACTCCATCCACCTGTCTGATGATGACCGCAGCCTTATCGCGAAGCGTGGCGCCGGTGTGGCCCACTGCCCTGCCAGCAATCCGAACCTCTCCAGTGGCAAGTGCAGGGTACGCAAGCTGTTAGATGCCGGCATCGAGGTCGGTCTCGGCTGCGACTGCTCTGGGGACCACAGTGCTAGTATTCCGGAGAGCCTGCGACGGGCCAGCGATGTTTCACGCATGCTCGTGTCTGTGGATGGACCACGCTCCCAGTTGGAGATTCACGAGCTGGTATACATGGCTACATTGGGTGGAGCAAGAGCTTGTGGGCAAGGAGGCAAGATTGGCAGCTTTGAAGTCGGTAAAGAGTTTAATGCCATCATTCTAGATCCTGAGGCTGGCTTCGAGGCCGGTGCGGGAAGCATTCGGCTGAAACCAGAAGGAGAGCCGGCTATAGACGTGTTTCAAAAGGTGTTGTTCTGTGCCGATGACCGGCACATCGTCCAGGTATACGTTCAGGGAAAGCTTCGCGTAGACAAAACAGTATAAGCCAATAAAAGCACAATCATAATAATCAACAAACATCAGAATTAGAAGAACTAAGCCATACCGAGATGCACGTTCGGAAATACGGCTCTCTCTCATTAAGAAAACAGCACTCTCTCCGACGAGACGCGTGACCGCGACCGTGCAGCTATTATCTTCTTAATTTTTAGGCCCCCTATCAGGTCTGACCCCCCCCTTATTATCAGTGTATCCTCCTCCGCATGGAGGTTATCGCGTCAAAACCTAAAATGTACAGGCGGGTCTAAAAGTGTCTAGGCAAGAATTAGCCTCGTATATTCAGTCTTATCTCTTTTAAGAATCTACTTAATATATCATCAAATATCCGCTAATTTACAAGTATCTTCTTAGCATATTTAATCTTGGCTGTGGGTAATAAGAATATGTCTGAGTGAGACAGATTACAGGATAACATATGATTGGTCAAAACGAATATGTTGGGAAGAGTAAATTTGGTATATTCTTAAGGATCTATGGAACAGGCCTTTATTTTTTAGCAGTATTTGTGACAGATAATGAGATGATGAACGGCTGCCATTATCGCCTACAACTTCTGCACTGACGATGAGCTCCCCACACGCACGAAAATTATCTCAGCGGCAGACTTTATCCTGTCTGGGTGCGTACATCCAACAGATCTCACATTGGCAACGGCTAACTGGTTTCTTCTGGAAGCGTGTGCCCAGTCCAAGGTCCGATGTGACAAGAAGATTCCGTGCCAGCGTTGTATAAGTCGGGGAAAGGGCCACCTGTGCTCCCGGCCCGCGGTTCAGCTGTCAACACGACGGGCCGTGGCTGACCAGGGAGGGCAGCTGCGGGCACTGGAGAACTTGCGGGACTACATTCAGACAGCCAGACTATCTCCCGAACACCTGTTGGGAGTACTTGAGGAACGCATAGCCGAAATCGGCTGCTCCATCCAAGAGACAACAAGACAGCATCCTCTTGTCGGTGTATCCTCCGCGACGTCAGTGACATCCGGAGTACCAAACAATGGTCCAATAAACCATGGAAACGATCATGGGGGCGGCAACCAAGAGGAAACTACTACAAGCCCGCAAGGCACGGCGTCCGAAAGCACGTATCTGTGGCAGGACACTGCGGCATCATCGCCATCCCACGCCGACGAACAGGTGTCGCCAGAACAGGCTGGGCTCGCTCTGACACTCGAGTACCTTGCCTGGGGACGTAACTACAAACACCAAGAGCTATCATCACACCAATCACGTCCTGGTAGCGCCACAGCCGTCGTGCCGACTGTGGCTGGCTCTCGCATTACTTCTCAGGCTGCGGCTCGCCTTGGTTTACCGGCGGCCAACATTGCACGACGATTGGTTGATTTTCACATCCATTATGTGTGCTGGTACCACAATTCCATCCATTCACCCTCGTTTCTGGAACAGTGTCAGATATTTTGGCGTGATGGGACGATGGACAGCCCGAGCTGGATTTCCCTCTATCTTGTTGTGCTGGCGGTACGGAACTGGCTTCATTCACCATGGATTGTTATTTCAACGGCGGCTAATGATAATGAAACGCCAGACAGCTGCATGGTGCTTGCCAATAGACGAGCTTTCTGACTCGTGGGACTGTGATCCGAGCCTCGCGCATATTCTGGAGCGGCCGAGAGCCGCAGCAGAGCAGTGGTACAACGCTATGATCAACACGTTGTATCAGAATAACTACATGGCCAACCATTCTAGTAGGTTGCATTACAACTTGAAACGTTTCTTCGCTTGCAAATTACTCTGACAACACCTTCTTAGTCCATTCTGTCCAGGCCATTGTCATATCAACCATTATCGCCCATCCTCTTGGTCACAGCAACTCGCACTACATCCTCTTGGGCTCTGCTATACGAATTGCGCAATGTCTTGGCCTGGACAAGCTCAAAGAGGATGCGTCAGAGCGGACTGCAGCTACGTCGGCTGACAACTGGGGGAACCTGGTGCGGCTACAGCTAGGACGCAGGGTTTGGTGGCAGCTGATCATACAAGACTACTTTGCTATTCCATTTGCCGATACATACAGTGAGCGCCTCGAACTCGCGAGTCATTTCACGTCTTCTCGGCTAATAAATCTCCGGCCATCAACCCAGACCACTTTACCACGTCATTACCGTGGAACTGTGACGACCACGACCTCAAAGACCTGCCTAGCCACGAGCCCACAATAAGCTCATATTGCCTTGTGCTTGCTAAAAGTATGTTGAACTCTTTTCCTTTGTTTTTCTCTGAAACACTCACACGATGAAGTGGCGCGACTGATGCCAAAGCTTGTCGACGGCGGAAATGGGAGACACGGCAAGCAAGATGCAAAGCATTACCAGTGTGTTCTGGACGTGGATATAAACATGCGCAGTCTGGTGTCTCGGATTCCGCCCTTCCTCCTCCGCCACACACCGCGACATCCCAGTCATCCTGGGTGGGTGAGCTGGGCGCGCAAGACGCTAACCATCAGCGCTGCTGACAAGGTAACGACCAAGACCTGGTTCATGTTCAATCGTGCTGGATACGGAATAACCGCCATAATGCGTTCACCGAAGTGTCCACTGGGAAAGAATGCCTGCTAATGACAGGGTTGAATCCCGTGCACAGATCATAATGATCCATCGCGCATTTCTGGTTCCGAGCTTCCGTAACCCCATGTACGCATATACAAGGACTACATCCCTGTCTGCATCCCTCACGATCCTACGGGAGTTCGAGCGCATTCGGAGCAGCAACGAGGCGAATATGTGGGTGGTGCCGGCATTTGTCATAAGCGCTGGTATCATCGTCTGCCTGGATCTGCTGTTCCGCTCCCAAGCTACCGCCGAGACAAGCAGGAACCGGCAGCTCGTCCGGGCGGCCGTATTTGGGCTGGCCGATGCAAAGGGGAACCGCATGGCGGCGCGAGGCGCCCGGATATTGGAGGCGCTGCTGGAGGAGGAGCAGGAGAGGCGAAATAGCGGCCCCTCGTGTCATGCCCTGGAATCCTCTACTGTAGATTTAGGGAAGGTGCGCCGGCACTTAAAGGAGAACGAAGATGGACAGGAGAGCGGCAGCGGCATGGGCAGCCACGGCGATGGCCCTCCTTCTTGTGACGAAGGAGGTTGCGGCCAACACAGTCTGCAGAAAACCTGGTCGCCCAGCTGGAACGACCATGGTCCGATTCACGGGGCTCCTATTGCTGCCACGGCTAACGATGTGGCCCAGACAAGTGGCCCCTCTATCCCGTTCGTATCTGACGGGTCGGGGGCTTCAGGCGGCAGTCTGGAACAATGGGTGAACAGTCTCATGTCTTGGAATGCCTCAGACAGCCTGACTCTCTATCCGTCACGGAGCGAGTCCTTTACGACAAATTACGGGGAGGATGTCTTTGGTTCCGGCCAATACTCGTACTTGTAACTGGCTGTTGGGAAGACTGAAATGTAAGATCCACAGCCAGTACTTTTACTCATATTCGAATTATTTTTTACTGTATTGCTTGTTTTTTTGGCTATTTCCAGCTAGTCTGCGAAAATCAGCAAATACCAAATGCACGGCGGCCAGCTTCGCTCGCAATAGCAGATTCGCCCACAAATCCCTTCAACTGGCGCTCGTCGTTGTCAAATCCAGGGCGGAAGTCGTGCGGGATGTGGCCACTGCGAAAGTCTGCTAACTGATTGTCGATATAGCGCTTATTTGTCTCTGTGTGGGGAGTAGCACCAATGTAGATGATGTTAGAAATAGTGGTTAAGGTTGCTGGTACGTGCTTGGCTGGCGATAGGGTAACCGGTACGGCGTCTTACCCGTCACCGGGCTACTGTCTACGAAGTAGAAGCAATAGCTGAGTTGGTGAGTATGGTAAGAGATGCCCCGTCAACCGCCGAAGCGGTCGAGGGGCTCCCTATTTATATTGCTATCTACGGGGGGGGGCTCTTAGAGTGGAGTCCCCGTTAACCGGGGTCCTACCAGTTGCTGTATTATAGCGTAGATAGAGTCCCTTACCCTCCTTCTAGGAGGGCTACGGGGAGGGGGAGACTAGATTATTATATACACGTAGAGAGAGACGGCCTAATGCTTGCTCCACTCCAACAGATGACGGCCGTATCATCCGGGCCATTGTGGTCCACTTCGACGGCGTGCATCATCTAACACGATCAGCATCTCGAAAAGATGCCGGCCAACATAAGACTGGGGAGAACCTACATCACTGTGCCACCAAATGGTATCCCCAGGCTGCATTTTGGGAAGATGGACCATGCATTCGGTCAGCTTCAAATGCGGGTGCGATGACAGACTGGCCATCTGGCTCTTGTCTCGAAAGGTGCCAGGAAACCAGCCTGATTCGTGGTCGAGTGTCCACGTGGTCGCATCAAGCAGATCTTTATCATCGGGAGGCGGGCGGAAGAATGGACGGAGAAGCATGTAAGCAATGACCGTTTCCAGGTTCGGATACAGCAGCATGCCCCCTTCATCCGGGTTCAGCGGTGTGATGGCCATCCAGCCCTGGAAAGTTCGCAGTACAGAAGACTGGGCACCCTTGTCAAATATGGCCTGGTTGGCCTTTTTACGCGCGGCCATGTCGTACAGGTCGAGCTCTGCCAGCTTCCCGGAAAAGACCTTGTCGTACATGCCCCGGTACACTGGATCGGCCCATCGACAGAGGCTACCTGCATCCATGTGGGGGCCTAGGCCGAAGAACGGGATGCCGGGAACGCGAATCTTGAAGGCGCCCGCATACGTCAGAGGCTCACAGTGCATGTCGGTCTCGCTGTCATGCCAGAGCGAATTGAGCTTAGACTGGATTTTGAGCTGGTTAGGGTGCGAGCGAGCCTTCATCTGTGTGGGGGTGTAGTAGAGCCTCAAAATAGGATTGTTGTTGGGCCAGGCTGTGCAAACTGGAGTCAGCGTTACATCAGCGACATCTCCTTTGCGCCCTCACCTTTTGTCGCCACAGAGCCCTTGTTGTCCGCGACGAATTTCTCCAGAGTGCGAAACCACTGACTGGCAGTAGGTTGGGACACAACATCCCGAATGACGCAGCATCCCCGAGCTTTGATTGCCTCAATCGGCACAGTATCAATGTCGTCGAAATGGATATCAGGAATCAGGGATGTCCCCTTGCTCTTGATTTCTTCTGTGACCGTCTCCAGGTGTTTGCATGTTTCTATCCAAGCTGTCATGAGTTTCTCCTTGCCATATTGTGCGATTATGGATTGCTTCGGCTGCAGCGTGTAGTCGTCGATTTCGCCACTGTCCAGGGTAAATTCCGGCCACTTGGGCCATATCTTGAGTGTATCAGACATTGTTGCAGTGCCGCTCTCTGTTAGGAACTGGTTGTCTGGATTGACTACCAAGATTTATCGGTAGTCTCAATCGATAGAGGAGATATATCTTGCGTAAGTGTGTGCCTGGATAACACTATCACGGGCGAGGTTGACCTCTCGGCTGACAGGCTACTTTGATACGATACCGGCTTTCCTATCTAGGTAACCTATCGTCAATGTGGGGTGAAACTATTAGTAAATTGGACATGATAGTATTGAACGTTCATGTGGGTAATGACTGTTTCTCTTTAAATTGACTTCCTCTGTTTCTAGACCAACCCTTTTCATTCGTCCCAAGAAGCAGTTCCCACCTCTAACACAGCTTCCCGCGGCTGGTTCTTTTCCTTGGAAGTTCCATATTCTCCAGTGTCACCATGGGCGCTGTTTCCAACTTCTTGTCTACGGGCTTTCTGCCCACCTCCCAGGTGGTTCTTACGGCTCTCATCATCAGCGCCTCGGCTATCACCTCGACAGTAAAGTACAACGTCTCACGTTGGTGACTCGGCTAACCGTGTCCGCGCATTAGACTTTGGGCTATGATGGCTCCTGACTAACAGCCTCAACATCTTGCCGCAATATAGCCAATACTTCCACCTGACTACGGCTTCGAAATCGCTTTCCACGTGCGCTATATGGATTGGCAGCGCCCTGTCGACGCCTTTTCCCGGGTATATTTCCAACCGCTGGGGCCGCAAGGGCATGTTTTGGGCGGCCATTATTGCTCTGATTGGCGTCGTGCTGCAGTCAGCCGCCCAGGATATTGCCATGTTTGTCGTCGGCCGTATTGTCATTGGCTTTGGCACAACTATGAGCAAGGTGGCCACCCCCACATATGTGTCCGAGACAACGCCTCGAAAGTGGCGTGCGTTTGCGCTCGGCCTCTTCTACGACTTCTGGTACATTGGCAGCCTCATCGCCGCCGGAGTCACTTACGGCACATTTAAGATCCAGAGCACGTGGGCCTGGCGAGTGCCGAGCATCATCCAGGCGCTTCCCAGTCTCTGGTGTATCATGGTTTTACCCTTCCTCCCCGAATCTCCACGCCGGCTGGTTTACCAGGACCGCCTGGAAGAAGCTCATGATGTCATTGCCCTATGCAACGGAGGCGGGGACAGGCAGCATCCGGACGTGATCGCTGAGTACAGCGAAGTCGTCGACACGCTGACGAGAGAAAAGACTGCCGGCAAGAAGCTCACGTGGATGCAGACATTCCAGGGTGCTGCCAATAGGAAGCGCATGTCGCTGGCTCTGTCTGTCGCTGTCATTGGAAGCCTTTCTGGAAACACTATTATTTCGTATGCAACTCCCTATTGTCTATCATTAGAAGTTGTTCCTGGGCTTACAATGACACTATAGTTACTATTTCGGCACCATGCTCGACTAGGCTGGCATTACGAGTACCAACAAACAGCTGCAGGTTAATATTGTGCTCTCCGCCTTTTGCCTTGTGACATCCCTCACCGGGATAAGTCTGGCTGAGAAAATGTGCCGTCGGTTTTTGGCTATTACATCGACCAGTGGCATGGTCGTGTCCATTTTTCTAGTTGGTGTGCTCACAAAGTGTACGTCCTGATTGAGAGCTGTCTGTCTTTCCTGTTGCTAACGTCTGGAAAAGACTATACGGGTGGACAGAATCTCTCAGGCAGCTACGCAGATGTGGCCATGATTTTCATCTTCCAGGGATCGTACTCCTTTGGATGGACACCTCTTTCGGTCATGTACCCTCCTGAAGTTCTAAACTATTCAATCCGAGCCAGTGGAATGTCAATTTACACTCTGTCCATCGCCCTGATGGGGTAAGCTTTGTCGTCTGGTCCTGGTTTGCGTTTCATTTTCGTGCTGACTCTTGAAACAGTGTCCTTACGACGTTTGCTTTCCCCTTTGCCCTCGAGGCTATCACGTGGAAGACGTACATGATTTTTGGGAGCTGGGACTTATTGGAGCTGATATACGTGATTGTGTTTTGGATTGAAACGCGCGGCAAGTCGCTCGAGGAAGTTGACTTCTTGATCGAATGTGATGTTGCGGTTATCGACGCCGAGTCGAAAAATGTAGACTTAGTCGAAGAGCAACCGGTGTGGAAGGCGACGGAAAGAAAGATTAATGATACCATGTAGCGGCGGATAGAAAGAACGACATAGAAGACGAATTGGTAATGAGAAAAAAGTAAAAAAAGCCGGTGGATGTGTTAATATAAATATCCCCTGCCACAGAAAACAGGAAAATATATGCATTTTGTTCCGGCATTTCCATTCTCTAGTTTAATGCCCATTTGATAGCACCTCTGGCAGACTATTTTCTGCTTCTTCCAAAACCTGGAGTGTGTCGATACTCCACTACTTCATTGAGTCGGGAAGATCCAGGTACGGCTTCCTCATCAAGAACTGCTTCCCGTTTGTGAGACCCAGCTTCTTTCGTCCCAGAAACCACCACACCCCGTATTTCGTGCACGCCAGGCCCTTCTTGCAGGCCCATTCCGCATTGGCTACGAGGTCTTGTAGATGCCGCGCTTCTTCTTGCCTCCCTTCCTTCCACAGATCGAACACGTTTGCTGTTGCTTTGGGAAACACGTTGCCCATCCCCGTGACGCAGCCATTGCCGCCCGCGTGGAGTGTAGGCAGCAGGTAATCGCTGCTGCCGCCATAGACGCCAAAGTATGCTGGAAGAAACTGAGAAGTCAGTCTTGTCAGCTTGCCGACGTTTCCGCAAGTGAGCTTGGTGGCCACGATATTCGGGTGTCCGGCCAGCAAGGCCAGCTGGTCTGAGTCGAGGTCAATGCCGGCCGTGACCCCGGGAAATTGCAGAGTGTCAGCTAGAGTGCGCAAGGCCATGCATGAACACACTCTCGCTCACATTGTAGATGATGATGGGTATCGGGCTGGCGTCTGCAACATCGTGGTAGTAGCCTACAATGGCGTCGGACGGCAGAGCCTTGGCCCAGTAGCTTGGAGGCAGGAGGAGGCCCCATTTGGCACCGGCTTCGGCGGCCTCTTTCGCAAACCGTATCGTCTCAGATGTGCTCTGGGCTGAGATCCCCGCCACGATCAGGTAGTCCGGCAGGCCCAGGTCTATCACGGCCTGTTTGGCATTGCGAACGATGGCCTGCCGTTCTTCGGGGGCCAGCAAGGCGAGCTCGCCATTTGTGCCCAGATACACGAGTCCATGCATGCCACCTCTCACCAAATACTGGCAGTGCTTGTACATGGCATGAAGGTCAATACCCTGCACCGGCGTGTCGTCATAGATGGTTATCACAGGGGTGTAGACCCCTGGAGGCAGAGGCTGCGCCTTTGAATCTGCGATTTTGGTCTTCATTTTGTTGCTTTGCACGTTGTCTGTGGTCTGCCGGCTGCTTTGTTGAAGACAAAATCGGAATGGTTAAGTTCGATACCCTGTCAGGCGTGTTGTCCACTAAAGACGAACAGCCAACTTCGTCCAGACCCACCTCGGCATTCTCTCCGAGCTCGAATCAACAGGTGTCGGCTGCAATTACGCCGGGCGGATTCCCGCATTCGAGCGAGCCGAGCAACGGTGCTTAGAAAGCAATGTGTTGCTACCTGGAAGATCACGGCATTGCATCAAGGCAATGAAGTTGTATTTTCACTCCGACCGGCAAATAATAGCCGCCATCTTTTCCGTAACAAGACCTTGGCCATTTTCAAATGCTTTACGTTCTGCCAAACGGAAACCATCTATCTAAGTCAAGGGCGACCCAAGGCTTGCTCAATCTTTACAAGGGCTGCCAGTACCTTCTCGTCATAGTGTCGACGTCCGACAATTTGCAGGCTAACTGGAGCGTCCTGGTAAGTTTCAGGATCGTAGAGGTCGTAAATAAACCGATCATCGGCATTTTTGGGTTGGTACGATAGGTCTTGTCCTTTTCTGGGTCAACTGTTGTCACGGGGAAGACAACCCCTGGATAGTCGAGCAGGTTCCAGATGGCTGAGTAGCCCCAATAGCGCGACTTTTCGTGGGGTGTGGCAGCACCGAAGTTGGGCGGACAAAGGATAACGTCCACTTCTTGGCCATTTTCTTCACCAGTGCTAGTCCAATGCCGGGCATAGGCTGTGCGGTAGTTTTCACGGTCAACGCATAGCTTGTAGCGTTAGTATTTAGTTTCCAGCCAGCGACACAAGACATCACTCACTTTCCACATATCATGGATGGTGCGGTCTTTCACGGTTGGCTGCTCCTTGATAATGAAGTTGGTGAGCGGAAGCGCTGGTTCGCCTGACTGCTCGAGCAGAGACAAAACTTCACGGCCGCCGTCCGGGTAGTACAAGGCGGAGAGAATATCCCAGCCTTTCTGGTGGTCCAAACCAGTGCAGTCCCAGTCCACAACCGTCATGCCGGCAGTCTTGCATGCCGCGGCAACTTCATGTAGAGCCCGGGTCATGGGTGGGTGTGGCTGCACGACGCCATCTGTCCACTGCACGGCCACCTTGAGAGGTCGGTCAAAGTGGTACGGAACCCATGGCTGGAACCGGATGGAGGGCTCAAGACGCCACGGCTCTGCCGCCAGGACAACTTTCATGAAGAGCTCGAGGGTATCCCGGTCAGCCGACAGGGGTCCGTTGGTAGCAATTATGCATTCCCGGCCATACATCTGACCCACCACCCCGGCCGTGGGAATGCGTTGGACGGAAGGCCTGAAAGTTAGAAGCTGGAGAATAAGGAAATAAAAGAAAGAGTCGATGCTTACTTGAAGCCGTAGATGCCGCAGTGCGCTGCCGGGACGCGAATGCTGCCGCCGATATCACCGCCGATTCCCTGTCAAGTCAGCAGCTCGCGGACTTGTCTCAAGGCCATCATACATACCAAGACACTGCCGCGAGTGCCGATAAGCGCGCTCTCACCGCCACTGCTGCCGCCCGGGGTCAGGTTCCGGTTGTACGGGTTAACGGTGCGGCCGTAGATGTTGCTCTCGGTCTCGAGGTGCATGATGGTCTGAGGCTGGGTGGTGCGCGCAAAGAACACGCAGCCCGCATCCCACAGAATGTCATACAGCAGAATGAACCCCTGCGGCCGACCAACATGCAAAACATACGACGCATTGGACGTCTTATTGCTGCCCTTGGTGCCGTGATGCTCCTTGGTCGAGATGGGTAGGCCGTGAAGCGGTCCCATCGGCTCAGGCAGTGAGTCCAGATAGCGAGCGCGTTCGATGGCGTCGTCCCACATCAGTTCCGTGAGACAGTTAGTAGCAGCATGGGCTACAGCCGCACGTCGTAGGAACGCGCGGGTCAGCTCTTCGGACGTCAGCTCTCGGCTCTGCAGCTTTGCCAGCAGTTGAGACACCGTGTACATCTCGGTGAGCTCAATCTCACGCGGGGTCAACACGTTTGCCGGCAGCCCTCGGGAGTTCTGTGGCAGATCCTTGGGTATGCTTTCAACGGGAGGCTGGACCTTGGCAACAGAATCATCGCGGATTTTGCGTGCAGAGGCCGCCTTATCTTGCCATGAGATGGCTGGCTTGGCTTCAATGGCCGTCATGGTGAAGTGGTCGGGCTGAGATGGAATGTCTGCTTTAGCTGCTTGTTATCTACACAACGAACTGGAATTTCCGTCTCTTGTATTGTTGCTGTAAAGATTGATGATAGCAACTGAAATGTGGAAAGGGGAAAACAGAATGGCCTCGGCTAGCCGAGAATCTTCTTGGGCCAACCATAGCGTTTCCCGAAACAGCGACAAGAAGTATTGTTTATCTATGCTGCGCATGTTTCCGTGTGGGTGAACCTATCACCTGCCTGACTCGGCGGCGAAGAGATAAGGGGTAATAAGGGCCTCAGCACGTGATACATAATAGCGTCGCATCAGCCTTCCTAATCGAGCCTTTTACGGGCAAGTCTCGGAGCCGATATGCCGACCATTGAATTTATGAGCAATTATCATCATTGTCAACTAGTGTACATATCTGAACGAAGCCACAGCATCGCCTCCGTGACCGGCCTTCGACCCCATGATCTGCCCATCTGCAACAATGCCCAGACCCTCCGCTTCTTGAAGATTCTTGTTCTGCTTCTCGAGGTAATACTTGATGTAGAGTGCAAGAACGCTACAGACTAGGCATGCACCGCTCATGACACCACCACCAGCGTAGTACCGCGGTTTCTGATTATCCGGGAACATGTATGAGGTGTAGAAATGTGCCACACCGGCCGCCATGAAGTTGACAATGGCAAGAGCTGCGGCTCGTTTGGCTCGAGGACGGGGCAGAGACGAGCTGACCCAGCTGATACACAGGTTGTGTGGTGAGTATGAACCGGCCGTCATCAGAAACATGGAGATGTAGCGGTCAGCCGTAGACGGCACAAACATGGCTAGCAAGTTTCCGAACAAGGCGAAAAGCATGGGTATCGCAATGTGGAAGCCGCGCTCGTTAGAACGTGCAGCGTGGAAAGAGACTGCAAGTGAAACGAAAAACGCAAAAAAGTAGGGTGGCGATGTCAAAAGGAGCGTCTTGGTACTGTCAAATCCCAGGGTGCCGACGATCGAGGAAAAGAAGTTGTTGAAGGACTGTGCTGTAATGAGCGCCATTTGTAAACCCACAAACATATACAACTTTGGATCGATGAGTGCCTGCTTGAGGCCCCACCAGATGGATTCAGGATCCTCATCTACAATGCCTGCGTTTTCCTTGCGGATGCGCCATTCCTGAGAGACAGTGTTGTCAGAAAGAGACGGGAAATGAACAACGGCAATCCACTGCTTACCGCATAGAGTTGGATGTCATGGCCGATGAAGAAGTGCTTGCTCTGGAGCGGGTAGTCTGCCAACAGTGGCAGCACGAGTATGGCAATGCCAATGGTCATGGAACCTTCAATAATGAACAACCATTCCTTTTCCATGTCAGCATGTTGGCGACAAGTGTGATTGCGAAAGACGCACCCAGGACGGTCTACCGGCGGTGCCCTGCATGCGAGATGTAACTGGTTGTCAGCTCTGCTTTTATCAGCGAGGAACAGGAATCCATACTTCCCGCGGCGATCAAGCCAGAAAACGCAGTCGCTAGCATGTTCCCGCCGTAGAGAACGGCAATTCGCGGTGGCAACTCCTCGCGGCTGTACCAGCAGCTCATGAGCACAAACACGGCGGGCAGAAACGGCGCTTCGACAAGGCCAAGGACGAATCGGATGGCGGCGAGATGAGCGAAGTTTTGGGTGAAGCCTTGGCACATGGACAGAACCCCCCAGAGCGCGGTTGTCAGGCAGATATAATATGAAGGACGAACTTTGCCGATGATCATGTTGGATGGCACCTGAGTTATGACATCTATAGACAAGTGGTTGATCCAACGAAATAACGCTCTGGAAGATAATGCTCACATCCAATATAAAACATCAAGAGACAGGTGTTGTACTGTGAGTTTGACAGGTTTATCGTTTGCGTCAGGCCGACAATTTTCGTGCTTGCTATGTTGTTCCGGTCTCTGTGGCTAGTTAGATTCAACTAGGGGGACCCAAGGCAGTAGCGTACAGGATGTTGAGAAGAAAGAGCAGGAAAACAACAGGCAGCAGCGTGCAGTCCAGCCGTCTTCTAAGACGCCGCTCCAGTGTCGTCAGCTCATCGTGGCTCAAACATCCAAGCTCGTCGGGAAGCGGAAGTTCGTCTGGAAGCAGATATGGAGGCGTCTCGAAATGCTCCGTGTCTTTTGTTTTTGTCATATCCATATTTTGCCCCATCTATCCTATCTAAACAAGATGCAATGCAAAGATCAGATACGAGTGACGGCACAAGAAAGTCTCTGGCAAACTTTTGATCAGCATCGCCCACCAAAAGCATGCGATACGCCGGCGAGAAATCCGACCTGGGGTAGCCCACCCCAGCTTTGGCTTTGCCACCTATGCAACCCCAGACTGGAGAATGCGGGGGAAGCAACGCCGACGTAAGCCTATCGTGCCATTAGTCACTTAGTGAATGTAACTGGAAGAAATCCGGTGGGTCTAATTTGATATTTTATGCAGCTACTGCAGGACAGCCTCCACAGTCTGCCGATTCACAGGTGTCAGAGGCTCTCCGATACGCTCGCCCTTGCTTCCGACCACGGCCAGGATATTTCTCATTGCGTTGAGCTCAAAGTTTATCCGCGTGTCCAGCGCCCCACCTGCAATATGGGTCGTCAAGCTGACATTGTCCATCAGCGCCAGCTCCTGACTCACCTGTGGCTCTGGTAGTGGACATCCAGGGCAGCCGCAGCGAGCTTGCCACTCCGCAGGGCCTCGACCAACGCCTCCTCGTTGACCACCTGCCCACGCGCCGTGTTCACCAGTCGTGCTCCTGTCTTCATGGCAGAAAACGCATCTTTGCCAATCAGGTCTTTGGTGTGTGCATTCAGCGGCGTGTGTACGCTCACACAGTCAGCCACAGCCAAGAGCCCATGCAGAGTTGAGTGGAACGTGGCTCCAAGCTCCTGCTCGACTGGCTCTGGCGCCCGCACCACGTCATGGTAGTGAATCTGCATTCCCAGTGCCGACTTTGCCTTGCTGGCAAGCTTGCGACTGATGGCGCCCAGACCAACTATACCCAGGATGTGGCCGCGTGGATTGACGGAGATGGTGGCTATGAGCCTGTGCGTGGCCATAAAAATCTCAGGGTCGCAGGTTCGCGCAGCCATCTGAGCCCGCGAGAAGTTGCGAAACACGGCCAGAATCATGTAGAGACCCGTGTCAGACACCGCTTCGTCGCTGGCACCAGCACCATTGGCGTACCAGATACCGCGGCGTCCCAGGGCGTCGACATCGGCCCAGTTGAATCCTGCCCCGGCCGACGCAAAGATGCGGACGGAAGACGGCAAAAGTGCGATGAGCTCCTCGTCCCAGTCACCCATCTCGCCACCTGTCTGGAAGTGCGGCCGGAAGATGGCAGAAAAGTCACCATATTTTTTCTCTTTGAGTGCCTGCACGAACGACTTGCGGTCGCTGCAGTCATTGCAAACGACGTGAAATCGGTGGCTGAATTCCTTTTCGTAGACGTCAAACTTGTACTTGATGGGTTCTCCCAGATGGAGAACAATCGGCTTGGCCATGGCAGAAGGGGGCAATGAATGGCACTTTCTTCGTTGCTCGACAGCCGGTGCAGATTGCCGTAAGCAGCAAGAGAATGGTGGAGCTATTGTCTCGCTTATTGGTCCCGAGCCTTCGGCGAGAAGTCCGGTCAGGTCTATCTCCTTTTGGGTGGCGTTCTGGACCGAAACCAGCTACCTTCAATAGCATTGAAGTAGCACGGATCAATGTGAGTTCAACCAACCATGGCCGTAGTTGTGCATCCGCAAGTGACACTTGCTGAACTTAGCAAGCACAACTCCAAAGAAGACTGTTGGGTTGCTGTCCACTCTCGGGTTTGGGACTTGACCGAATTCATCGACGAGCACCCCGGGGGCGCTGAGAGTAAGTCTCGGTCATTACTGGATTGCGCTCTTTTATTTTTTTTATGCTGAATTGGCAAACAAATAGTCCTTATTCAAGTTGCTGGCCAAAACGCGACAGAAGAATTTGACAAAGTCCACGCGATCGAGCTGTTGGAAGAAAACCTCCCAGTCGCAAAATACAAGGGGATGTTACTGAAATCTGGAAACTTTGCGAAAACCAAAAACATGGAGGAAGACCGCAATCAGGAGCAACGCCAAAATGAACCTGGGGCGCTGCCACAGTTACAGACGATGATCAGCGCCGCAGACTTCGAGAGCGTGGCAAAACACTCCTTCACTCCCAAGACATGGGCATTTTACTCCTCGGCTGCGACAGATCTCGTTACCCAACGCCAAAACAGAGAATTCCTTCGCAGAATCATGGTGAAGCCGCGCGTGTTGCGAGACGTCCGACAGGCCGACTTCCACCGCAGCATTCTCGGCTGCAAATGCAGCGCCCCATTTTTCATGAGCCCTGCTGCAATGGCCCGACTCGCACATCCCGATGGTGAGCTGGCTCTGGCCCGGGCAGCAGGCGCAGAAGGCATCATCCAATGTGTAAGCGCAAATTCTCTCCCAGCCATGTGATGGATTCCTTACACCTCCAGATTTCAAGCAATGCATCCTATCCCTTGGCCAAAATCATCGAATCTGGCAGCCCGCTTCAGCCCTTTTTTTTTCAGTTGTATGTCAACAGCGACCGGGAAAAGACAACGCAACTGCTGCGAAAGGCGCGAGAACTGGGAGTCCGCGCAATACTGGTTACAGTGGATGCGCCGGTCCCCGGAAAACGCGAAGCGGACGAGCGCATAGCCGCTGGTCATGTCAAGGCAGCAATTAGCGGAGCCACTGCGACAAACGACAAGAAGGGCGGTGGTCTTGGCCGTCTGATGGCGCAATACGTCGATAGGTCGCTCACGTGGTCGGACCTCCAATGGATACGGAGAGAATCAGGCATGCCCGTTGTTCTCAAAGGCGTACAAACTGTTGAAGATGCCAAGCTCGCTGTCAAATATGGAGTTGATGGAATCTTCCTGTCCAACCATGGCGGCCGATCTCTGGACACGTAGGTTGACATTTCTGCATGGCCTCTCAATTTCTGCTCACCGATCACAGATCGCAACCGGCAATCCTAAACTTGCTCGAGCTTCGTCTGCATTACCCTGAGGCCTTTTCGAAATTGGAGGTTTATGTCGATGGGGGGTTTGAAAGAGGTTTAGACATTCTCAAGGCCATCGCTCTTGGGGCCACAGCAGTCGGTATCGGCAGACCATATCTCTACTCCCTTGTTTACGGGGAAGAAGGTGCCGTTCACTTGACACAAGGTGCGTACAAGCTCTCTTAGTTGCAGTCTCTTTACTAACGACAGCGACACAGTTCTCAAGGACGAGATCGAGGTATCCATGAGACTGTGCGGGGCTACTAGCCTGGATGACATGCAACCGGACATGCTGAACACTTCGGATATTGACCATCTCGTTCGGAACACGAGTTTGTTCCAGCCTCTCCCTTTAAAAGAAAATAGGTCAAAGCTGTAGTTCGCATTCGGTTTTTTGTAACTAGGCTATAGAAGTCTTGATCGTCCGGTTGCTCAGCTATTTACAAATTCTTCCACGTCTTCAATGTACACGTACTTGATATTCTGCCGATGGTATGTGTAGGCAACATGAATTCCTTTACCGACGATCGGATCCACAACGATGCTCGGGTAGCTCAACTCTTTGTTGACCTTTTCTTTCGAGTTGTTGCTCATGCACTGTCCACTGCCATCCTCGAGAATCTTATATTTCCAGGTTTCCCCTCCATCTTTCGAGACTCCCACCGATAATGCTTTTCGAGGAGTGCCCCAGATGGCTTCCAACCCATGAGTATCCGGCTGGGATGGCCGAATGTCATCGTCCGACCTAATATCGTCGTACAGGTCAAGTCTTCGCTGCATGCCTGCTTCGGCATGCGAGTCATTGAACACCATGACAAGATCTCCATTGGGCAGTGCAGCGGCAGCGATTCCAGAATTGGGATTGGGCAAAGTTGTCTTTACAGGTGAGGTCCAGTGAATGCCATCGCGAGATGTAGACCGGTAAATGTTGTCCGCCCACCGGCTGCGAAAGAAAGCACTGTAGCCCTCGCCGTCTTTCGATGGAACAATATTCATGTGCACACGCCCGACACTCTCCGGCACCTCCGTCTCGTGCCACGTTTCTCCCTTGTCGCGGGTCCACATAACGGCCGAAACATCATCACTGCCAGTCCAACGATAGCCAGAAGGTGTTCTGCAATACCAGATGGGCAACACCCACGTTCCGTCAGCAAGAACAACGAGTGGTTGCCGCACAAAGGCGCCCCTTTTGGTATTGACCGCGTTGTTAGGGGTTGACCACGTGTAGCCGTCATCTGTCGACGTCCGCGAGATGATTACAGCCTGATCTTGATTCCCTGCTGGCTGGGCCGTGTGGAAGAGCCAGAGAACCCCCATCGTTGGAGCACGGAAGAGAACCGGGTTCTGTTCGCTACGGGTCTCGTCCGACGACACCTGGACAGGGTTGCTCCACATTAATGATTTTGTAGACCGCTGGGAGATGTAGATTGAGATGTCAGAGACACCTTCCTGGGTTCCGCCGAACCAGGCGCACAAAAGTGTGCCATCGGGAAGCTGGAGGAGGTTTGACGCGTGGCACTGCACTGTGGATGACGGCAGATCGTCGGCCAGTGACAGAACGGATGATCCGTAGAAAGGAGCCATCTTTGACCGTGGGTGTGGTGTAATATCTTGGCCTAGACAGCGGGGTTTGGATTTTCTGCTAGTTATAATAAATTCCACATTGGCAACTACCGCTATGGGGTGACGATCTCCCCGCTTCGGATAAAGACCTCTCGTTTCGGACTTCTCTCCTAGCATGGATCGGATACAACACCGCTTCCTACTCTTGTTTTCATGGCACCGAGCAAGAAATGGCCTCGTGCAGGCTCAACACTGATCAGCCGATCGGGCTATCCCATCTTCCCCACGGGGTAGATTCGCCCCCCGCAAAATGCTATTTAACACCCCCTCTCGACTTTTGTCAGGATTGAAAAAGCACTGCATTGCATTTGTTTTCTCCTCGTACATTTTTACTGACCTTCATTCTGTATACCGTCGGCAAGCATGGGCGGAGGCACCTCTATCTGGGCGTCCCCAGAATGGAAAACCGACCCGCGCGAAATATTCAACTGGAAACTGTTCTATCTAACCACAGCCGTTGCCTTTGCCGGATGTTCATATGGCTTTGACCAAGGAAACATAGGCGGGATTATGACCCTACCTAGTTTCAGGCATGCATTTGGCCTTGATGTTCTCAGCCAAGATGCTGCCGATCGAAGGGGTAAGCAAATGTACAAGCAATGCGAACAATAGTAGCATACTGACGATGGCTCGCTATTTCAGAAGGGGATATTGCTGCCATGAGTATGTAGCCCACAACTATTTGTCCGAATTAACAATTCACAATCTCACAACGCCTTCTTGATATAGTGGCAGCTGGAGGGTCCGGGGGTGCTCTCCTGGCTGCGCCCTGTGCCGACTTCCTTGGCCGAAAACGCTCCATGATTTTGTTTGGATTTGTGTTCATTATCGGGTGTGCAATGCAGGAGATTGCGAATTTAAACGTCTTCTACGCCGGAAGACTGTTGGCCGGAATCTCGATCGGAGCGACGAGCATGCTGGCTCCGCAGTACCTGGGAGAGAATGCTCCAAAATCCATCCGCGGTTCTTTGACGACGTCATACAATCTCTGCATTATCATAGCACTGAGGTGAGATTCTCTCGTGTTTCATTGTGTTCGAAATACCCATTGACATCTGCATAGCTTATCTTTCTGGGTCAACTACGGAGTGTCCTTGTGGAGCGTGTCTTCGAATCTCCAATGGAAATTGGCTCTTTCTATTCAGATCGTTCCGGGAAGCTTCATGTTTGTCATGATGTTCTGTAAGTCACTGTTTACGCCTTGGTATGTATTCTGCATGGTCTAACACCACATAGTCGTAATCGACACTCCTCGGGCGCTGATTGCAAAGGGACAGCGTGAAGTTGGCCTTGAAAAGTTGTGCGAGTTGCGCAAACTACCCCCAGACCAGCCGTACTTGCGGCAGGAATTCATGGAAATATGCGCACAGGTCGACTCTGAGCAGGAACTGACAAAGGGATCTAATTACTGGGTTGTCATCCGCGACATTGCCACGATTCCTAGCAATCGACGACGATTCTTTCTCGCCACCACTTTGTTTCTCTTTCATAAGTTCACGGGCACAGACAGTCTTAACTACTTCGCACCAGAGATATTTCAGATGGTAGGCGTGCGGTCATCCGGCTCTCTAAGCCTCATGACGACCGGTATATACGGGCTTGTCAAACTTGCTACGACAGTATTTTACGTTACCTGGATGGTTGACAGGATTGGAAGACGGCGACCTCTTCTGGTATGAGCTGTCCCATGTTTGATCTTCTTTTCATTCATTTTATTGACTTTGAGGCATAGGTTGGTGCATTTCTTCAGGCATCTGCAATGTTGTACATTGCCCTCTATATTCTCTTCGCCCACTCAGACTCAACAGGAGGAACACCAGCTGGAGGTATTGTCGGTATTGTCTGGATCTATATTTATGCGTTTGGATGGTATGTGTTTACCTTGCTTTTACTAACTTAATCGTCTAACAGTGCTGCAGGTCCTTTGGTTGGTCCGTGGCTCCGTACGTCGCAGCCGCCGAAATTTTCCCTGCTCGGATCCGTTCCTTTTCAATGTCAATCTGTTTTTTCATCAACTGGATCGTCGACTACGGTATCACTAAGGCTACACCTAGCATGATGACCCAATTGGGATGGGGGACATTCTTGCTTTATGCAGTCCTCACATACATTGGTGTCGTGTTCGTTTATTTCTGCATGCCTGAGTTCAAGGGCCGGTCGATTGAGTCGATGGATGATCTTTTCCAGCATTCGATATGGACCATGTTCCGTCATGCTTACCCAATGGAGGAGGACAAAGTTCGACATGACGTTCAGGCTATAATGTCTCAAAACAATAAGGGAGATAACAGCGCAACCGAGAAGAATCCAGAGGCCGTTGTCACCCAGCACGAAATATGCTAAGGGCTGGCACCGACATCTTGTATACCACCCTGATTTTTGGGGTGTTGATATCTTTGAGTTTTTTTTAG
>JACBXF010000100.1:17304-58910 GCA_014183025.1 Harringtonia lauricola | reverse complement strand
GGGTGTTAAAAATAGTGGTTAAGTTTGCTGTATTATAGCGTAGATAGAGTCCCTTGCCCTCCTAGAAGGAGGGCAAGGGAAGGGGGAGACTAGATTATTATATACACGTAGAGAGAGACGGCCTAATGCTTGCTCCACTCCAACAGGGGGGGGGGCGTTACATCCGATGCAAAGAATGAAATAATAGGTACCGGGGAACTTAATAGTACTTCCATGCCACTTAATAACCGTATCTTTTCAAAACATCCTACAGAGAACAGATATCTGCAGCTCATCTAGGTCATTATTTAGCAAGGTGTTCTCCTTGACCTTTTAAATGCCTATCTAACAATAACTAAACTTCAATTATCGCAGCTATTGGACTGGAATTTGTAAGATTTCTTTCCCTCATATAAGAATTTGATGAATATGGATACACCCCTCATACCCAATATAGGACCGATACATTCAGCCATTGACCTTCGTCTTCAACATTGTTGGATCTATTAACGAAGTGTATAGAGGCAGCTTTCGGGACCTAACCAATGTTCATCTTACCGGGCTGGACTGGGATATTCAGACCATTTGTCATGCAAAGAACGCAGCACATCTCCAAGAAGCCGATAGAGTAGACAGTATCATTGAGACAAGTGAACGGACATATTTAGCAGTGTCGTAATGAAAGCGTACATGAAAGCTAAACTATGATTGTTATTTCTCTAAACCTTCAGCGCAAAATCGTGATCGTGCGCACCGCGCAAGTAATCGTAGTTTTCTCCAAACCAGTCCACGCACGGAATGGCATCTCCCCATTCGACACAGTCCTTTGCATCCTCTGGCAGCTTCATTTTCAAATCGCAACGGTATCACGGGGCGAAGAGAGCAGACACAAGCATGATACGAGGCTCATCGGTCCGGTTGGGTCGCCCTGCATGCCAGAGGCGAAAGTCTCGGATAACGAGGGAGCCCTTGGACAGACTGGGCTGCACAGAAGGGCTAATTGTTTTGTGCTAGTCAATTAGGCTGGCACGGATCTGCTTGTGCTTGAAAGACGGGTCGAGGACGTGTCGATCTGTTTCGCTGTGGCTGCCCGGCCAAAGTTCGGTGGCGCCATTTTCAGGCGTAGTGTCGACGAGGTTGATATTGATAAAGAAGCCAAACGGCATCTTGGGGAAGTCAAAGTTAATGCCTATATGTGGCGGCTGGCGGCTCGTGGCCTTGAAAGCCGTGTTGGCGCTGTAGAACCGCAGCGTCGGCTTGGGGCCAACCATACACTGCACCACTTCGATGGCCCAGGGGTTCGCCAGCACATCTTGGAAGAGATAGTTGTTCTCTAGCACGGGCTCCTGCTGGATATTGTCCGTGGTGGCCCCAAAGTTGCGATGTGTGTCCGGCCGCGCATACAGCTCCTTACCCTTAGGCACCATGCACTCATTCAACCTTTCTAAGTGCTCCGCGTTGACAGCATTCTTCAGCACAACCACTCCGTCTCGGTGTAGCGCCTCTACCGCCTTTTGCAGGTTGTATGACGCCATTCTTTTGGTTTTCAGTTCCTCCTCTGTCAATTTCACGAAAACAATGCCAGAGATGGGAACAGCCATGGCAGATATAAAGTGATCTCGGATTGGATGATAGGAAACAAACGGAGAGTTCATTTACTGAACAAAAGCCTCTTGCTTATCACATCACAGTCCATTCATGCCGCGTATAATTCAAGCAACTATAGAAAGGGTTTATGACAGGCAATTACCCGAAATCACGCCAGAAATTTTGAGGGGAGAGCAGAATAGACCTATCACAATGCATCCAAATTATCTAGCAATGATGCCATTTCTTTCCTGTGGGTTGATTCGTAAATATTTCAACTGACAAATATGCCCTATCTAGTTAGTGTGCCCAAACAAAACTTAGGTGTACTTAATTAGTAGAACGAGTGTCTATATTGTTTCCAGCTTATTTGTTTGATGCGTAATCGTATATATAGCATTGACAGAAGGCCTATACACAAGGCGGTTGATAATGAAAGAAAAAAAGTATTTCAAATTGTCAGATTTGACTCGTATGTTGCGAAGAAAAAAAGGTCTACCTTAGCAAAATGCAACAGCAGATTCATCTACATGGCATTCAACAATACCCCATACAAGCTATCGTAGACTGCCGAATCTATGCCTTCTGGCTGGCGACATACGATTCGCTATAGGGATAGTCCACGTATCCCACAGCGTCGTTCGTGTAGAACGTCTTGCGGTTATATGGTGTCAGCGGGATGCCCTCTCGGATGCGGTAGACCAGGTCCGGGTTGGAAATGAAGGGGCGCCCAAAGACCACAACAATGTCCTTGTCGGGATGCTCTTGATCGACCAGCTTCCGTGCCTCGGCTGCCTTGTAGCCACCCGCCACCAGAATGGGACCCTTCCAGATCTTATAAGCAAAGTTGAGGCTCTCTTGGTTGTCTGCGTCATCCGCACCCGAGATACGGGACTCCACCAGATGCAGGAACGCCAGGTTCAACTGCGCAGCCTTGGTGACAACGTCTGAAAACTGGGGAATGGGGTCCGCCATCCGCATGCCCTGAAACGTGCTCCAGGGGGTCAGGCGCAAGCCCACGCGAGCGGCACCAATGGCGTCGACGACCGCCACAAGGATTTCGTGCACGAACCGCGAGCGGTTTTCCACGCTGCCGCCGTATTCGTCGGTGCGCTGGTTGCTGGTGCTCTGGATGAACTGGTCGATCAGGTAGCCGTTGGCACCGTGGATTTCGACGCCGTCAAAGCCGGCGCGGATGGCATTGCGGGCGGCCGCGACAAAGTCGGCCACCATCTGCTGGATCTCGTCAACCGTCATGGCTACAGGCGTCGGGTAGGAACCATCGTTGGCAATGGGGATGGCGCTGGGACCAATGATTTTGATGCCGTCCTGTTTGGCCACTTCATCACTGCCAGCCCGGCCGATGGAAAAGAGCTGGCAGAAAATGAAGCCGCCTTGGTGGTGAACTTCGTCCGTGATGGTGCGCCAGGCAGCCACCTGCTCCTCGCTCCAAATGCCCGGTGCGTGAGCAAACCCACCGCTACCAGCTGGCGACACCGTTGTCCCCTCGGTAATAAGAAGTGTGCCAGGCACCGCGGCGGCACGCTGACTGTAGTATTCCTTCATCAGTGGCGTCGGCACGCGGTTTGCTGTGGCGCGGACACGAGTCATGGGCGCCATGCCAATGCGCTGGGGCAGCTCAACATTGCCGATCTTCAACGGCTTGAACAGGTTCGAGTCGGTCATGGTGATGTTTTTAGACGAGAGTGATGATGTGGCCTGATGATTGATGTGGTTCTAATAGTTTGGTCGGGTCTACTTTGGCCTTGACAGGTTCCAGGGGGCAACCACTTGGCTTTATACTTTTGAAGGGAAATAAATTAAATAAATAATATATCAAGCTGACTTCAGAAAGCTCTGGCGACATGAAGTGACTAAGATGCATCCCAATAAGGAAATAGGTTACTACCGGGAATAGTATAGTCCAAGTACCCGCCGGGTTTGTCGGTTTGTCAGCGGTGCTGATTTGAAAGACAGCCAATTTCGCAACCTAGTCAGCCGCATTGCCAAAATCTGGAAAATGGTTGTTACGGCATTTGTCACGTTTTCGAGATAAGATGTCGTCGACAATCCATTGGACCAGGAAAGCCACAGGTAAGATACGAATCGGCCATCTCAACTATGATACTCATTGGGGGTCTTCTAGCAACTGAACAGTTTCGGTTCGTCTCCATTCACCCTGCAGGTGATGCACAAGATGAAGCCGCTGGCCGTCTGGCACGGTCGCATGCCGTGAAACATGCGCTGGCGAGAAAGCGGAAAATTGAGCAAGAAAGGGGCGACAATTTTCGCGTCACGACGTCGACAAAAAAGCGAAAGCCTCTCGGCAAAAAAGAAATGTCTCATCACAGGCAACAGGCAATGGTTCCTCTTTATTCTCTCCGTGCAGATTCCATGGATCCATTTCAGACGCTGGCCGTCAACTGCACGCGATTCCAAGCTCTGATTTGTGATTGTAAGCAACCCCATCATAAGATTGTTTGAACTCGTAAGAAAGAAAACAACAAAAATAAAAATAAAAATAAAAATCCGACGTATCTTACAAAAAATCTTATAGGTAAAGCGAGGCAAGCTCTGGAGCCTGTCTTTAGTGTGGCCAATGGGTTGGTCTTTCAGAACTTCCAGTCCGTCTTCCGAACTGGCCTTGTTGACCCTGCCTTGGTCAGCGCAGTCATGTTCTCCTTGGTGTTTGCATCTACCAACAACGTCAGCCCGGAATGTCTGTGGTATCGTGGCCAGACCATCCGGTATATACGAGAAAAGATTGTGTCCAGGGACGAGGCCATGTCCGAAGTAACCATCGGTGCTATATTACTATTGGCTGGAGTGGAGGTTTGCACACACTTTATCCTTCCTTCTTACGTTTCAGTCGTATGCCAGCTAACTCAGTTGAATGATTCAGGCGCGCCTTGGAACAACGCCACACGTCGAGGTGCACATGAGGGCAGTGCAGAAACTTGTTACAATCTGTGAGACACAACACATCCAGCTCACACATGGAATCAAACGGGCCATCTTCTGGTGAGAATGCACACATCCAGCTGAACAAAGCCCGAAATAGTTCTAATATAAGCGGTGACAGGCAAGACCTGCACTGCTCCGTTCTGGCAGGATCCAGTCGCATTGTGGACCACACGACGTTTATTGAGCTCCAGTGGACGCGCGAGTTGTTCCCCCAGCACGTCTTTTGCCTACCATCTGGATTTGCGACGCGGTCACATCTGTTCACAAATGACTTTCTCCACATACTCGAAGATGTCCGTGCCCTGCAATTTCTCCGCGACAATGCAAAGCTGCCGGAAAATATAACTCTCGCCCGCATCAGCAGTCACGCTGGCTCAATCCAGTCCCGGATCGCGGCATTGCCTAATGTGTCTTGCGTCACGGACTGTTGCAGTCTGGCAGCCTTTATCTCCTCATCCATGCTGTGCTGCACGCCCTGGTGCGCAATGTTGATTCCTGCAAGTCAAGCCTCGTTGTTCTCGTCCCCTATGTGCTATTGTGACCTTTTCCCTCATGCTTGCTTCTAACTGGCGCAGCCTTATCTTTCCACGCGGCTGCTCCATAGACTGCAACAAACCTATAACGACCCTGTTTGGGCTGACCACCGTGATCTTTGGATCTGGCTGGTATTTGTTGGGGGCGCATTTGCCCCTGCTAGTAGTGCTCGTACTGCATGTTTGAAACTGCTGCAGTCTACCAGTAGTGCCTCGTGGTTGGGAAACACATGCAAGTCATGGCCGGAACTTGTCCAAACGCTGCAGCAGTTTATCTGGTCAGACAAGGCTTTTCTAATGCCTATTAGAGCGTTTTGGGAAGACATTGCCAGCAAGTCTACTTCACCTGTGTAAAGAAATAAGACATCCTTGACTAGGAACTGTACAAAATATGATTCGACATAAGAAACAGACATCAAGTCAAAATGCCCATTATTTCTCCTGCATCAGTCACATGCCTGCCATCTCACGGGAAGAGCTACATTAGCGCGCAATGGTAAGATTATGAGTCACCAGTTTTCGACAGCATACGCTGGGTTCTGAGCACCTGCGCTTTCAGAGGGCGATCTGGCCTGGGCCCGCCACTGCCTGATTGAAGCTCAAACGAAGCCATTCTAAAGATACATGGCGACGAGTAAGCTAAGCGGCTACGATCGGTGCAGCCGGTTACGCGTTATGGCGGCAGCAGATGGCGTAATAACGAGTGGGCCAGAGGACGCTTACAAATAGGAAGGGAATCCCTTTTCTGCGGTGGCAGCTTTTCCCCTTATTTTCTTACACATTCCCAGGCATCATGACTCGAGTTAAGCATTATTACTACCACGGATATTCTGGCTCATATTAGGGAATCAATCCATGGTCTTCTTGTCGCTCCGGTTGGCATTCCATCCCTTTTCTATCACGACAACTTCATCAAAGCAGCCTCGTTGCTGATCAGCATGCCGGCAATGCTTGCGCTTGTCAGCGTGGCGATGATGCCCGTTATCAGGGCCGACATAGCGACCCTAGCCACGTCGCCTACTCGCTTCGGCGCCAGCTGCGACAACGCACCGATCTGAATGCCGACGGCGCTGAAGTTGCCAAAGCCGCACAGAGCGTACTGGGCGATGAGCTGCGACCGCGACGACAGCGCGGCGTAGTCTGCACCCGTGGTCAGGTCGTTGTACGCCACAAACTCGTTGGCAACGACCTTGATGCCGATCAGCTGCGCCACCTTGCGTAGGTCATTGCTGTTCTTGCTGTCGACGCCGAGCAAGAATGACACGGGATACAAAAGATATCCCAAGATCAGCTCGATGCTGAGCTGCGGCACCTCAATGTAGCCCCCCCACCAGCCGAGTAGGCCGTTGACGAGGCCCAGGAGGGCTAGGATGCACAACACGCTGGCAGCCACCATGCCGGCAATCTTGATGCCAAGCCACGAGCCATTGGCCACGGCGTGCAGTGAATTGTACGGCCGCTCTTGTTCCTCTTGTCCGTCGTCATCGTTGTACGCAGCATCGCCCTGCTCCTCATCGTTCCGGAGCACGGCCCGGCCGGCTGTGACGGGATGGCTGTCTTCGGGGTAGCGCAACTTGGACAGGCTGATGGACGCCGGGATGCTCATGACACAGGATGAAATTAAAACCAGCGGGCTGACGCCCATGGAGATGTACGCGGACAGCACACTGCCAGCGATGGTGGCGAAACCCGACGTCATAATCTGGTGGATCTCGGCCGATGTCAGGCGCGACATGTAGGAGCGGATGAGGACGGCCGATTCGCCCTGGCCGATAAAGGGTGACGCGGCCGCCACCACAGCCTCAGCACCGGAGATGCCGAGCAGGTAGAAGAACACGGACGCGAAGTGGCCGACCAGCCATTGGATCCAGCCCCAGTGGTGCAGCAGATGAACGAAGGCGACGAAGAAGATGATGGCGGGCAATACGGAGACGAGGAACCAACCGGTTGCCAACGCGTCCGAGCTGGTCAGGAAGGCAGTGCCTTTACCCGAGTAGGCCAGCAGCGTCTTGGCCAGGTTGCCGAGGAAATTGAAGACGTCGTAGCCGACACCGGTGCGCAGCACGAACAGGCCCAGGAGGAACTGCGCCAACATGCCGCCCAGCACGGCACGCCAGTTGATGCAGCTGCGGTCGCGCGACGTCACATAAAAGGCAACCATGAACACCAGGAGACCGAACACGCTTGCGGCGCGGTTGGCACGCGTGTTGTCCGCCGTCTCGGCCGTCGCAAAGGTGCCGATGAGAATGACGGCGACGGTGACAAACGCCAGCGGCAGGTGACGGCCTCGGCCGTCGCGCAGGCGACTGACAGGGCCCGTGCCGATCACGGCGTTCCAGACGAACCGCACGGGCGTCAGCAGCAGGTGTACGGGCTTCGCCAGCGACACGTGGAAGGTGAGCAGACGCAGGGAGAAGGCGAGCCAGACGAGAAAGGGGACGACCCAGCCACGATCCCGACGGTGCAGAATGAGGCCAGCGATCCACCAGCCGGTCATGACGACAAAGAGGACGAGGTGGAAGATGGCGACGAGCACGTGGCGATAGCGCCGAACACGGGCCAGCCAGCGCTGGGATCGACTCTGGTTCGACGGCTCGCTGTGGCTGTCGCCGTTGCGTGCGCTGCGGACGGCATCGTCGTCGTCACCGGTCGAGCGCGACCCGGCACGTGCCTCCTTTTTTTCCCCCAGCTCAGGCCCTGTCGACCCCCCGACGAGGACCTGAACCTGCCCGACTCTTTCTTCGTTATCCATGGCGTTTGAGGTTGGCGGAGACAGACGACAAGTCGGCTGACGAGAGAGGGAAAAGGAATGGAGAAGCGGAGGAAGAAATAGCCTCTTTCTTATGCCAAGACAGCTGACGTTGGTTTTACTTCTTTCTGGCGAGCCTGTAATAGATAATGGCTCCTTGGCATGTGGATTTCTCGCTGATAAGGGCCATAGCAGCCTATTGGCAGTTTCGATCACCAGATAACAAAAACTCCATAGTTACCCGTTTGTGCGTCGATCGTCGACCTTCCCTTTTGAGACCGCCGAGAAAATTTCTTCCCCACCAATTCTTCCCGCAATAACACCGGCCACAAGCCAAATTGGAAGCTGTCCTCCGTATCGACGTGGAAAAACAAAATGGAACCACCCTGAAAGACAAATTTTTTCCTGTCCGTTGTTTATCACCTGTCATTTAGAATACTTCTCACAAGCGCGCTGTTTTGCATGCCCTGTCAGTCATGTGACAACGTGCCGTCTCCCTCAGTAATGCTCCTACGGTGGCAAAGGGCTTTTTTTTTTTAGCGAGGGGTGGACTACGAAGTACGTTGTGAAGTGCTGAGTAACTCGGCTCTGCCGCCCAATACTCTGTTTGTTTTGTGTCTCCGCTCCTTGATGCAACGTCACCCTACATTCCCAACAGCCAATTCAGCACCATGCATCTCCCTTCCTGATTTGTTGGGACAGAGAGCAGATGACCACTGGGCCGCAGGCTAAAAAGTGCGTCTACAGGACACCACTGCCACTTGCAGAGCCAATCTCGCCACTTCCCACAGCAGTCGAGAACTTTTCAGCACACTAAGAAATGGCCCCCTCGTTGCAAAACCGGGGTATTCGTGGCATAGCGTGCTCCTTTGTCTTTTTGCAGTCAGCCGCGGGGCACCAACGTCGAACAGTGTTAAAATTCTCTTGAATCACTGAACTTGTCGCAGAAATCTGTTTGCTGTCAAGAGTAGTACACCCAAGATTGCTCAATGTAATAAAACAAGCTACCACCGATGCCGAAACTTTAAATAATCTTCCACGCCTGTCCGTCAAAAGAAAAAATAACGAAAAATAATGCCACAATAAAAAATTGACATCTTGGTTGTTCCTGCAATGTTGTTCATGCGAGACTGCAGAATGCCACTAGAACACACGTGGAAGCCAATCATGTTTTCCGCAGAGATCGCGGACTACTCGAGAGTAGCCTTTTGATGCCGCTACATGGCCTGATTTCGCTACCACAAGCAAAGTTCTGAGGTGGTTACTTGCACTAGTGCTTGCGTGAACGAACGTTTTTTCCAGCCGAGGATCAGCTATGTCTCCATTCAGAGATCAACCTTTGGGCACTTCTCTTCGGCTTCGCCATTTCTAATATTGTTGTGGATACGCAGGGCTGATAAAAGAAAAGTTTGTCAGCAGAATACCGTCCCATTGGGTGAGATCCTCGGTCAAATCAGTTGTGTACGCCCGGTATGTGTATAGCTCTCTCGCTGCATCTAATCTGTTGCTGTTGTGGTGGATTTAAACTTACATAGTCCAATCCGCATGCATCTAAAACACTTCACCCATTATATAAGAGAAGGTAGTCTACCGTGGCATGAATGGCTAAGCGTGGTTGCTCCGTAAAAGATTGGAACAAGAGGTCTTGCCGGAGCAGTCTGCTGTATGAGACTGGAGATTGGTGGCCAGCCCGAGTTTCCAAATACTCCACAGCCGAGACGCCGTCTCGACGGCAGGTATTCTAGAAACAATAGCATCTAAGATGGCTAGCCAGTTATTGAATCCAATCAAAAGTCTGGGATACGCAATATTATGGTTCGGGTCTGCTGTGACAATCAGGTCTTGGCCGAAACCCACTTAAATCCTGTATCTGCAATAAAATATCTCAGTGTTTATGTACGCTTCAATAGAAGCAAAACTTTTGAACTTAGATCCAAAATCCCCTCTGTGACTAGGAGCAATGGAAAACTTCTTCAGATGGCGTTCATTACATGGCTGACGGGTTTTCATATACGACAGATGCATTATTTTAGATTCATTTATCAAGACTTATAACTGCAATTAAGTATCGTCTCGGAGTGTATTTATTCTTGGCAGATAGCGAAATAAATCATAAAACGAAGAAAATGAAGAGCGTGGTGTGGGAACTACGGAATCTGAGATCCACTTCTCACCCTACAATCGGAATACATATCTTCTCCGCTGTGAGATGAGGCGCTGTTTCATCGGCAATCTTGTAATTCAGTATGATTCCATTGTGTGATGTGCTATTATCTTTCAGGAGATACACATTCTTTTCGAGGCTACCTCGGAAGATTTAGCCAAGGGCCAGCTATCTCTCTGCGGATGCATTCATAAAAACCATGGCTCCAGTGTTAATTGTGTCATTATATCATATCCTTGTGCGATAACAGAACTCTATTTGCAAGGTGTCGAGAAAATACCATGTTCATTCAAGGCGGATGATGTGAGCCATTATACTAGGTAACTGCCTCAACGATTCCATTGTATGAAATAAGAGCTGGGTGAACATGCCCGATAAATGCTTTAGAGACTCCAGATCCGATTTTCCTTCGCCTATTGCTCCATCGGTACTCAAACGGATGACTGACATCATTGGGAGATCAAGGCGAAGATGATTACTAGCCAGTATCATACCGTGGACTTATCTCCAAGGACCGCTTTAAAATACTGGATCGGCTAACACACGGCATGTATTGACTCCTCGTCCATTTTACAACTCATTCCTGCTCAATACTGGGATCGCCGGTTGACACCTAGTACTCCGACGTGCCATCGCCACTGGACAATGTTTGGGACAGGATCCCACATGATTCACTTAGAAATGTTTATTATGAGGGGTCATTGTGATATGCTGGTTACTTTAGATTCGCCAAATGTTGCTAATGTTATAGATGCGTGGATGAAGTTTTCAAATAATCAAGAGCCCTAGGAAAGCTTCAGTCAAAGTAGATTATCTTTAGCAAATATAGGTGAAGAATGACCACACAGGAGTACAATTGAAGCTGGGGGTTTCAATTTAAGATATTCTTGGGGCCTGTCAGATCTTTGTGCGGGCAGTGTGGTTCTTCCAAAAATTCGTAACTGTGTATCGGCTCTAGTTATACCACATCAAAGCTTCTAGAACAATGACACTGAACACATGCAAGCAATTAGTAGCTTCTTCCTCAGTGGCCTGGACGTCAATAAGGTTAATGGCTACGTCGTAGCGGCAGAAGCTGGCAAAGAGTAACTGCTTCGTATGTTAAGCTCTGGGTCTGTTGGCCCATCACCAGCACGCCGGCCAGCACGTGCGTTTAAAAGAGAGTTGATGACCATCAACATTAACTTGATTCCGCCTCCGTCCAGCAACATTTCCCTCATCTGTGGGGCACGTAAGCGGTTACCGATCTACGAGATTAGCAAGTGAAACTAGGACGCTACCGAACTGGGGATGCCATTCCTGAATAGGACAAGTCTCTTCATCAAATGGTCAAAAGTAAGTTCTGTACGATATTCCGCTTCTTGGTCTTGGACGTATCAAATCTGACGTTTTAAAAACGTCCAAATCACCGCTGCATAACTGCATGGACGATCTACGCCATCCATTCCATCCATTCGCACCCCTTTCGGCCCCTAATTCCAACATCACTGCCAAGACCGGTCGTGATCTCGGCGTACGGAACTTGGCCTTGAATGTAAAAAATATCTCCCCACTCTGAGGAGACAAAGCCCCGTCGGCCTATCCGATGGGCCACTTTGCTCGTAAAAGGCCATGGCTGTGTTGTGGTTCCGGATGGAGAGCCCCGTTTCTACGGGGGGGACGGCTTGGCTCGATACATTGGGACTATGGGCCGACTTGGCATCTGACGTGCTGTGGTATAGCGCCCGTATGCTGTGGCCGGCGGCAGTAACTGCTCCAGAATGCTGACATAATAGCACTAACTGAGCTTGGCGGGGAAGACTCTCTGTGAACGAGACTTGATTTATCTAGACTAAGGTGGCATCGAAGGTGGGATGAGATATGCCAAGAGTGGGGGACATCACGTGACACTCTCCAAGTTATCACATTAGCTATCACCGTAGGGACTTAAGATGACCCGGAGTTATGAGATTGGCTGACGCAAGAAGCCTCGTCTCTATCGTGCTTAGCCAACTGGATGGCGAAATCGCGCAAACGGTGAAAAAAAAGCAAATGGCCAGCAACCAGCGAAAGCAAGCGCAACTTTAAAACAGTTAGTTTTCTATCGTCGTTTCGTTTATACCGCAAGTCTGGACTCTTTAAAGCTTTTATTTGGGTTTGGCTAGTTTTGCTTTCAATCGCCCAACCTATCTTTATCACCATAGCACATATCCGTCATCACCGTAGTAGATTACGTGCTCTTCACATCCTCACTTCTATTGGATTGTTTCGGAGATCTCTTCCCCATTGGAACCCCACCACGGTCGTATTATCAAAAAGACGACGCGTGGTTTCTTGGTCCCGACTCAACGGGGCCTCTCGGCTGCATCTCCAGGAACATGCTAATTGTATCTGGCCTGTCGTGAATTAGGCCTTTATATAATATGGCCATGATGGCGTCCTCGAGACGTCCGCTTGTTTTGCTTCCATGCTCTTTTACTCGCCCACAGAGATTCGGCAGGATCAGCGACAACAGCCTGGTTCTCCGTGAAAATGGCCGTCTCCACAGTTCCCAGACAAAAGTGGTGGAAAATACAGTGGTATTCAGATGATGATACCCCGGAAGAGCGCAAGTTCATCATCAAGCTAGACTTGATCGTGGTTCCGTACGCCATCATTGCTTACTGGGTCAAATACATTGATCAAGCCAACCTGAGTGGGTGACACATCTCCCCGGGCCCTTGCAGATGCTTCGAGCTCTAACTCATCCGACAGACAATGCATACGTCGCTGGCATGAAGGAGGACCTCGGGTTCTATGGCAACCAGCTCGTCGAGCTGCAGACCATGTACACCGTAGGAGCAGTGGTCGGCATGGTGCCGTTCATGTTCCTGTTCACTTATATTCCGATGTACTGGACCATTCCCATGATGGATATTATGTGGGGTGTTTTCACGCTGCTGCAATACCGAACGAAGTCATTTGGAGAAGCCGCTGCGTACCGATTTATGGTTGGGTTTTTCGAGGTGTGTTTCTCAGTTATCCACCCGCACAAGACCGAGACGGGCTGACTGACACGTCTCTAGGCCGCGTTTTTCCCCGCGATGCATTACGTCTTCGGATCTTGGTACCGCGGTCATGAGATCGCACGACGCGGTGGGCTTTTCTACACCGGGCTCAATTTGGGAACCTTGACTGCCGGCCTCGTTGCTGCCGGAGCTTCTCACCGACTGGAAGGTGTCAATGGCCTCGCTGGCTGGCGCTGGATGTATATCATCTGTTCTTTGATCACCTTCCCTGTCGGTATTATGGGCTATTTCCTTCTTCCCGGCACGATCGATCAACCGAACAAGTGGATTCTCAACGACAAGGACATCGAGATTGCCAAACGACGACTTGAACGCAACGGCCATGTTACGCATGGCACTTTCAAGTTCAGCCACCTGAAGAAGATCTTTCGCAGCCCTCAGTTCTGGACGGTCATTCTTGTCGACGTGCTCTTCTGGAACGCCGGCATCCACAAGAGCACAGGCAGCTTTCTCCTCTGGATCAAGAGCTTGAAGCGGTACAGCAGCGCCAAGGTCAACGAACTGGGGTCGATCACACCGGCCTTGGGTATCCTGTACAACATTGTGGCCTGCTTTGCCTCGGACCTGATCCTCGGACCGGCATGGGCGATAACTTGCGCGTCCTCCCTCAACGCCATCGGGCTTATCATGTTGGTGATATGGGACATACCGGAAGCTGGCAAATGGTTTGCCTTCTCGACCATGTACTGGTCGAACTCGCTATCCAGTGTTTTCCACGGTTGGGTCAATACTCTTCTCCGAGACTCCCCGGAACAACGATCCTTTACGCTCGTCCTGATTACCATCATCGCCCAGTCTTCGACGGCATGGACTCCCCTGCTTACATTTCCAACAGTCGAGTCTCCCTCATATCCAAAGGGCTTCTCGTTCTGCCTTGGATGTGCAATCTCTCTCATTATTGCCACACATATTCTGAATATCTACATCAAGCGCAAAGAGTGAGTGTGCCCTGGACAATCATGCAAGAAGATAAACTAACATTTTCGTTTCAGGGCAAGAGCCAAAGTCGACGAAGAGGTCCAGGATGTCGGATCACAGACCGACAGCAGAGGGGAAGAGACAGTTGATGCAAAAAACGGTATAGTTAGAAGCGAAGAGAGTCCAGTGGAGGGCAATGACGAAAAGAAACTACGGCTTTAGGCAACTATCTAGTGTCAAGTTGCCATGTCGGAGCAACACTGACGAGTAAGTATTGGGCTTTTGGTAGCGATAACTTCAGGCATGAATTAAAATCGGATGTTTCCCGTTTCTAGGTGACCTGATTATCAAACAATTTACACGTTCACTCGTCATTTCTTTTGCAACCTAATGCTTCTCAATCCGGTTCTGATTGTTCTGCCGGGACGTGTCGCTCTCCACTATGAGACAGGCTGAGAAACCGGCCACTCCTTGTCCTCTCCCTGGCCCTCCAGCCAAGGCAAGCATGCCTCATACAGCGCCTCGAGCTCGCCATCGCCAAGGCCCAGGAATTTGTCCAAAAGCTCCTGGTCAAAGCGCCCAATGAATGCCAGGGTGCAGGACAGAAACAAGTCGGCAAACCCGGCAACTTTGCCTTCGAAAAACGGACCCTGCTTCCCTGCCCTGCCCTTCAGCATGGAGATCAGAGGCTGCGACTCGGTCTCGGCTATTTTCCACAGCTTATCCACAGTCTCCTTGTCAGTCGGCCGCACTTCGGATAGCGGCTTTCCCAAGGCCGCCTCGCGCGTCTCGTGAAAATATGCCTGGCCGCGCGGGTCCAGATGGTCGGCCACGCGCGGAATGATGAATGTGCGAAATGAGGGAGACAAGAGGCCGGTGATCTTGCGCACGGCAAGAAATAGTGCGTAGCTGGCGTCGCCGGAGGGGAACAGCGGCGGGGAGGGGAAGACCTTGTCGAGGTGCTCGACGATAGGGAGCGAGTCCATCATGGCGCCATAAGGGTTCCCGGCCACGGTGGACTTGTGGATGATGGCCGGCAGGGTGTACGGGGTCCCATCTTTGTTGGGGGGCACATCCAAGCTGCTAAGCAGCGGCTTGATGTCTGGGTAGGAGATCCAGCTCTGAGTGTAGGGGATGCCCTTGAAATTGAGCGCCGCCCGCACCTTGAGAGTGTTGTAGGACCATGACTTGGAGGGTCCTGGATTGTCAGCTTGAGCCGCTGGCCAGGCTCTCGCTGAGCTCGCTCACCTGGCAAGTCGGAGTAGAGGTCAAAAAATTGTACGGGCACTGAGTCAGCCATTGTAGATCAGGTTGTGGTGATCGAAATGGCCAGATGAGGTTGAGTGGGGGATAGATAACAGATGAGGGCAAATGGATTTGTAAGCGGACTGACGGGACAATGGTATAACGTTGTTCCGATGTGTCGTTGTTTTCCTCGACTTTATCCAGACAGCATTGACAAATAAGAATTTCCCAAAGCTGATATTGGTAAACAGAAACAAAAGACGCTGCTATACATAGCTAGTTGATGCTTATAGATCACTTTATGTCCACCGGATACCTAATTACATTTCGCGACCTTTGCCAACTCTGGGTTCGAATGCGAGACAGCTGGCGAGAGTGGTTTGGTTGGCGCCGCACAGGACAGCACCGGCACCCAAAGCCGCGCAGATGCGTTGGTTTGGGAGATGAGGACGTTGACTAAAAACCGGTGCTGTCACAGATGCGCCGTTCCTGACCCTTAATGGCCGACGTGGTTGAAGATGACGACTCGACCGATGAAGTGGCCTGTGACTAGGGGCTCGCGAAGGGAGTGTTGTTCGTGTTAGAAATAGTGGTTAAGATGTGCTGTATTATAGCGTAGATAGAGTCCCTTGCCCCCCTTCTAGGAAAGCTACAGGAAGGGGGGCAGACTAGATTATTATATACACGTAAAGGAGGTGGCCTAATGCTTGCTCCATTCCAACAGTTCGAGGACCTGTTTTATATACATGACGTCGTGTGGAGGATGAAGCGGAGGTAAAATTTCTCGACGCCGTCGGCCTGAGTAGACTTGGTGAGCTGGGACGGTTGATCAAGGGCTTTTGAATAGCCGAGGGTGAGGGCATCGTCGAGATCGATATCCAAGTGTTGCTGTTACTGCCCCATACAGCCACTTCTGATGGACCCGCTAGCCGGCAAGGTCAGGCAAACAGACTGGAAGAGGCTCTGGGGCAGCCTGAGCGTTTTGGCCGCGGCTGCTTTCCACTCGTAGTCCTAACTGGGTAGTGGGCGGGGGGTGTGGGCTTCAAGGGGGTGCTGCTGGGTCGAAGAGACGTCAACGACTTCATCGTAGACGACATCGGCCTGGTGACAGGCCTGGTGGCAGAGTCTTTCTCATAGCATCTTGGCCCAGGCCAGAAGAACGGCCTTGGTGGCGACGCCCAGCACCCGACATCATGAGACGACTGGGACAGAGGTAGTATCATAGAGCGCATGGTAGATCTGCAGCTACACGAGCACAGTTCCACACGACTTGTCAGTCTGGACCATTTGCCAGCTTACGATGTCACTCTGCAGGAGGTGGCCACAAGCAACAGGGCATCGGCTAGGCGTCTGTTTCGACGACAACGTGGATGCGACGCCAGGCCGTCTGGCACGTCTTGATAACCTCTGGGTGCGTCGTGGCTGAACGCCGGCATGATATGATGGATGTGAACGTCAATGTCTGCCACGCTGTCGATGATTGTTTTTTCAAACAGACGGTTGACGGCGCTCATGAGCCATGACACCGGCTAGCTGTCGGTAGAGGAATTGATGCAGGACCGTTGTGTAGGCCAGGGAGAGGGCGGAGGGAGACTGCTACTGGCATCTGACAGCTTCAATCCCAGCCTCAAACGGCCGGTAGTTGTCCGAGAGGCTGGCCAGCACACCGAGCCTCGTTTCGGTGGCGCCGAGAGCACATCTGGCTCAGCATAGCTCTGCTCTAGCAGGTCTTAAGCATGTTCTCAGCAGTCCCGTCGAAGAGAGTGTGGCGCATTGCCAGCAAGACGTGGTCGGCGTGAACTGTCAGTCGAATGGGTGCCGCATGTGTATCTGGGCGACCATGTCTGCGGCGAACTCGTCTTGGCCGTGAAAGGGCGAAACTACGAGAGGCGACCGTCTTCCTCATTCTGCACGGCCGACAGACTACCGACGCCCAGACGATAGAGACTGGTCAAAGCCGGCCAACGGCCTCCTTGACGGCGGAAACGACCAGACTCAGCACCCGTCTGACAGGCCATCTTCAATCGCTCCAGCTTCCAAGTATCGCCGCGCAGCAGGTGAGTATCGCGGCGTGAGTCGCTGTGGATGTGCTTAGTCGGCTGGATTTTACGGCCAGTCCAGACAGGAGCGTTGTCAAAGTAGTATTATGCAGCTCACTGATGACGAGGTTGACGAGCTCGCCGAGCAGCTGGTACTGCATGAGGTCGAGGATGCCGACGGGATACTTGGCAGTTTTCTTAACGGCCAGACTAGCTTTGTGATCTTCATCGAGCTGAAGCCGGGTCCAGCAAGGCTGTCGGCCAGTGCGACGTCTGCCTTTTTGGCTGGCAAAGGTGACGACAACCTTGTTGGTGCTCTCAATGTGCTCAACATCCAAATTGGCATCGACCGGGAAGCTAAGATAAAGTCGAAAAGGACTCGAGTATCAGCTCGTGTAACAAGATGCCATTTTGTGCGGCGTCCTCAATGCGAAAGCTTTTGCCTGGTTTCAGCATGACAAAGTGCGATACGAAGGTCACAAAGGTCCGTATGGATGTGGCGGCCAGCTGGAAGAGGCTGAGTCAGTTCAGCAGCTCCGGCTTGTAAGCATCGTGCCGGCCGTAGGTTCCTAGCCAACATGTAGTGGCCGAAGCTACGTCAGGGAATAGTTGTTTTCATAGTAGATTTTGGTGGATATTCAATGTTCTTACGCAGTTTATCGATTTGCAGTCTCCCATCCGTAGGTCTCGATCTTGGTCCTCCAGTCGGTCTTTTCATCTTCTCTACCTTCTTGCATGGCATGGATGCCTTCAGTTTGACTTCCGCTTACGCAAGATCCCGTCGGGAGTCAACGCTCTCGTAATGGCGTCCACCAAAAGTACTCGACAGGTACAATGTAAATGGCTGGCAATGGTGATAGCTGGTGGCCCCTTGTTCGAATGTAGGCCACCGGGCAATTCGGTATGCAGAATTGCCCGAGTTCAGACCCCGAGGTGTCATAAGTGCCGTTATTTAATTTGGGTTACGCTTGTACTTGTACTTTCTCTTCCTCGTATTCAATTACATTATTACACAAATCTGCCTCCTGGAAAAAACACGGAGCAGAGCAAACAGCCCGGCCGTCTTATGCGGCAAGTCGAAGCGCAGATCGCTCAAGAAGCAGCAGTGCTTGATGAACATAGCCACCGACTGGCACTGTTTCCTGCCGCGGAAGTGCTCCTCACCCACGAGGATCTGCGAGTTCTGGTCGTGCTCTCCCACCGTGACGTTACAGTTGGACCCGAAGAAACACGCCGTATTTTCTCTTTGACCCAACCCAGTTCCGTGTACCCGATCAGCTCGCCATCCCACTCAAATACACATGATCCAGAAGGCGCCAGAGCATGACTGGCCGAGCACAATCGTCATTGACTATGGCCGGGAACACACGAGTCTGCTCTGCGGCTGCGATCCAGCGTGCCAGCGTGCTGCTGCCAGAGCCGACGACGTAGTCGTTGCCACTGGGGGTCAATCGACAGGTTGGTCGTGCCGTTGGGCAGCTGAAACGAGACCCGGGCCGTCTTCGGTTTGCGAGTCGACAATGACACTGCCCACGCTGTTTCTGTTGGTAGGTTAGAGGAGAAAATAATCACTCAATAGAATTACTCAATCGCTTACAGAAATTCAAATCACTGGCAATAGCTACATATAACTCAATCCTCGAATACATATTCCTCGATGGCAATGCCAACCGACTCCGAAGAAGGCAGCCATCGCCGCCGTTGCTCGAGACATCGCTCGTAGTGGTTGACAATATTCGTCTTGATGCCAAGAGCGCCAATACGACAGGTTAAATGCAGTTGCCAAAACCTGACGCGGGGTGCGAGGAGGCCTTTTCTCTCTTGGGAAGGTGCAAATAAATTATTGGCAAGTGAATGCGCTAGTCTGTTTTTGGTTAGCCCTTTCTGTCCCGACCCGTTGACGCTACCCCACTCGCTCTAAACCAGAAAGAGGGCAAAATAAACAGCGCACCGCCACACTGAAATTAGCAGACTTGAGAACAGTCGTGAAACAGGTGAAGGGGATCCCCAAAGACACGAACAACAGAGGCCTGCCAGCCAAGCTTGCAACGGAGTCGCCATATACAAAGAGAGAGTCTTGATTAAGGCCTCGAAGAGGGGCACGCTACGCCTATGGGTTATTGCATAATTTAATTAATCTGGATTGCGTTGTATCGCTAGCGCACAACACAAAAGTCCACTACACGCCACATAAAGTCCTGAATTTAAGGTTGCGTCTCTTCTGTTTCGTAATGCCAACCCTGTAGACATGATCTGATAGTTTTCTTGGCCACGGACTCAACATGACAACGAAATGACGCTTACGGCAACCCAATCCGTCTCGACACCTCCGAGTAGACCAACCGAATCGGTTGCATCACAGATTTCGGGGTGGTGCTGCTGTGTGCTTTCTGTCACGACCCCGATCGAAACGTCTCATGGTTCGAGGCCCGGACCGCATTGAGGCCTGGGCGACAAGGCGCGTTCCCGGAGATGTCTCTCCGCTGGTTCCAACGGCTTAGTCCCCGTCTTAGCCACCGGATGCATGCACCCGTTGCAAAACGACGACCTCCACGACATGCCAGACCAGCACCTGGCCCTGGACCATGATGGTGGGGGGCAGGGTTCCATAAGTGGATCCCTTTAATAGTAATACAAAGGCAACCCCTGAGGAGCGGCTTCGTTACAGATCAACAGCCTTGACTTAGCACTAGCTAGCTATAGCTTTTACCAGCCCGCTGACGGGTCAAGAAGCCGTAGGTTAACCCATCCTTTAACAGGCACATAAACAGGCCACGCCGATCAGCTCGGCAGACACAAGCGGTCAACGGCGACTGTTTGTGTCGAGACCGCCACCTTTGGCCACCATAATGAGGATGGTCTCCGACTCTACCCGGACGGCCCGTGGTCAACAAGAACCATCTCGTCTGCATTGTCGGTCCCGTCGCCGCCGGCAAGTCTTCCGTGTTCCGTGCCTTGTACGACAGGCTGCTGACGCGCTGCTGTCTGCACTAAGACTTACAGGGACTGCCCGCCAAGCCGAACACGTCTAAACATGGAGCAGAGCCATAAGCATCTGATCCATCTCGGTGGAAAGGTGCCGACAAAGTCGGTGTGCCAACAAAATCGAGCCGTAGGCCACGCCTGGCTCGGTGCCGCTCTTCAGTGCCGCTCTTCGTCACCCCCAGGTCGTGTATCAGGATGCCAGTTGTTCCCTGTAGTTAAGCCGTAACAAAAAGCCTCGCTCGCCACCGCCTCCTAGGACGACTGCATGGGTGGCTGCTTGGCCTGGGGCGTCGGCCAGTCACTCGGCCTCTTTTGCTTTTGATGCCCCTATCGTACACAGTCCACATCTAAACCGGCATGTATTAACGCCCGTCCTCGCGTGAGCTGCGCTGCATCTACGAACACATGGCCGAGTCCCTCGTCCACCGGCTCGAGACCATCTTTGCTACCTGCAACCGCGTCGTGGTCATGGATCGCAGCGTCGAGCTTGATCCCATCGCAGCACTCTACGACAACTGGGACAACTGTTTCGGGCCCGCAGCAATACCGCCGTGCTGCCCCGGTCCATGAAACCGGCACTCCTGTAAATCACGCTGACAGCTCAATCCGGTAACAATAAACGCCAATCATGTCCCAGTGATACGTGGATGGAACTAGAAAAGGGACTGAATTAGGAATAAGCATGCCACTGAATTTACAAACCACAAATGCTCAAGTGATATCAGTGTGTGAGTATCCAGTTGCAGTTGGAATCTATGCTGGCGAGGCCTCCTTTCGTCCTTGTCATATCAAATAATCAAACGCGCCTCACCATAGAGAGATGCGGTATTTTGCCAGACCAAATACCTTGGCACCGGTAGCTTGGCGTCTTAGCGTTGTAGCACTCATTAAAAATCTCCGCATCAGCACAGAAGTCACTATGAATACGATCGACGTGAAGAAGAAGGGAAGAAAAAAAAATCAAGCGAGCATGGGGAAAGAATAAAAATAAAATGGAAGCCTACAACTTGTTTGCGTGCGTGTGTAAAGACAAGGTCCCTGGAAACATCCCTGGCATTTGTACACTTCAGTATCAGTTACCGTGGTTCTGACGAACGCAAGCCTGGAAGTCGTCGTGTCGGCACTAGTTCAACCTACGGACACTTGCTGGTGTAAAACACCAAGGAACGGTATGTGGACAGAAAAAAAAGAAAGGCCAAGAGAAAGAGAGAAGAAAGAAGAAAAAGAGAACAGAATACACCGGCCGTTGACAGTCCACATCGGCTCCGTCCAAAGATGAACTCAAGCAGCCAACCCAGCCAAGAAATCAGTGTCGGCTCCGTCGAGGCCTTCAAGAAGTGCTCTATCCGTCCGGCCGATAGGGCAAGGTCCTGGTGCCTGTGTCTCTCGGCCTCGCCATGTTTCTATACCATGGCATCACCTCCTCCTTCATCGTCGGCTTGACTCCCCTTCGAGTGGCGCAGTTTCTTCCATGCCTTCTTGTTCGTTCCCTTGTCATCGCTGTGCCTATATGGCTTCATCGTCGGCAATTGGTGCTGGGGCATGTTCGTCATCCTCGCCCCCATCCTGCTGCTACCTGCCATCGCCACCCCCTGCACCATGCAAAAGCGTGGCGAGAATCCCGACATGGTCACCATGACTGTATATTCTCGTCTTCACCTTGGCGTTCATCCTGCTACCTTTTACGCTGACCGAGGAGGCCGAGGATGTCTGGTCCAATCCTAGAGTGATCGCCATGATCGCCACCGGCCTCGCCCCAATTTTGTCCTGTTCGAGACCTTCTCGCCCAAGCCTGTCATGACCAAGCACATCCTCTAGAACCACACATCTTTGGCCGTCGTCGCCAGTCACAACTTTACCCAGATGGTCGTCTTACATCATGAAAGACTGGACCACCTACCAGTGGAACATAATATACCGACCCTCTGGCTGGACCTCGGCCCCTCCATTAGAAGCACCGTCTCATCTGCCGTCTCATTTGCCGTCTTGACCCACGAGATGCTCGCGTGGATGCACCGCAAGATGGCCAGCGTCGACGACAAAAACATGGCCAAGTTACAACAGTCAAGATGCTGTGCACCAGATGCGACCCCCGCAGGAGGCGCCACCGCTCAGACCACCGAGAAGCCCCTCTTTGCCAAGGTGCTCCGCTTCTACCACAAGGCGAATTGAGTGGTGGCTCCATACGCGGGACGTGCACAGCGGTACAGTTGTCTCTCTTTCATCTCTGGTTTGGCTGTCGCTGCGCAGGGATTATATCTTGCGTTGGCCCATGTTGCAATCCGGAATTGTCGCTTCCGGTTGTGTCCGGTTAGCTAAGGTGGTTCTCATTCTATACTGATATACACTGTAAAATTACCATTACAACTATAGACCAGGACAGGACAGCACCGCATCCACTACCACCTCACAGCACGTTACCAGAAAGGCTGGCACCTGGATATGTCTGGGTCAGGACCTCATCGAGACTCTTGCCGCCAACAGTCAGATCTGAGAATGCAGGACATGTAGTGTCCAAAAAGGCTGACCCAAGTGTGTCCGTGAGAAGCTTCAGCGGTGTATCGATGATCTTGAACAGCGTAGAAAGCGAATTAGGCGCAACCGTCTTGAGCACCTCGAACACAAAACACAGTAGATTGTTGCCCTGCAGGAGATTCACCGCGTTCAAGACGCCACCAGTCACATTGCCCAGGTCCAGGCCCACAAAGCTGTTGACGGTCCCCACATTTCCACCAATGTTTCCAAGCTGCGGGTACTGCAGGATCCAGTCGACCAGGTCGAGATTGAGTGCCACGAGGCTATAGTCCACGGGACGACGGTACCAGTTGTCTGGAATACGCTCGTGGCCCTTGTTGTACACCAGGGTGCCGTTGACCTCGTCAACGGCAAATATGCTCCTGAGCGTCTTCTTGTCTTGAGGCTGTCAGCTAGTGTATATTACGGCAGCGGGAAGTGCATTTACCCAAATGGCCATCGACAGGGTTCTCGTGCGAAAAGTTGGCAAACATGCGTCCCGCAAACAGGTAACCGGCATTCCGCGCAATAGTGCCTGTGAACGGGCCGTAATAAAAGTTGGGGTTTGTCGACACTGTCTCATTGTACCGCAGTGCCGCTCGCTTGGCGAACAGATCCATGTTGTAGTCGCCTTCGCTTGTGGCGGACATGTCGTAAAAGTCTTGGAACATGTCCAGCTGCAGCGTAGATGCGTCGCCCGTCATGTACAGATCCGCACGCGTGTTGGACGAGTCGCCCTCGATGATGTTGTGCGAGCCATTGAGGCCCCTAGGGGTGCCCAAGAGGCCCAACACGTTGCCGAGCAGGTTTTGGGACCGAGCCGACTCGTAGCCGATGGAAAAGCCCGGGTTCAGAGACAGTGGGTTGCCCACAAAGACGGTTCCCATGACGGCCAAAATGGTCGCAATCTCGATGCCCATGCCAAAGACGGTGTTCATGGCGACAGTGGCTTCGATCAGGCCCGTCACGCCGCTGTGGTCGATGTAGTTGTGGTTGGCGAGCGCATTGAGGCCGGGGCAGGGGCCTCGCTGGTCTCCCTTGGCAAAGTTGGGCGGAACAAAGGCATGGCTTCCCGAGACATCGACCGGTTCTGTGAGAGGATCGAACAGCAGACGCTTCTGCAAGGTTGTATTGACTGCCGACGACAACACAGTGGATAGATGTTCTGCCCAGATGTTATTGATACCACCCAGATGCCCTGCCAGAGCAGGAAACGAATGGACACCACTGCTGAGGCAGAGGAGATGGAAAAGAGTGGACGTCAGCGTCATGCTTGCTGACCGTAATAAAGGAGCGTATCATTCGAAGAAAATGGAACAGAAAGAAAAAGAAAAAGGGAGAAAAGAAGGTCAAGAACGTAAGTTTTCCATCTTGCAAAGTACCAAACGACCAATGAGCGTATCTTTAAACAAACTTAGTCGTCCTGTCGGTATCTTCCATGGTAGGCCGAATCCATCCCCCTGCTCTGAGTTTTCACCGCAAACTCCGTCACATTAGGATCTACAGTCAAGTTGTACTGGCAACAGGGGGTCTATGAGCCGAGGAAAAGTGCCGTTGGGGGCGGGATCCGCCATTGCCCGTCGAAAGGGGTAGCCTCCCAAAAAGACGCACAGGTACTGCCATGTACAAGGTCTGGGATAATGAATCTTATTCATGTACTCCGTAGGTCTGAATAGACCGAAATACCTCCACCCCCTCTACAAGGTGCCACAGCACGATATCTCTACTTCGCTCCACAAACCGTTTCATGTCCTTGCAACCTTGCATATGCCGATGCTACTCTCCCGCCGTAAAGGTGGAGTTGCCGGCATTACTCTACTAGGTCTGCCCCCACACAGCCTTGTAGGGGGTCTCTAGTGCCACTGGCCTGGGAATTGTCTTACTAGGTGTGAGTACACCGCAAGGTGAACCGGAGAAGATTGTTCGACGGTAGACTTGTTAATTTGAGCAGAGGCTCGATTTTCCTTTTAACCCATGCAGAGACCCTCCTCCCAACTGCCTGGCACCTTTGAGCGAAAGCAACAAGTTCAACAAATCGTCATCCAAGATGCGGTCCTTTGCTTTCTGCTCCCTTCTCCTCGCGGCTGTCCATGTCGCCCTTGTTGCTGCCCAGAGCCTTCCACAATGCGGTGTCCGTCCTATTTCGCCCCCACAGCTTCCGGGACCCTGCGTGCTAACTGCAGATTTTAGCTGGGCTGCATTGTGTCTAACACGCAGCAGTCGACGTGCGCGCTGACCAATATAACATGCATCTGCACCAATACGGAGCTCAACAAACAGATCAACCTGTGTGTCCAGGAGAAGTGCACCGTCCACGAGAAGCTGCGTAAGAACACCTTTTCCTTTTCTCGGCCCTTTTTCTGACTAGGCAACAGAGGTCAAGAACTACTCCATGACTTCATGTGGCGTCGAGCCTCGGGACCGCTCCACGCTGTCATGCACGCTGTCTGTCACATTTTGCGTTCTTGGCATCATAGCCTTTATACTCCGCGTAGTGGCTCGGTTCATGGTCGGCATTCAGAACTGGGGGGCCGACGACTGGGTCATACTCGCTTCCATGGTACCAGTCATGCTTCTCTGTTCCCCTGAGCCTCCCGGACTGATGTTTTGCAGTTTTTGATGATTCCGCTCGGCTTTCTGAGCATACCACGTACGTGATGGACGCCCCCGATCATTTGGACATTCGCTGACATCCCACAGTGAAGGAAAACGGCCTCGGCAAGGACGTGTGGACGCTCACACCGAAACAGATCACTACGCTGCTCCATGTAATTGCACCCACAGCATCGAGCGTAATGCATAGGAATTCACTGACACAGCACAAAGATCTACTTTTATGACGAGCTCATCTATCTTGGCGTATTGCCAATCATCAAGATCTCAATCCTTCTCTTTTACCGACGCATCTTTATTCGCAAGTCCATCCGCATGGCGATTTGGATCCTGATCGGGTGCAACGTATGCTACTTTATTGCATTTGAGGTTGTCTCGATCTGGCAGTGCAATCCACTTCAAGGGGCCTGGCTGGCATGGGACGGCACCATTGAAGCGAAATGCCGCAACATCAATGCCCAGAGCTGGTCTGCCGCCTCTCTGAACATTGTTCTAGACATTGGCATACTTGTTTTGCCGCTGCCAGAGCTCGCCCAGCTGAACCTGTCTATGCGGAAAAAGGCACAAGTGCTGATCATGTTCAGCCTCGGTTTCTTGTACGTCGTATTTCTGATCCTCCAAAAACGTGAGAGGGAGCCTACTAACGGCCCGGCAGCGTCACCATTGTCAGCATCATCCGCCTTTCATCCTTGGCCAAATACGGCACCCATTCAACCAACACAACGCGTACGCTATATGCACATGAACATTCTTACATTAAAATGTATTAACCACTTCTAGAGGACTACACGGAAATCGGGTATTGGAGCACAATCGAAGTTCCTGTCGGGGTCATCTGTGCCTGTCTGCCAGCTATCCGAAGCCTGCTGGGCCACATGTTCCCTGCGGCATTCAGCAGCACGAACCGGAACCAGTCGGAGTACATGCGCAGTAAGGAGGTGGAAGGCACGTTTTCCAAAGGGATGGGCGGAAATGGAAAGTCCAAGATCCGCATCCAAGAGGAGTGGATTGTCAGTTCAACCCATCCAGGCTCGGGTTCGTCGGATGTCGAGCTCACGAATGTTCACGTTTCGAATGATGGGCAATCTATAAACACCACTGCAAAAGAGCCCACCCAGCCGCGGGAGTCGGTCTAGGACAAGCCCTGTTTTCTCTCATTACCTTACTTATTAATCTGTTAACCTATTGCACGGCACGCCTACGTGACTGGACATGTGCTCTACGTTTTGCTTTGTCATTATGCTTTTGTTTTACTAGAACTTGTCTACTTTTTTTGCATAAACTATTTTAATTTCTTTGCACTTCTTTCTATAGACAGATACACTTTTATACTGCTGTAATACTTTTCTTAAACTTGCAATGGTCGTTAAACGATATGTATCACGGACTCAAAATTTTCTCATGGTTTTACTATAATGACATGGGTGGCCAGTCACGCATTGCAGGGGTGCCTTGAGGCAAATCCAGGCCCTGGCAAACCGGCTATCTGTACTCCTAACAAACATAACCGCCCCTTTTTTGTGGTGAGAATTGGGATATGCATTTAATTTGTCGTAAACCCAGCAGAATCGACCCTTGCTGTCGAGTTGCTTCCTATCAAGTAAGCACTCTTTCCCCCTGCCGATCCATCTACCTACTGCCTTCTCTTAGGCTATGCTGCTTATTTTATTTAACGGCAACACGGCTATAGCTTGTCAAGTGTCTACCGCAAGGCCACAGACTGTCGAGCCTAGCAATGGGTGAGGGAATCCTTCGCGTAGTATACTGATTAGCCAGTGGGGCAAAACTGCCCCAGAATTTTGATAGAAAAAGGCGCTGCCTTGTATCCCCTAGAATTCGTATTAATCATACAAGTAGATCTGCAAACAAGATCTTATTTGGGATCATATAGGTACAATGTGGTATACACGGTAAGTTTGTGGAGGGAAGGTGGCACTGGAAAAAAGGAGAGCTACGTCCCACTTTATTGCAACGTTAAGCGTTGGCGTGCGCTGGCCAGTGCAACCAGCAACAGCATTTGCGTGCTAAATCATAGTAGGGTTACAATATTGTACAAACTGCTTCCAAAGCAGATTTAGCAAAATAGCCCCGGTTCTCACTCGTACGAGAAGAGGGAAATCAACTCCTTAATGTGCAGAAATCCAGTCCCCACGAGTGGTCCTCACTCCTCATGACTTGCCCGAGGTTGAGGTCGGGAGACAGGTTTTGTGTATATATTACAGACTTCACTGAGCCCAACGTCTGGCAATTGGTCTACACCAGCAACGCTCATTCTTTTCTGTCTTATTATCTGTGCGGTTCTCTTTAATATTTAATATTGGTCATCTTCCAAGATGAGGGTGTTACGGGCTCTGGCTGTTTTAACAGCCGTATTGGAAACGTCCTCGGCCGCGTAAGAACCATGTTGCTATCTTGTGGATTGAAACGAAACTAACAAGGACACAGACATGTGCCACAGGACTCAGCAAATCGACGGCATACGCACGATGATCTTTTCAGCTCAAAACGTGCCACGAACGAGACACTTAATGTCTATGACTTCGTCGTTGTTGGTGCTGGCCCCGGTGGCGGACCGCTGGCAGCCAATCTCGCCGTGGCCGGCTACAAGGTGTTGCTTATCGACGCCGGAGGCGACTCTGGGGACGATCTCACCGAGGCTATTCCGGCCATGCATCTCTACTCCACCGAGTTTGAAGACACCAAGTGGGATTACTTTGTCAACCACTACTCTGATGCTACACGCCAGAAGAAGGACTCCAAGATGACCTACCGCAAGTCGGACGGCAGCCTGTATGTCGGCCTCAATCCCCCGGCTGACGCGGAGCCGCTCGGTGTCCTGTATCCCCGTACTGGAACCTTGGGAGGTTGCTCGCGGCACAATGCCCTCATTACCATCCAAGCGTCGGACAGCGACTGGAACAACATTGCCACTCTGACCGGCGACGACTCGTGGAAGGCCGACAACATGCGCATGTACTTTCAACGGATTGAGAAGAACCGCTATCTGCCCAGCAGCATTGTTGGTCACGGCTACTCCGGATGGCTCACTACGTCGCTCACTTCCCTCTCTCTGGTCGTCGAGGATCTCAAGCTGCTGTCGCTGATCATTGCTGCCGCCACCGCCATGGGCAAGAGCCTGCTCGGCCTAGTGCTGTCTACCATCGAGGGGCTCGGCCAGATCCTGCTTCGTGACATCAACGCCCCTGGCAAGATCGTGCAGACGGGCCTGTACCAGGTGCCGCTGGCCATGGAGGACAACGTGCGTGGCGGTCCCCGCGACTTCATCCTCGAGACTGCCAATGCCACAGACGCGTCTGGTGCCCGCAAGTACCACCTCGACATCAAGCTCAACACTCTGGTATGTCCCGTGAGCCCCTGACCGGTGTTCTGTTGTACTAACCTCGACAGGTTACCAAGATCCTCTTTGACGAGAGCGGAAGCAAGCCGCGTGCCATTGGCGTCGACTATCTGGAAGGTGCCAGCCTGTACCGCGCTGATCCACGCTCTGGCTCGGCGACAATCACCGGCTCCGGCTCGGTCAAAGTGGCCCGGGAAGTCATTATCTCGGCTGGTGCCTTCAACACCCCTCAGCTCTTGAAGCTCAGCGGCATCGGCCCCAAGTCGGAGCTCGAGAGCTTCGGCATCAAGACCCTCGTGGACCTGCCCGGCGTCGGTGGCAACATGCAGGACCGCTACGAAGTGAGCGTGTCTGGCAAGTCGCAGACCGACTTTGCCCTCACGTCGAAGTGCACCTTTCTGCAGACGGCCGACGACCCGTGTCTCAAGAGATACCAGGCCGGCATCGACCCCATCACCCGCGGCGTCTACGGAACAAACGGCATCGCCATTGCCATTGTGCTGAAAACCTCGGCCGCCGGCAGCGGCGACAATGATGAGCCGGACGTGCTGGTCTCCGGTGCACCGGCCCGCTTCATCGGATACTTCCCCGGATACGCGGCCGACTCGCTCAAGGATGCGCGCCACTGGGCTTGGATCGTGCTCAAGGCGCACAGCCGCAACAACGCCGGCACGGTGACGCTCCGCTCGACCGATCCGCGCGACATGCCCCTGATCAACTTCAACTACTTTGACACTGGCCTCAACAGCAACGGCGAGGCTGATCTGGACCTACAGGCGGCGTACGAAGGCATCGAGTTTGGCCGCAAGGCGTTCCAGTCTGTCATCCCACTCAACGGCAACTTTGACGAGGTGTGGCCGGGCAACAACGTCAGCGACGAGGCGGCTGTGAAGGAATTTATCCAGGACGAAGCCTGGGGCCACCACGCGTCGTGCACGTGTGCCATTGGTGCTGACAACGATACGAATGCGGTTCTGACGAGCGACTTCAAGGTCCGGGGCACGGAGGGCCTGCGCGTCGTGGATGCCAGCGTGTTCCCCAAGATCCCGGGCTTTTACATCGTCCTGCCTCTGTACCAAGTGGCCGAGAAGGCGAGCGATGTGATCATCAAGGCTGCCCAGGCTGCAAGCAAGTAGTGGACGGGAGGTAGAAAAGAAGTTCGAAGAGCACAAGGAGTAAATAGTTCAATTCTTTCGCTAATCCATAGAGTAGTGAGCTTTTCATTCTATAAACCTCTCAAGGTGTAATATTACTACTTTTCAGTTCATGATGCGCTGTAGACCTTTGCAAATACTGGTTTAGTCAGTATATTGATGGAATATTTCTGAAGACGGATAGAATTGCAAAGGGTAATTGCAACCTGGCCAGACTATATATGCCTCAAGACAAGGGCCTGCGGTTTGTCAAACACTTGTAATGGTTGTGCATGCTTATCGCAAGTAAGAACTTTCACAGCTTCTGTCCTCAACTTCCGTTACTCGGGCCGACTTGGACACGAGCCAAGCGTCAATACGGCCACAGTCTCTACACATTTCTTTACCATGGACTCCAGTTCGTCCATTTTTCTTTCGATCTTGTCAACTTTGGCGTTAGTTAGTGTTGCCTGTGCTGTACAGACTGGTCGAGCCCACGGCCTCTTAGTCTTATTCTAGGCGGGAACGATAACAACCCCTATTACCATTGAATTGTGGATCAACTCTGCAGTACAAGTCAAGTGAGATATATTGAAAGTAATTTCTGTTAAAGTGAAATGAATAATGTCTTCTTGTACCGCCGTGATTGAATCGCCCGTTCCAAAGTCAACGATCTCTTGCTATACACACCTAATTTTCTCGCCAACAAGCTGTATGCTCGCCCAAACCATTCGTGCGCATCGTCCCAGCCCAAACGATTCTGATAATCTTCTCCAATCTGGACTAAATGGTCTACAAAGCAGCCAATGTGCTCGCAGTTGAGTCCATATCTGGAAGGTTCTGTTATCATTTTCTATAGCGTATCCGCCGTCCACTTCAAGACTCTATCGTGCCCTGCTGAATCATGATTTTGGAGGTGTAGCGCAGCAAGGTCTCGAGACTGGCGAAAAAATGTGCGCAGTCTCGATGAGCTATATCGTAATATAAGTTCGGCTAGCAAATCTCTCGCTCGCTTGCATTCTGTTCCGGCATCGTCGTGACGCCTCTGTGAAATGTATAGACTGATCAGATTGCATCTGAAGTCCAATAACCGGGGTTCTATGGTCGCCGAGGGTGCTAGGAAAATCTGCCCTTTGAGGGCCGTCTCTATCCAAGGCAGCTGAGCAACAGACCAAATTCTGGCGAGTCTCCTCTGTTGTTCGACTTGAGTCTGGTCCAAGCTGAAGGTGAACACCATACTGAGCACATCGAACACTTCCTTTTGTGTGGGTTCTATCAAAAAATCGATCCCAGGCTCGAATTAGGTGACTGGGATCATCTTTTGGGGGCTATATTTGTCTCTCACAGCCACGTATAGCTTCAGACCCAGCAATTTTGCGTTAATAAAACGGCCAGCAGATTGAAGCCTCTCCACGATGTAGATATAATGAAGCAAACTGCGTGGATTCCAAAGCCCCAACTCTTTGCTGTATTTCTCGGAGAGCCAATTTATGATCACATCCGTTTTTGTCGGGCTATGATTCTTATATGCGTCTGCTAGACTCTAGACTGTATCCAACACATTTGGACGGGTGGATGCGAGATGGCACTGAAAGCCGATTAGCACAGCTTGAAACTTTAACATGGCTTCTTCTCCGTGGCCCTGGGAAAGTTGCTCCACACCGGCGTCTTGCATCTGGATGAGTTCATCAACTGAAAGACCCCTTCCATCTGCTTGAAACGTATTTTCAAGTGGGAACCCCATATACATGCTAAAGGGGAGAGCATAGCCAGAGCCCGGCGGCCTGTCCAAAGACCTCGCCGAGGGGGGAAAAATGTTGTTCGCACTCTCTGGGGTCCGCACAACGATACCCGGTCTGGTGTCCGGAGTTATATGAGCATCAGCCAACGTACGTATAGAAACTTGATTGGCTTATGCTGCAATAAGAAATATCCTTACATGGCCTATCCATAGCCGCTTGGGGTAATCGGTTGAATGACCTTTGCACTCGATCGATCCCAAATTTTGTTTGGCTGACTACAATCTCTGTCTCGCGGCCACGCCGTGTAGCCACGCTCTTGACAATGCCTCGAACATCGCTCTTCTTGAGATATTTAAAACATCCCCATAACTTGAGTCTGTCTTTGTATGCTTTTGTCCTATGACATGTAAGCAACTATTCTATCAATGTCATACATGACCAATCTGGACTTACGATGCAGAAAAGTTATGTTTATTTTGCATGATAGCCATTGTCTCCTCTAGCGTCTGCTCACGGTAGAGTTCACGCATTGTTGTCTTGAACCTGTCCCAGGTGGCTTCCGAGATAGTCGCCCTTTTCTTCCTAGTCGGCTTCTCAGTAGCTTCGGCCGTCGCTGAGCTTTGGGCTTGCACGACATCCGTTATCGTCTGTATATTTTGGAAAGCCACAACGTGTGGGCTTATATCTGGGATGACTGTTGGGTAACTGATTCCAACACCAGTATAATTACTGATGCTATCTATCACAGCATTTTCGTTGTGAAATCCTTGGTGTGGCAAGAGAGCATACTGGTAGTTGTCCATTTGGGGCTCGAAATTTGCCGCGGACGGCGTTTGGTGGCCAGTCAGCCCATTCATTATGTCTGCGTGATGTGCTTGGTCATGAAGATATGTAGGGGTGGGGGCTCTCAAAAAAAAACGAAACACTTCTATGTGCGAACTTCTTTTAGAATATCAGCAAAGCAAATAGATTTGAATTGAATGAAATTAGTTGGGCAGCGCAATGGGGAAGGCCGCAATAAATAGGGACGGCAAAGACTCAAGCGTGTTGCCACGCCCTGCAAGATCAGGTGGAAACTGACGCCAGCCTAGCAGTGCCATGCCACACTGACGCAAAGAAGAAAATTCGCAAAAGGTTTCCACGGTGGATAAAAGGCGCATGTTCGTATTTGGCCGCAGTTCCCACCAATAAGAGAGCGTCACAAAAATTCTCAAAAGTTCCAGGAGTTTCATATCGACGCCTAATACGCCTTGCTATCCCACACAATGCATATCAGGTAGGAGGATGAACAGTACATGAGAAGCAGAAGTTCTTAGAAGTTTCAACTCCGTCTTCCTCAGAAACAACACCATCAACTAATAAGAATACAAAATAAACAAGAATTACCTATACAAATTCACAGGTAGCCCGATGGCTATGACGTAACCAAACAATATTTATAGCCCGAAGAGGCATTTCTTAAAGAGCAGGAGAATAAAATTACAAAAAGTTAGGCATATAATGACAAGTTCACAAAAGTTCACATTTAGTTTTATCTTTAAATTTAGACTAGCCGAGAGCCTCGTATGTTGAACAACAGTAGTTCGCAAAGGTTCTTTATAAAATTCATCAAGAGCGACTCCACCAAGGAAAGACTAAACGTCACTTCCTAGGCAGAGGAAAAGTTTATATAAAGAGGCCCCTACTTTATATTCTAAGCCAGAAAACATAACATGCATTGTCCCCAAGTTCAGCATATAAAAACACCAAGACCAAGCAGACCCAACGGCTAAAACTGTCCAATTCACTTTCTGCGATTATTCCCGAAAATGGCATCACACAGAGAAAATACAACGTTTTCTGTGCAAAGAAAACCTGTAATTTAGGTCAGATTTTTTTTCTCGTCTATAGCTAACTTATACTGAAATGAATTCTAGGATGCTGCGCCATCTACACCGCACTAAAAGCTTTTTCAAAATACTGCGTGTGCAAGCACAGAATCTCCCCGAGCGGTGATGATGGATAGATGGCTTAAAGAAACCACCGAGGAGGAGCCGTTTTATGGGCTTATACTTACGTGTTTGCAATCAATTTACCTAAAAGCACAACATCTCCGAACCTTGATTAAAGGGTTATTGGCCGTTGTTTGTGACTGAGTGATTTAGATACCAAGTACACAGTAGACACTGAATTATTACACTGGCAGCTATTTTTAATTTGGACGCACCACCTTGCAATGCGGCTCAAGAAGGCCCCACACAATTGCTGTTGTGATGGGAAATGTGGGATTGTACTAGTGATGGAGTGCTGAAGTATTTCTAGTACGGAGTACACTCGATGTTCCTTACAACGCTGGCGCCGTATCATATACATACACTTAGGCGTAACTTATTAGGCGTAACTTACTAACTACTACGGGCGTACCTCGAGACCGTATATTTAGACACGACTTGCTTTCTGCACATATCTACTAACTTATAGATGTCTTTTAACCAGGAAAAAAAAGTATAAAGACTCCATCCTGACACATGTGGTTTTACCATCGAATCTATCTCTGTAAAAATTATAAGCAACTTTTACATCTTAACACCCTTCTAACCTAATTTATTCCTCGATATTTATTGTCTGTGTCTACCCAAAATAGCAACCATGGATGATGATACTGTTAATACATCTATTTTTGATTCGAATGGATCCTTCGAAGACTTTTTATCGCAATATTTGTTCTCTGACACCCAAACCGAAAATCAGACTGATGGAAGCAAATGCGAAGTCGCCAAGTATGATTCTATTTTTGATTCAGATGGCCAAGCCATTGTTGTACCCTGCGGCACAAGCCAAAATTCCAGTGACGAACAGCTTAATGAAATGTCTATAATCACACGCACAACCTTTTGGGATAGAAGCGGGTTTAAAACAGGCTTTAGGACGAAGATCAAGTCTCCATACATGAAAGATGCCCTGGAGGCTGTTGTTCGACAATACAAAGACCGCAATTTTCATTTCAACCATATCGCCTTCGATGGGGAACCACGCCATTTATTCCACTACCTTAGTGAGCTCTTCGCGTACGGAAAACGTCTACAAGACATCTACAAGACAAATCCCACCATCAATCTCATGTCTCGTTTCTCTGCGAGCAGTTGCAACAGAGCCTTGCCGACGCCGTATTGGTGTACACCAGGAACGTCCAACTTGCCAAGAAGCCCTCGATCAACTTCACTCATTTATAGACAATATTTAAGGAAGGAGACCTTGTTTACATCCCGGAGGCTATGATGATAAATAGCTTTGGAAAAGAGCATGATAGTTAACCGTGTGCCCCACTCTTGGTGCTGACAAATTTGACCTACATCGTACGAGTAAGTCTGAGGCATCACGTGCGGTCTCCAGAGGAACGAAGCGTGTGGGGCACTATATTTACTTGGTGGGGTGCTCTTTTATCTTGTACTTTTCTTACTTCGCACCTAGCAATTAATGCCATCCCTTCTTGCGCCATGTCGTCTGCCGATCCCACCCCCGATCCCATCCCTTCCTCTGCCATGTCGTCTCCCGATCGTCGGCTTAAGGAGGCAAATGAACGAATCAAGAGGCTGGAGGAGCAGCTAGAACAGGAGAGACGGGGAAAAGAAGAGGAGAGACGGGAAAAAGAGGAAGCACAAAGGAAAACAGAGGAGGCAGAACGGAAAATGACTAAGTTGCCGTTTGTCGACTTTCTCCAACACATGGAGGATGCTGTTTTTTCTGCGTTTCTTGCGGAACCGAACAAGGACAACGCGGCTTCTGGTACGACCACAAATGTCAGCTGCAAGATGTACCCGCGTTCGTTGCAGCGCTGGGCCGACTTTTATGAGGAGCACATGAAAGCTTTCAATTGCCTCCAAAAGTGCTTTGGTAACCAGGCGCTTTTCATGTCGCCCTTTGAGATCGAAACCGTGCGCAAGAGCGTGAATCCCAATAGACGCATTGCCGACGAGCAAGACATTCGGCCGTTCATCGACAACGCTATCGAGAAGCCTGCTGCTACCATTGTGACAGCGTATCTTAACATTGTGATGCCCGAGATAAATCACCTAGTTGATTTTCAGAACAATGCCTATGGGAGGCTGCCTCGGACCGAGCCGCCTGCCAAGAAGCAGTCACCGTCAAAAGACTTGATGCCCGACCGGTGGACATTCCTGTTTGAAGACGATGACAACACACTCATCCTCATCGGAGAGTATAAGCCGCCCCGCAAGCTCAAAGCGGCAACACTATACCGTGTTATGTCTTCGGGGCCAGAGGATACGTTCTTTCTCGAGGCGATCCGAACAAAGCAGACAACAGAGGTGGCAGGACAGGCTACCGAGGTTGGTGGTACGGATAACACCGTCAGAATTCCGGGCCATGTGCTAGTCGCGCAAGTGCTTTGCCAAGCCTACCACTACATGATCGGCTCGGGCTGCGAGTATGGCTATGTGTCGTCGGGGGACAGCCTCGTGTTTTTGCGCGTTCTAGCCAACAGTCCCGACACGCTCTACTACCATTCGGTTCGATTTTCTGTCCCGCCAATCTTGAATGCGGACGAGCGGCGACGGCAGAACGCTGGTTCTCGGCAAGTCCACCAAACTCCGGCGGCCCTTATCGCCAGTTTGTGTCTGTGGGCCACCAAGACGACGCCACGGTCGCCTGCCTGGATCGATGACGTTAAGGCAAATGCGCTACGCTGGCCTGACACTAAAGGACGAAGAGACAGCCCACGACTTGTCCTTCGTGGGCACCCTGACGATGAAGATGGTACCGGTGGTGTTGGCGGTGGTGCCGCGGGTGATGGCCCTCTGCCTCCGCTACGGCAGACTCAACAGTCAAGTCCCTTGAAGCGCGGATACTCGCCAACACGACAGTCGCCATTCGGCAGCACGGAACACGCAACCACCGCATCACTGCCACCTAAACCATACGGGTCCTATGTCTTGGAGCCACCCACCCTACCATACTGCACGCAAGCGTGTCTGGGCGGCCTTGTGCGTGGGCTGCCTTTGGACAAGAACTGTCCCAACGTTGTGCTGCACCGGGCCGCGCGCAGACACGCCCACATAGCGTGCTTGTTTTCGCTGCGCTCGCCTCACAACAAGGCCGCCCTGGCGCGCGCAAAGCTGATAGACGGCCATCCGGTGACGATGGCTACATTGCAGTCGCTCGTGGTTGCGCAGATCGCCGCAAACATGGACAAAGACTGCGAGTGTCTGGACAAGCATGGCTTCTCCGGCCGCTTTGGTGTGCTCTTCAAGATTGCCGTGACCGGGTATGGCTACACGTTTGTGGGAAAGAGCGTGGAGGCGGTGGACTGCGACGTCCTCGCGCGAGAGGCAGATGTATACAGGGCCGTACCACACCTGCAGGGCCGGCTGATCCCCGTCTTCCTCGGCGTCGTCGAACTGGTACGGCCCATTCCACTGCGCAGCCTCATTGAGGTGTCGCACATGATGCTGCTGTCGTATGCTGGTCCCAATCTTCACGCTACGAAGCTCCTCCCACAGGACGTGGATGTGGACGTGGAGGCAGACCGCACGACTTTGGAGCTCGAGGCGGCCGGTGTCTACAACGAAGACATACGCTTCTCCAACCTTGCATGGAACGCAGAAGTGCGCCGCGTCATGCACTTTGATTTCGATCAAGCCTGGGTGGACTGTCGTTCCACGCCGCCTCGTAGCTGGAATGCGAATCATTGTGGCGACCAAGGCCAGGATCAGGATGGGGGCTACGACAATGGTGATCATGATGGACGCACGATGAAGCGCGCGCGAGCAGTCTGAGTACATACGGACTGTGGGATGACTTTGGATGGGTTTACGTCTGTGGCACGCATTAATGATGGCGTTTGTTGTCCTTTTTTCTAGTTTAATACCCCTGTTGCGATATTGTTACGAAGTCATGATACAAAAGAGAATAGAGCATAAGAACATACAACTATTAAACTCTTAGCTTACCACATGTGCAAAGTCATCAGCACCAAGTCTTTGTCACCGGATCTTGGTCGTTTCGCGGGCGGGTAGACCGCACACGGAGCACGAGCTAGCCGTAGCTGGCGTAAGAGAGCACAAGGCTTTGTAAGATGCAAACACTCAGACCTTAAAAAGGTGAATGAACCCATATCAGCGGGGCCTATAAGGAAGGACAGAGCCCGTCTTACTCCAGGTCTGTGAAGTATCGGAGTTGATTACTCAATCGCACGAATCATTGCATCTCCGTCTTGAATCGGTATGCTACAGAATAAACAAGTCTATCGAAAACTATCTAAATTCGTCTATCTCTATGTCATGTTCATGAAGATTTCTTGAGACCAAGGGCGGAAACAATCTCGTCTACCACGGGGTTTAAAAAATCTTTCTTGTTCGGCACAAAGTGGCCGCCGTCGTGCTCGAAAATAGCCTTCTTGTCTTCTGGGTACATGGCTGCAAGGTACTGTGATCTGACTCCAGGCACCGAGTTGTCGTTCAACCCGTATATAAAGATGGACTTGGTAATATAGGCCGGATCAGCAGGTACGGTAAAGGCCTTGGTGAATTTGTCTGTGATCTGGAGTTCCCCCTCGGCACCATTCGGCTTTGGTTCCGTGAAAGAATAACCCGACACAACGAGAGAGAGCTTAAAGTAGTCCTGGATTCCAGACAGTTCCGGGAAAGATTTGATGGTGTTGGCAACGATTGTGGATACAGCGGCACCTTGAGAAAACCCGACAATGCCATCGTATGGGCCGTTCGCCTTGATGTGGTCAACGACCGTCTGAATAGCGGATTGCAAATCGAGGTTCTTGGAGACATCGTCGTGGTAGAACCAGGCCTTGTTGACACCGCTCTCGGCAATTTCTGCCCACTTAGCATCATCGACTTCAAAGGGCAGATCCTTTTTCTCCAAGGCAACAGGGCCATCAATGTAGTCCATGTGAACGTTGGACTTTTTTAAGAGCTTTCTCAGTCCAGAGGACTTCTCAGAGAAGACTTTGCCATTTTGGAGGAATCCGTGGAGACAAAGAAGTCTGGCTTGTGGCGCTGCCATGTTTATTTCTGTTGTCGGGTGCAGGACTGTTGAATCAATGGTGGCTTTGTGTAAGGGGAAGAAAAGAGACGAAAGTTCCAGTTGACCGCCGCGCCTTTTTTCGGCCCATACACGGATAAAGGTTTTAAGATAAGATAAGGAAAGGTATTAATAAACCAAAAACGAATGAAACGCATCTTACAAAAACCCATAAAAATGAAGTAGAATAAACTTGAAGACTAGCGGAACCACTATAGTATGTAAACCTAGATAAAAAGACATAGGGATACAATGTGTATTTATAGCTCCTTAAAGTCTACAATTCTTTTTAATAACCGGATTGGCTATATATACAAGTACAGCCTTCCTCCATACTCGTGAATTTCAACTAGCATAGGGGACGAACGTCTTATCAAGCGACCAGTCGTAAAAGCTAACCCACAAGGTTATTTATATGCCCTTTCGTTGTTACTTGTTTCTTGGCTTGTATGTTCAGCGGGGAAGGGGGCATGTTGATATAAGAGACGAATCCTGCCATTCAAAATGCCCCGTTTCCTGGTTTGTGCTGCCCCTGTACTGTTCCTGTGTTGCTCCCTGCTGTGACCTGACCAAACCAACGGCTAGCGGATCGCCATCGGCCTGCAACGTGCGCCATCCCACGCCTCTCCGTGCATGATGCCGTATACGTACGCGACGCCCACCAGCTCCCACACTCCCTCGCCCTCGCCCGACGGCCGCAGCACCAGGGGCAGCTTGCCCCCCGTGCAGAGTGCTACCTGGTCGCCGACCTGGGTGGTGTGCGGCACGAGAGCCAGGTGCCGGCCTGCGCGCACCAGCCGACGGTTGCCGGCCACCAGCCGCGGCCCCTTGCTGCGGTCGGCAAACTCGGCGACGCCCATCAAGCCGTGGTAGATCCACATGGACCAGCGCGTCAGCGAGCGACGCTCGAGGAAGGCGAGCTTGTCGCGGGCCCAGAGCTCAAAGCTGAGCGTGTCGTAGGCGTCCTGGTCATCGGTATCGTGGCCACCAAACAGGATATCGGCGAGAACGTGGCGGCGCTCGTCGGCGTCGGGATACCTAGATTCAGCTAACGTATCCCACTGCGTTAGTACCTGGCTATACTCAGCATACTGCACGGTGATGACTTTGACAGGCTTGAGTTTGCCGGTTGTCACGAGGTTCGAACCGTCGTATGGGAGGCCCTGCTGTACGCCACTGGGAAGCGTCGCCGCGAGCATCGTGACCGTGTCCAAGACATAACCGTTCAAATCCAAAAGCGGGCTTTTCTTGTTGTCACCGTTGTCGAAGCGCAGTGTGGCTGTATACCGCGACCCCAACCCAGACGCACAGTAGTCCTCGTCAGGCCGGCCGGCAAAGCCCATACCCAGCGGCATCTCGCGCAGCTTAGCATCAAAGAAGCTCCAGTCGGCAGCCCACGATGGCAGGGCGGTGGCAACGCCCGAGGCCGGAAACCGCGGCGTCGACAGGCAGTCGAGGTTGTCCCGGTAGGCCAGGCAGGCCAGCGTGGTGTTGATGTAGCATGCCGCCACGCTGGCGGTGTAGTCGGCCGGAAGAGAGGGGGCGCCAGGGGCCAGGAGGCCGAGAAAGGCGTAGACCTTGTCGCGCGGGTCGGTGGAGTAGGTCGCGCGGAACTCGTTCAGGATCTTGAGCAGGTCAAATGGGGATGACTTGGCAGCGGCGGCTTGTTCCTGCTCGCTCTCGTCCCACTCGGCCCGACTGTTCATGTAGCGAATCAGAGAGACGGCGCCGTTCTCGTTGAGCGCATAGGAATCCATATCTTCGATGAGGCCGTAGTTGGCCATGAGGATGGCCATGCTCAGGGCGTCCCACTCGATCCAGCAAGTGCCACACAGCACCGTGGCCGTACGTGCGAGGCTGATCTCCTGCACGATCCAAGCCCGGCTCCACCACGAGCGCGTCATTATGTCGACAAAGGCCATCTCGGTCTTTTCGTTGCTGGGCACCACCAGAGGCGGGCTGTCGGCCTTGCTGCGGTGGAAGCGGCGTTTTATCTCTTTCTCGTCTGTGTTGTCAGCCCACATACAGACAAGATACAAGACGGAACGGACCCTGCCTAGATGGATCAAGCCACGTCGCGGTGCGTGCCAGAGACTTGGCGCTGCGGGCCAGCGAGGCCTTGCCCCAGTCGCTCTCGATGCTGTCCAGCGCCTTGGCGCGCAGCTTGGGGTCGCAGGCGTCATCCATCAGTCGCTGCCAGTTGTCGGCGGCGCGCACGCAGAGAGAGAATGCCAGTGAAATCGTGTCGTCTCCCGGCCCTAGCCAAACCACCACGCCCGATGCCTGGGCGTAGATCTGGCGCATCAGCGCCACCTGCTGCGACCGCTCGTCCGGGTCGTCCTGGTTGATGCAGACGGCGTCTACCCAGAGGACGCGCGGCTTCGCTGGCTGCTGTAGCTGGATCAGTGCGGCCGCGAGGTCCTTTCGGACCATGAAAACGCGGTCGTTACACTCGATAGCGGTCGCATCGTTGCTGGCCTCGCCCCAGCAATACGAGAGAGCCTCGTACGGCACGTCCGTGTCCAGCGGCGACACGTCCAGCTCGCATCTGATCAGGCCGTCTCGATCTGGGCTCGGAAGCAGCGTGAGCAGCCGGAAGAGCGGGCCCTTGACATCTGCAACGAGAGTCCCGTACATCGTGATCTGTTCAGACAGCAAGAGAACTGTGGATCCACCTTTCTGACGTGACCAGCTGAATGTAAGCTCGTATCCACAATCATCCCATCTCTATTATTCAGTGGTCCTCCACAATTACTTGGTAAAATTTATAGTATTATAGAGAAAATAATATTAAATATAACGTGGTTGATAAGCGAGTGGACCGGACAAGCGAGTGGACCACTTGATTTTGTATGTAAAAACTAAATAACCACCCCCTTACTAAATCACTCAAAACTTTATAAAAACTTATAAAAAACTTAATAGTAGGTATATAAGGATATAAGTAATTACTTATAATTTATTTTATATTTTTAATAATTTTATTTAAAAAGTTATTAAA
>JACBXF010000100.1:0-17282 GCA_014183025.1 Harringtonia lauricola | reverse complement strand
TTTAATAACTTTTTAAATAAAATTATTAAAAATATAAAATAAATTATAAGTAATTACTTATATCCTTATATACCTACTATTAAGTTTTTTATAAGTTTTTATAAAGTTTTGAGTGATTTAGTAAGGGGGTGGTTATTTAGTTTTTACATACAAAATCAAGTGGTCCACTCGCTTGTCTGGTCCACTCGCTTATCAACCACGTTAAAAAGGAAGTTATTAAGCTGAACTAAACTTCAACTTGAAACAGTTATGGTACAGTCTCTTAACTATCGTTGCTTATGCTAGCCGTGTAGCGTTAACTTCCGATGAACATGGGTATTCCCTGAGAAACCCACTTAAAGATCGTGGACTGTTCTGTATCTAATGATAGTGGCGAATTTCTACGGATCATTTATCTATTTAAGACCATGTAGGCCATCTATCTAAACCTTTACAAAGCAAACAAAATGTAAAGTTTAACTGCATCTAACTATTGTAGTCCGGAACAAAACACCAAGTACTCGCGACGGGACACCACAACCACGTAAGGACAATCATCGGAACCCCTGTATTACCTCGCCCGAGTCTGGAACGAGGCCGCAGTCCAGCCCAGCCGCCGCTGCAGCCGCCGCGCCACCAACAGCGATGCACAGCCCTCGATCTTGGACCGGTGCGGCCGGTGCAGCGTGATGGACCGCAGCCCTGACGCATCGATCGAGGGCGAAAACGTATACACGGACCCGAACTTGGGTTCTACCGCGAAACCGGCGTCGGCCATGGCGCTCTCAAAATTCGTCCAGCTGACGGAGCGGCGGGCGAAAAGAGCTGAAAACACAGCCGCCGAAGCTGCGCTGACCGGAACGGCGACCGTGGCCGCGGAAGAAGACGTCGTCGACATCGTGGGTTTCTCCGGTTCCTCCGACACCACATCGTAGGCTGACACGGCTGCCGGACGCGTCTTTTCCTTTTGCTTGCGGCGCGCTACACGAGACTCGCACGTCTCTTCCTCCTCTTCCTCTTCCTCCTTGGCCGTGTCGAGGACCATCGGCACAGGCTCTGCTGCCGCCAACGCTGCAGCAGCGGCCTTCTGCTGTCGGTGCTGCTCTTCCAGCGCCGCTACACAGTCGTCCACGAGGTCATCGTACAGGAACCCGAGCCGGCTGCCCGTGGCGACTTCCACCTGCTGGTCGAGCGCACGCAGGGCCTGCTCGGCGACGCCGGGCTCGAGGAGGTTGTCAATGGGCACGACATAGTCGCGCAGGTCGATCTGTGGCCGCATGACAGCCAGCTCGGCGGCCAACGACTGCGTGCGGCGCACCCAGGCCTGGCCATGACTCGCGCCCGGATCTCGCCCTCGGCTCTTCTTGGGCCGTGAGAAGGGCGGCAAAGCCACGGCCGGCGACTGTGCCAGCGCCTGAACAAAGCTGACGATGACGGCCATGTCGCCGAGCGCGTCGACCTCGCGCTCTGTGAGCCGGTCGCGCTCTTCCGGGTGGGCGCTGTGCAGCTCGCTGAGCTTCTTCATCCAGTCGAGGGCCAGCGCCGGTGTCGCCGCCGCTGAGTCGCCCTGGCACAGCCGCAGCAGGTAGTGCAGTTGCGGGTCGCTGCGCGTCAGCTCGGCCGGGTTGCCGCGCGCCGTCACCCGGGGTCCCCGAGCCGCAGCCGCTGCTGACACCGCCGACACTCGCCGGAATCGCTTGGCTCCCGACCCCAGCTGCACGTGCCGCTTCAGTAGCGCTTGCGTCCGCTCGAACTCGGCCTGGCATGTGTTGGCCAGCTCCTGCAGAACCAGCGCCCGGTACGCCTTGTCCGATCTGGCACCGTCGTCGCTCGTCAGCCGCTCCAGCAGCCGCTCTAGGTACCACCAGGTGGCCGCAGCCTGGACAGCCTCACGCAGGGTGTCCAGCACGGACCCGCTGATGTACCGGCTCGTGTGCGCCGGCAGCACGCGGCCTTTCTCGTCCGGCACGAGCTCCGGCTGGCTGAAGAACCAGCCGTTGACCATGTGGGCCAACATCTCTGGCTCCGTCAACAGCAGCCGCACGCAGTCGGCCAGGTCGGCTTGCTGCTCCCGGACGCTGGCCACAAGATCCACAAGGACTGGCTTGACGGGGGCGGCCCTGAAGGTCAGCTGTGCCTGCGCCGAGGCTGCCGCCGACTTTTTCTTCTGAGGCTGCTTCTTCTTCTTCGTCTCGGCCCGGCGGCTCTGCTGGTCCGCCTCCAGAATGTCATCGATCAGCAAGTTGAGGTGCTGCATCAGCGACATCTGCCGCAAGACCACCAACTCGCCCGTTGATTTCGGAATGACCAGTCGTTGTGCTATGCCTTGGGCCATGACACGGAGGAACTCTTCGAGGTGGCTCCGGATCTCGTACGCCTCGCCGTACTTCTCCTCATCCAGAAAGAGGGAGTAGCAGTTCTTGAACGACCCCGCCAGCTGCAGGTTGCGCGTCCGCATCATCTGCTCGATGAATTCCAGGTCGCCCTGCCCCTCGGTCACACTGCCGCCTGTACAGTACTGCTCCACCAGCGTCGTCGTCGCCCGGTGGCGCAGAATTTCCAGGAGATAGTCCGACCCGGGCTTCGTGATGTCGCGCTCGTTGATCTCCGGCACAAGCTTGCACACAATTCCCAGCGATCGGTCCATTCGATGTTTCAGCAGTGCCCCCTCCATCACGCCCGCCTTAAGGCACGCCGTCCGTTGCCTTTGGTCCAGCGACCGCCAGATCCGCTCCACCGCCGCTCCATGCTGCTGGTATTTGTGACACAGGTCACCGCGCAGCTCACGCAGTAACTGGGAACTTGTCTGTTGACTCATGGTTGCTGTCGCTGTGCAAAATGCTGAGAAGTTGTGAAGGGCAAAGCCTGAGCCTTAAGGCTGGTTATTACGGTGGAGCATGTTATTTAGTCGCCTAGCAACTCTGCGGCAACTTAGTTAGGATCTGCGCTCGTACCCAGCTAGGACTACATGAGGACGAGGACTTGCCCCTGTAGATAGCTCTCTCCTTCCGCAAGATCTGTGTTACTTGCTCAAAGGGTAGGTGGCCGGCATGGCGGCTAGACCTTTCACCAGGCTACCGTCTACAAAGTAGTAGAAGCAATAGCTGTTGGTAAGTCTAGGTCTACTCCTTCGAAGACTGCTGCCCAGGGTTTACCTTTTATATTACTATTCAAATAATGGAGCGTACCCCTTACCGGGGTTTTACCAATCTAATATCCCCCCTTCGAGTAGTCGCTTCACAAGGGAAGGGCCTAAAATTTTAGGCCACTGATGGGTTTCAACAGGAGAAGACCAGAGAAAAGAAGAAGAAGAAGAAGAAGACTCAAGAAAAACAGTATTGGCCTAAGGAGAGAGAGGAGGGGAGAGAAGGTCCTCATCCTCTCGGGACTAAATAAATCTATTTTGCCACCCCACACCGCCTTGTGGCGGTGTGCATTCACCAGCCACAACACCACCTTGAGGGGAGAGTGCAGTTTTCTTAGTGAGAGAGTGCGGTCCACCAAACCCCACCAGACTAAACCCTATGTAAAGAGAACTCCATAAACACGTGATAATTCACGTGAATACCGTTAGCAAGCAGATATCTGTGGTGTCCTTTTCAGCGCCCTCTGTTATTTACAGCGGCGGTGCCTCTAAAGTCCCCTATAAGCTTTCGCTGTATTTTACAAACATATACTTACGTATTAGCCCTCTTTTTATTGCTAATTCACGAGTAGTTTGTATAGGTTTAGACAGGTTGTAAAGAGTACAGTGTTATATTAAGGTTATTAAGTTAATCTCTAAAAAGAGTAGTTAAATATTAATAAATACAGTTGAAAAGTAAGGGAAGTTGGTGATAGTTGGTGTGAATTGTTGTTGAATTATATAAGTATTAGAAAGGAAGGTACTTGATTTTTTGGTGTGTACTACTAGTAATTCCGGGTATCTTACTTATTATAGTTTAGTCTAGTGGGCCACACTCTCTTATTAAGAAAACTGCACTCTCCCCTCAAGGTGGCCTAAAATTTCCGGCATGCTGGTAGCCTGCGATTATAGCTTTAATGGAAGCTCGCTTTGCCTGTTAAATGTATTCGTGGAGACTTTTCTTAATTTCACCAGTCATTAGAAATACGTTGTAGAGGCCCGATCTGTGTACTTTGGGCATGTGTAGAAGGCAGACAAAGCAGCCACATCTGCATATATGTTGTAGACGTTACATAATACAAGGCTATTATAATGGATGGATAGAACTATGGCAATTTAGCTTACAGAGTTCCTCATTTATTTAACATTGTAGAGCACATATACTAAACGGAACTTGTACCTGTCGCCGGAACCCGAGTGCAGCTACGCAAGCCTCAAACTCTTCCTACCGCCATGGAATATCGGAACATGGCCTGACCAGTGTTCATGCTGGGTTTCTAGGCCAACCCTCCATGGCTTCGAATCGGGGCCGCAAAACTACCGCCATTTCAGGCAGCTCCATGTGATCTAACGAACGTCATGTTCTTCTTCTAAAGTCTTAATTAGACCTATTTTTGTTGGTCTTAGATAAGCCCAAGGCTGACGGGAGGCTCTAGCAACCAAGATCGCATCAAGGAGCCGTTAGCACTCTTTGTAGTGATAAGCTGTTTGCTCCTGTCCAGACGAACCTCGTTATATATCATCAATGTGATTCCGTATTAATGCATACCTAGCCTGTTACCTGCCGGCACTGGACACGTACGCACTCCACGAGCAACAGCTCGTGAAACGGACCAGCAACATGTCCAAGTATAAGTTGAATAGTAAATGTTCTACCTTTGAAACTTTTTCAAAAAGACAAGAACTACTACCTGACCATGTGGAGCAATATCTTCGCAGCATCATTATATTTAGTCTCCTTCCAATCTGTCCGAACCTCGCCTTTCCGTAACGGATTCTAGTTGGCGAACTACGCAGGGTTGGCTGGCTAAAAGAGCGCTTTCGAAAGCTCAAGGAAATGTGATCTATGCACATAACACTTGCTCTCCTGAAAGAGTAGAATATGTCACTAGCCTAGTGCTAATTTAGACGAGGTAGATCACTCCTTAATTCGACAGAAAATGCTCGGATTTTGACAAATTATGTGAAATAAAATATATAACTATATACAGATATATCTGGATATAAGTAGAATAAAACCCCCCCTAAAATATTACTCTGCTCTTCAAATGTGTCTCCATTATTCTCCCCTTCACTTTGGCTGAGCATACTTCATGAAGAGAGGGTCAGCACAGAGTTTGGGCAACAGCTCAGCTTCTGTGCCAACCAGCAGCTCCAACCCTCCATCGGGCAACCGTGGGAGAACCAATGCACAGCCAGGGCTAATGCCACTGTTGCTCATGCGCACGGCTTCCATCTTGCCCCCAAACATGGGCCCCCACTCGATATTGTACATGTCAATGTCGGCCCAGGACGTGGACAGAATGCTCGTGCTCATCATGTTGAAAAAGCACGTGGGCACATAGGTCCGGACGTCTTCGAGCTTGTCGATAACGGTCAACATCTTGTCCGCGTACTCATTATCCAAGAAGTCCATGCCATTGCGCACGAGACCGGCGATGTCGGCCAGGTTGTAGGTGGTCAGCAGCTTGCGGATGGGTGCGCGAATGGCCAGGTAGCCGAGCCAGCAGCCCAGGGCGTAGGGGTGGACAGGGGGGTTGGTGCGCGCGCGGGCATTGACGGCGATGGCATAGATGGACTCCTTTTCTTCCACCTCCTCGCCATTTGTTGCTGCTACTCCATTTGAGCGAGTCTCAACGGGCGCCTGGACGGACATGGTGGCTCGCCACACGAGGGCAGCAAAGGCGTCGTTGGTCGAGACAAAGGTGTGGCCCTTGACTGTGGTGGCATTGGCCGGGCTAGCCACAGCCTTGAGGGCGGCCAGAGACTCGGGTGAGAAGTAAAAGATCTGGGCTCGGTGTGTAGGGCTCAGCATGCCAGGGGGAACGCTCGTGGGCACAAAGGGCAGGGTAGAGATGCCGAGATAGGGATCGATCTTGCCAGTGTTGTTGTGGCGGCCTGACGACTTAGCCAGCACTTGGCGATCCAATACCATGGCGTCTTCGAGCACAAAGGGGTCATCGATGGCTAGGCCTTGCAGGCGGCGGCACTCTTCGGCCCAGATCTTGGCCCAGACAAAGTAGGTGGTGGCGTCGCCAATCATGTGGAGGACGCACCAGCCCAGCAGGACGCCGCCGCGGATGAAGTTGATCTGCAGCGAGGTGGCCGGCATGCCGTTGGCGAGCGACGGCCAGATGCTCTTGTTGAGCAAAACGGCGTCGTCAAAGCAGGCCAGACTGAACTGGCGCGCGCGGATGTCTTCGTACGAAAATGGGAAGGCATGGGGGGCGCGCAGGTCTTTGACGACCACATGACCCATTCTGTCGTTGGGCAGCCGCTGCATCTTCAGCAAGCCAGCCTGCTTGCCGTCTGGGTCTGGAACGGCCTCGCTGCCCATAGCGGCAATGCGTCGGCACGCGGCTTCATGGCCGCCCTGCAGCACACGGGTGACTTCGTTAATGTCGTAGTTCTCAGCCAACTTCAGCGGGAAGATGTGGCGGATGTACGCCCGGGGACCGGCACGCTCAATGCCGGTCAGATCTAAAGCAACTTGTTCGATAGTGTGCATCTTGGAGAGGGGAGGAAAAGGCGGGGAGGGTAAAGGAGGTAAAAAAATATGAAGAAAATTGATCAAAAAAGGCTGGAAATAAGTAACTGTAAGCAAGGGTGAATGCGTATATCCAGGATGTGATTTGGCTGGTTGTTGGGAAGGAAGACATAATGCTACCAAAGAAGCAGGCGAGCCGTCATTTTAATACTCAAACATACCGCCAACCAGTCCTTTTGCTGATAGACGGCCGAGCCATCAAGCTGGGCTCTCTAGGATCGTCGTGGTTAGAAAAATACGAAAAAGTACACCCCATAAGAAATGTGACGCAATAAGCATTTCTATTCCGTCTCAGGTCAAACGCTCAACCCCCCTAAAAAATATCCGGGGCGTTCTCCGAATGAAACTTTCTTTCGGCCTACAGTTCCCCCTGCATCTTCCATATATCCGTCCGGGGATCTCTTCCTGTAGAAGGGTATAAGCGGTCGGTACCCACAACTAGCTATGCCTCGTTGTCTGCAAGCAAAATCCACTTGGTCTACACCTCAACTTGCAACTCCTGTATGTTACTCCGTAGAAGCATCAGTGCTACGTATACTCACATCCCCTTTGTATTTCTCCCCCCAGCACTATGTGAAAAACACAGTTCAACAACGAAAAATTATGTGTTCCTCGCACTTGTAAATACTCTAGTCAATTATAAGCAAGCACAAATAAAGGTAGAGTGAAAGCCTCGTCAAGGATCTATCTATTCATGAAAAAGAACTCAATGCCACCTTTGTCACCTAACTCCTATCGAATGTCGTCGCGTGATCTTCCCTTACCGCATCTTCTACCCGAATAATTTTCTCTTCAATCTATCACTTCCTATATCATATCTGTCACACCCCCCCTATCGTACTGGTCAAAGTTGTTCGATAAAATATTTGCTCCGTACTGCAAATGAGATGATCTTCAATATTCTAACCAACTACGACGTCTTAGGATTCTGGGCTATCACTTTTACCCGTTCTGTTGTGGATACAAGAGGGCAAGGCGACGACACCATGCTCCAGATCCACTGCTACCACCAAGTTTCTGATCCACAAAAGCCCGTACTACGCGAGCCGTTTGCCTTTTTGCGAAATCCTGGGCGTCTGACCTGACACGCATCATGTGTTGCAGCTCACACAGATGTGGTGTTTATCGTGCAGGAACATGCAAACATGGAAGATGCGTAGAAGCGCGAATGCTTTGTATGACTGGCTGAATTCTTTATTAAGAGGATAAATGCAGATCTTAACTTCCAAACAATGTCTGAAGCGCTTAAATTTCCGGTGGCTTTGGGCCAACGTGGCAGGGCAGGCCCTTGGATGAGAAGAAGACGTGTCACATAAGGAGCATTGCTTTGTTATCCACACCTGAATGGGGAGCCTGGATGGGGAGAGCGTCCTAAATCGCAGGGTTTAATTCTTTTTGTTGTTTGTCCGAATACTATGCAAATAGCTCGCAGCTTCTCCATGGGCGCGTCATCCCTTTTTGCTGTGTGGGATTGTGTGGCACTGCTTGATTCTCTGTTTCACTCCTACATAAAAATCTGCCCCTTGTTCAACGTGGGATGGATACGATCTTCCTCTGTAGGGGGTGCTGCCGTAGGATGCAAGCAGTTGTTTTTTATCTGCCCCCTTTCGAGAAGAGGGCAAATAAGAAGAATATGGAACCATATTTTGCGTGTACTATTTAGTATTTATTATATGCTCGTTTTTTTGGCTTTTGTTTTCCAAGTCTTCATTATCGTCTAAACACACTGTTCCATCAACTTACCGGCAAGAAAAATGAGTAAAGAAATATCCGCCCTCTTCGGCGAAGCACCTTCCAGTGTCGACCTTACGGAGAACACGGCTTCCAGTGACAAAGAAGCCAGTATTTCGCTGCTGATTATTGCGGCTGTGGTTGTGGCTCTTCGATTCTATGCCCGGATATTGCCGAGACAGAAGCCGGTCAAGGACGATTGGTTTATTGTAATCTGTTTGGTATGCTGCCTTTTTCTTTTTCTTTTTCTTTTTCTTGTCTTTGCTCGCTTTTTCTAAATTTCCTGCCTAAACAGATATTTGTTTGTGCTGCTGGAGTCACGGCCATCATAGGTGGTGAGAGTGGCATTGGACGGCACGTCTGGGCCTTGACCGTCCCGCAGCTAGAAAACTCGTTCAAGTCCGTCTTCGTCTACCTGATGATGTATGGCGGTGCCGTCTCGACAAGCAAGATTTCCATTCTGCTCTTTTACCAGCGCGTCTTTACCACGAACAGCCGTTTCTTCCGTGTCCTTGTAGGCTGTGGCTACTTCATCTGTATCTCCTACTTCATCTCCATGTACGTGGCCACGTTGACGGCATGCCAGCCCTTGACGCGCTTCTGGACACAGTTTTCTGGCGCCGAAGGCACCTGTATCAACACCAACCTGTTCTTCTTCATGATGGGCCTACTCAATATGATCGCCGACATTTACGTGCTGGTGATTCCAATTCCGCAGATCATTGCGCTGCAGATGTCTTGGAAGAAGAAGTTGGCTGTGTTGGGTATTATGTTGATTGGCGTCTTGTAAGCTTATTTTCTTTTTTCTACTTTCCCCTCCCTTCTCTTACTGACCTATCCCAGTGTATGTGCTGCCAGCGTTGTACGGATTTACTACCTCGTAAAGCTCACCAAGACCGTGGACATTACGGGATCTTTGGGCCCGCTGTTCATCTGGTCCATTGTCGAACCGACCATGGCCATCGTCTCTGCGTCGCTCCCACATTTGCTGCCACTCCGCCATGCCATCAATGCAAAGTTTGGCTTCCGCTTTAGCAGCAGCAAGAAAAGCGGAGGCAAGCCCACCGGAAACGACGGACAACTGCAGGAGAGATCGACTGGTGCTAGCGGTGCCCTGTACACATACGGCGGGTCACGCTTTAATAGCGGCCGGATGAAGCTGACCAAGGAGGATGACGAGATGGAGTTGACTACGCGCGTGGATGTAGACGGGGGCAAGGCGTCTACACACTATTCAAACTCAGCGGAGGACATCAACGCGGCAAACAGGATTACGGTCAAGTCGTCGATTGTACAAACGTCGACCGAACTCAGATAAGCCTATTTGGTAGGCGTTGGGGGTCACCTATGCAAGCTTGGGATTGTGTGAGAATAAAGGTTACGGTCTACCTGCTACGCGCTTACGTTATTATTTATTAAAGAAGCAACCCCCCCCCCACCCCCATTTTTTAACAACACTTACAGCTGTGAAATGTGCCCTGTCATGCATGATTATTGTGCCCACCGTCCCAGAGCAGCTACGTTTCAGAACTCTACTCCGTACTCGTACGGCAGCATGCCTATCTGTAAAGCTGCTCCACTTACACCGCACATCTTTGTTGCATTATGGCCTCGTCACTGCCCCCCTTTTCCGGATCCGCATAGGTATCGGCTAAGCTAGAAAGACGGAAGAAGACAGCGGAAGACGGTAAGTGATAGTAAAACGGCAAGACAGGGCTAGTTTTGTTTTGGGCAGCAAATGCTGTCGCGTGTTTACCAATAGTAAAAGCTATATTACCTGTCTCAAGTCTGCCCTTGAACAGCGTTAAATGGCCTTCGTCAAAGAAGACGCGATCGTTCTATTCAGCAAGCATGGAAGTCTCAAATTACAGCACATTTGCTATAGTGGGTGCTGCAGTTTGTGTGGTATGCCATTTCTTTCGTTTTTTTTTCTTCATGTTTTTCTAATAGCTTCTCTTTTTTCCAATTCCCCTCTGACAATCTAGGCTGCTCTTATTTTCATGGGAAGAGTCTGCTATAATCTCTTCCTCCACCCTCTCCGAAAGTATCCCGGTCCCCTATTTCTTCGGGCCACTCGCCTGGGCTACCTCGACAGCCTTGTCCGTGGACGGCTCGCGTTCGACGTCCATGCCTGGCACCAGAAATATGGCCCTGTCATTCGGATTGCCCCCGACGAACTGGCATTTATCACACCCGACGCTTGGCGAGATATCTATGGCCACCGGACGGGTGCGCTGGCCGGCAGCGAAGAAATGCCCAAGTCGGGCGTGTTCTACAATGCGCTCTTTGGCAAGCCATCTATCCTCGGCGAGTCGCGCGAGAACCACCGCGTCATGCGCAAGCACCTGTCCCATGGCTTCAGCGAGCGGTCGATGCAAGAACAGGAGCCTCTCGTGACGAGCTATGTTGATCTCCTCATCCGTCGCCTGCACGAGCACTGCTTTGCGCCCGATAGTAGCAGCGGTCCTGCTGCGGTTGGTAGATACAGCGACGACGACAAACAGGAAAAGGCGCCCAGACGGCATTTGAAAGCCCTAGACATGACAGCCTGGTACAACTGGACGACGTTTGACATTATAGGCGACCTGGCTTTTGGCGAGCCTTTTGGCTGTTTGGAGCACGCCAAGTATCATCCGTGGGTGGAAGCCTTGGCCAACACAGTAGTCACCGTGGGCCTCTTTATTGCCGCCAGAATGCTGCATGTCGGACTGCCGTTTGCTTTGCTTGTGGGCCTGACCTCGCCGGGTCGGATTCGAGTCTTGCAGATGAGCGAGGAAAAGGTCAAGCGGCGCATTGCGCTGGATACAGAACGACCCGATTTTCTGCAGGGTCTTTTGGTGAAGAACGCGGATGGAAAGCTGGTAGGGAACCTTTTATTCTTGCTGTTCAGTCTTCCATGTTCTCGTACACCAGCTCAAACCGCAGCTTTTTGATATTGGCCGTCTCACGAGCAACGCCAACCTTCTCGTCATGGCAGGATCCGAGACCACAGCCACGCTGCTCGCAGGGGTCACCTATCTCCTGCTCAGGAACCCGGACGTGCTAAAAAGGCTGACGGCCGAGGTCCGCTCCAGTTTCTCGGCCGATAGCGAGATCACCTTCCAGTCGGCCACTAAACTGACTTACATGCTGGCCTGCCTCAACGAGGCCCTGCGCAGCTATACACCCGTTCCATTCGGCCTGCCGCGTGTTGTACCGAGAGGTGGTAGCACCATCGCGGGCGACTTTATTCCCGGAGGCGTACGTGTTTTTCAATATCTGATCCGCTTTTGTGTGCCTGCACTGACGCAATTGACCATTCTGGCAGACTGTCGTGGCCTGCTGGCAGTGGGCTATGAACTACTCCGCTTTAAACTGGGACGACCCCGCCTCATATCGACCAGAGCGCTTCCTCGAGGGTCACAAGAACGACAAGGATCACGTCGAAGCATTGCAACCGTTTTCCATCGGGCCAAGAAACTGCCTTGGGCGGAAGTGTGTATCCCTCTCCCGTGTATCGTACTTTTGCTGATCATTCCAGCCTTGCATATGCGGAAATGCGTCTGATTCTGGCCCGAATCCTCTACGACTTTGATATGCAACTGGCCGACCCCAATTTTGACTGGATTGGACATCATAAGGTCTATGTTCTTTGGGGCAAGCCGGAGTTGAACGTGTATTTGACGCCTGTTCGCGGGGAAGCATAAACCGGGAAACGACTCCATATTGGCTGAGATCTAAGGCATTTTTTAGTGCCTACGCCTGCCGCAGTGTGGCATGATTAATGTTGACAGAAGTAATACAGGATCGTTGCTATTGGATAACGGTTACGGAGCACTCGTAATTAGCGGTATGAGTAGAGTAGTGCTGTCACAGGAACCCCGGAACAGTTTCCGTACGTCCCTAGCAGGAATCCCAACAGTCTTGACCCACCCCTTAGAATCCTACCGATACCAAGGCCGTTAAAAAAGAGGGGGGGGGAAGTGATCCGACATTTGTTGACTAGCAAGAAAACGTGTTAAAGTGAGTGGACTGCCCGCCGGCTGCCGGCTCCGAGATCATCCTCTTTTGCGGGTCTCGCCGACAAGAGCTCGTTCTCCCGCCGCCACCTCGACAGCCGCGGCTACCCTTGAAACGTTTGCGTCTTTTTCTCCCCCTCTTCTCTCCTTGTCCGCCCCTCAGAAAGAAAGTGCCTTGGAGTGGCGACTGACCTCGTTAAAGACGGTCAGTCTGTCGTTATTGGTACCCTTTCTTCTCCTTTATTTTTGCTCTGGTATACCCCTAGTCATCACCAACCACAAGGCCACGCGCGCAATACGTGGCCCTTGACCCGCCAGTTGCAGGTGCCCATCTGTTGCGCGTGGTTCCCCACCGACCTGGCCGTCTGCAGGTACAACGAACCTGTGCGGGTGATGCACGTGCCGCACGGCCCGGGCAGCACATTCAGACGAGCGCGGAAGGGGCACAGCAACCTGGAGGGCGTCGCCTGGCACGTGCATTCATGTCGAGGGCGTGCAAGCTTGGAAGAAGAATGGCATCTGTCTTAAGGTTCTCTGATTCTTTGACGAGAATGAGAAAGCCAAGGCATTCTAGAGTTCCTAGTCAATTTATTGTCAATGCTGGTGCCGCTTCTTAATGCCTTATCCACTCCTAAAAAATAGATTATGGTAAGGCAAAGCAGAAACGAAATGAGATTCAGCAGTAGACTAATAAACAACTCGGAAGACAACCAATTACAGGACTTGTATCGCGCTCTCGAAGCACATCCCAGACATACAAATGTCGCGATTTGCCGCTTTCATCGCTTCACGGCGTGGCGAAACAGAGTCTGTCAATTGCAGTGGATCCGGAGAGTGCTGTGTTGATCAGCCTACAGAAGTGGGCGATGGCGAAAACCCTGAGAATTGCACCAAATTTGGTGAGATTCTCGGCGCGGCCTTACATTCGGCCGCTTCCCCCCCTAATTCCATGAACATCAGAATCGCAATTTTGCACAAAACCAGCATTGATGGCTCGAGCTCTGGAAGAAACCGGCTGCTTTTTTGTCTGGGCACCGTGATATAAGCCACTTTCGGCGGTGCCTAGTCCCTTGGCACGGTATTCTTCTGCTTCTGGCCAGGTTGGCAGCGAGAGTGTGCATGTGTAAGCCATGTTCTTTTGCTTGAATTGGTTCGCTTAACAAAAGTGAATGGTCCTCCGAGAGTGTATAAACCACCTGGGTACCGCCAAGTTGTAATGTGCGCCGCTACCAACTTTCTGTCGCTTTTTCTACTCTTGTTCCGTAGATCGACTTGGGTCTTGGCAGATGGATAGTACCACAGCTTTGTGGTGCCGAGCCTCTCTGCCCAGCCTTCTTGCGTCGTAACACTCGGATAGAGCGGGTTTTTCTTTCCCTTTCGTTTTCTCGTTTACTTGTTGCAGCACGTCCACACAGTAACGGACGTACCCGTTGAGCAATTTAGTGGGCCCATGAAAGGCTGTCGGTGGATTCTCTGCGGCTCATAACTGAGCCAAGGCCAATCGCCCAGGCTGTCCAAGACTTTACCCAAGAGTTTAAGAGTCTTGGACTCTTGGGACAACCCAACACGCTGCCAAGTCACCTATCAGCACAGCCATATAAGATGACGTGATCTGCCTTTTGGATGATGTCTTGAGCTGTTCAGAGGGTAAACCTTGACTTGCTCTGATGATTTTTTTCCACCACCACCACAAAGTGTGGAAAGGTGGCGGTTTATGGTAACCAAGGGAGGAATGACGAAGATTGTCGGTCGATGCGTGCCCATGGGGAAGGTATCTCCTACACTATTCTCGGCGCTGGGTTGATATAAGGATGGCGCATGTCCCCAGTTGCTCCGCCGAGGCAGGTGGAAGTGCAAGGCAGCAGAAGGTTCGAGTCTGGAGATAGCCGCCAAAACTGCCTGCAACTGCCAAAAATCCAAACCGAAATGTGCATTCTCAACTTCAAGAAATCCGAGCCTCCAGTCATTCACGAAAATGACGAGGAGGCCCTTCATTACGAGGTGGACTGGACGCGGGCGGAGGAGCTTCGAGCGAAGCGCAAGTGAGTGGCTATCTCTGGTGGATTGGGCTATCAGACATCTGACCCTGCATAGGCTCGACTGTATCATCATGCCCATCTTGACCATGGGCTTTTTTTGTCTTCGTACGTGACTGCGTCGTGATGCATGCATGCTATTGAACACCGGCCTGACCCCCAGAACTCGACCGCGGTAACATCTCCAATGCCATCACCAACACCTTCTTCCGGGACGTCGGCATCGACCAGGACCAGTTTAACGTCGGCCAGCAGATGCTGTCGCTTGGAATTGGTACGTACAGTCCATATGCGTTTCTCACGCAGTACTGACCCGACAGTCCTTTTCGAAATCCCCTCCAACATGCTGCTCTACCGCGTCGGGCCCGGCAAGTGGCTGACTCTGCAGCTGTTCCTGTTCGGCATCGTCAGCACCTTCCAGGCCTTCCAGAACAGCTACGGCTCCTTCATCGCCACGCGCTTCCTCCTCGGCATCACCGAGTCAGGCTTCATCCCGGGTGGCCTCTGGACGCTGTCGACGTGGTATACGCGCACGGAGACGGCCAAGCGTGTGATGATCTTCTACTTTGGCAACCAGATCGGCCAGGCCTCATCGAAGCTGCTGGCGTACGGCATCTTGCACATGGATGGCATCGGCGGCAAACCGGGCTGGTTTTGGCTCTTTACCATCATGGGCGTCTTTACCGTCTGCGGCGGCTTTGTCTTTGGCTTCTTCCTACCGGACTCGTTCCGTAACCCTCGCTCGACCTTCCCACCGCGGCTGCGGCTGTTCTCGGAGCGCGAGCTGCACATCCTAAAGACACGGGTGCTTTTGGATGACCCGATGAAGGGCAAGAAAAAGAAGAAGATTGGCAAGGAAGCCTTTCGGAAGGCAGTGCGTTTTCTGTCTTGTTTTTGAAACGCTACCGCTTGCTGACTATGACCCATAGTTCACCAACTGGCGTCTCTGGGTGCACACCTTTATCAGCCTCTGCAACAACGGTCCTCAACGCGCCTTTGACACCTACTCCCCGACAATTGTGTCCGGTTTTGGCTTCCCGAAACTCACAAGCAATGCTATGGCGTCGGTTGGTCTGTGGCTGCAGGTGCCGGTGTCCTTTACCTTTAGCTACGTCTCAGATCATTTGTAGGTTCTCATTCCCTCTCCAACCGAGGCACAACTCTGACCTTGTAGTAACCGCCGCCCCGAGACTGTCATCGCTGGCCTCAGCTGTCATTTGCTCGGCAACATCTTCAACCGCGCTTTTACCGAGTACGGCGACAACCGCAAAGGCGTCAAGTACTTTGGCATCGTCTGGACCCAGACCTTTGCCACGTTTTCGCACCCGCTCAACATTGCCTGGATGTCGCTGACCTGCGACGACTCGGAGGAGCGTGCCCTCGCCATGGCCATGGTTATCATGGCTGCCAACACCGCCGGCATCTACGGTGCCCAGATCTTCCGGAAGGACGACAAGCCCAAGTACCGCCGCGGGTTTTCCATCAACCTCGGCGTGCTCTCTTTTGGCCTCTCGCTGGCCATCCTGCGCAAAATCGACCAAGTGCTGCAGCGGCGGCGGCAGCGGCCGGCAGCCGGCAGCGACAGTGGTGGCCCTCACAACAGCCTTTCCAACGACGAAGTGTCAGATAAAGACCCAAAGTCTACTCAGGTCGTGGTCCAGTCTCAGACGCGGGAAATCCCAGAGAAGCACTAAAGCGGCGTGCGAGAGCGTTGAGGTTACGACGTGAAATGGTAGATAGCTTTTGTTGCCAGTCAATATACATCGGGAAGCATCAGTTTTAGTTTTCCTTTTTCCGTGAACCCCAGACCAAGGACGCGTACGTACAGCCCACATCTTAGAGCATGTTTATCGATACCCTTTGTTTCGTGGCTATGGATTCTGTTGTACACCCATTGGCCAGTTTAAATTAAAGTGCTTACCTCCTGTGCTCCTAAAATACGACGTTGGGTTGGTAGGGCGCCTAATTAAACATAATTCCAGTGCCATCGCCATTGCCATTAAACATTTTCTCCATGCGTTTACTGCGTCTAAACCCCGTCTTCGATGGATACATCTAATCTTATGGGTCTTATCTTGGAGTTGTCAGATCCGTTGCTGGTATTGCAAGCGTTCTACTTACGATCATATAAAACACCGATTCCTACAGCCACGCCAAGGTCCAACGCTTTTCTTGTTCCCATAGATTATGTGCCAATGTGCCATAACATAGCGTCTCCATGGCGCTTGTCGTTCTATCATAGGTTTCTGTTCGAGAAGCGTCAACGAGCGAGAACTCAGAGGCTGGCTTTACAACCCAGCAAGAATAAATCAGAGCCTCCCAAATCAGATGTACCCCGGTTCTGCAAGTTTGAGGCAGAGCGGGACAATCGACAACTCTGTGGCAGCGCCGCCTCTGAGACTGCATCCCACCGCGGATTATCCGAGCTTTAGAAGATATCTGCTTAAATAGTTTCTTTAATTGCGAAAAAATGTTTTGTTAAGGTAACTTCCGTAATAGCATATGGCAGGCATTCTGTGAGGGTCACAGGTCCAGAAGGTGGGTTAAAAAACTTTGAGATTTTAGTGGTTGCATCTTCAAAACTACGTATATCGATAAAAAGACGAAAAGTAACAATGGACCCACACTCCTTTTTGTCTTCCTTTTGACAAGCGGCCATTTTTCTCCTTCAAACGCCAACATTACAAGGGATTCTAAACCGCGTACATAACCTAAAGAAACAAATTATAAATAACAAAAAAGCTGTAACTTCTAAAAAAAAATTGAAAAAAAAACGTACAGCAGCGGGTATTCGCTGGTCGTCACCGACCCAACTACTAATCCGCCGATTACTGTTAAAAACACGCGGGGTGGCCGAAATGGCGACA
>JACBXF010000069.1:68064-192777 GCA_014183025.1 Harringtonia lauricola | reverse complement strand
AAACCTGTCGCCATTTCGGCCACCCCGCGTGTTTTTAACAGTAATCGGCGGATTAGTAGTTGGGTCGGTGACGACCAGCGAATACCCGCTGCTGTACGTTTTTTTTTTTTCTTCTCTTCAAGTTCTGCCTCAGTCTGTCCTTGGTTTCTCGTTTTTTTATATATGAGTTCGGGCCGACATGTGCGAGATCAGCAAAGCAAAGAAGCGCGGGCGGCGGTCTTTTTCCCCGCGATCCCCGATATCATGAAGTGGCTGTTTTGATCTCCGAGCTGTGATTGGGTGCACTTATCTCGGAGTTAACGGAGTGTTAGGTTTAGGAATGGGCTGCAATTTGTTTGACACCACCTCAAACACAATCATCATATAGTGGCAGGCACCGTCTCGATTGCTATTTGTCTTAGTTTACCGGTCATCCGCACGAGCTGAACTAAGCCCATTTCTCATACTTGCCTGCTTTTCTCACGATGCCCGTCTATTGCGTCACAGGGACCAACCGTGGCCTCGGCCTAGAGTTCGTCAAGCAGTTGGCCCAAGTGCCTGGCAACACCGTCATTGCCACTGCCCGGCCGGATGCCGACCTGGCCGACCTCAAGGCTGTTGCTTCGGATTCCACTCATATTTTGGAGTGTGACACGTCCAGCGTTCGGTCGATCCATTTGTTTGCCAATAAAGCATCCCGCGTCCTCGACGGCCAGAAGATCGACTTCTTGCTCAACAACGCGGGCATCGGTGGGCCAACAAGTGGGAACAGCTTGTCTCTGGAGCCGACATACTTTGCAAAACAGATATCCGTCAATGTGGTCGGCCCTGCAAAAGTTGTCGAGTTTCTGCTTGACCACCACGTCCTGGCCCCAAATGTCCGTATTCTCAACATGTCGTCGGGCTTGGGTAGCCTCGAGATCAGCAACACCATGGATACGCGTGAATACGCTGGCTACAGCATGAGCAAAGCCGCTGTCAACATGCTCACGGTCCATCAGGGCAGCGACATCCGTGCCCATCTTCCTAGCGCGGTTGTCATCTCCATGGATCCTGGTTGGGTCAAGACCCGCATGGGCGGCGACGACGCACAGATAGAACCGGCCGAGTCTATTTCAGGCATGCTGAAAGTGTTGCATGCTGTGAAAGATGAGGACAACGCTTCGTTCTGGGGTTACGATGGAGCAAAGAGACCATGGTGATATAGTTTGATGATGAATATCGTTGGAATGCACAAAATGTGTCATGAATTATACAGCTATTTACATTGTGGTAGAAACAAGCTCTATAATGTTTCTCCGTGCTATATAGGCGGAAATAAAAGTTGACTTGACATTAAGGAAAACTACTACAGGCTGGCTGTCAAAAATACTTACGTGACCTGTCTGAAAAGTCTATGGGTGTAGGGCCACTTCCTATCTGTATATATGTAAATGATATTGTAATCGGTTCATATTAGACCCCCAAAACCACTTCTGAACGAAAGTGTATGGTGACTATGGACATATGCGACCCCTTCTCATTTAGGCGCTATTAGCTGTCTGAGTGGTTCGTCAATACTACAGGATGGCTGCCCAATGCCACGGCTTATCTGTTTGTTATTTGCCCCTGTCATTGGCCGCGGAAAGGACATTACCGGCGAAGAGGATAAAAAGTGTATCGATCGCCACTTGGGACTTGAAAACATGAGTATATTTTTCAATAAAACAAAGCATTCTATTTAAAAAGGAATAAAAAAATACGGCTATCCCCATACCCCCAAAAACCAGCTCTGCTGGTAGGACCCTGGTTAACGGGGACTCCACTCTGAGAGCCCCCTTGTAGATACCAATATAAATAGGGAGCCCCTCGACCGCTTCGGCGGTTGACGGGGCATCTCTTACAATACTCACCAACTCAGCTATTGCTTCTACTTCGTAGACAGTAGCCCGGTGACGGGTAAGACGCCGTGCCGGTTGCCCTATCGCCAGGCAAGCACGTAACATCTGCCGACAATGTGTCGGAGAGGAATCTGACGCTGTCTGGGTCCTAGATGGACGCACGGGCCGACCTGTCGACGCAAGTTTTGAACCCAAAGAGCGAAAACTGCTTCTCAAACTACGCCGTGTTTGTGCCGATTATCATGGTCACGTACTAGAGGTTTGTACGGCATAAATAGAAGTAACCGAAGAGTGTTTACAACCGAGCAACTTAAAAGAAAGCCAGATATAACGGAAAATACAAACACAATCCTTGTCAAAATAAGAACGCCAGCAACCCATTCGTACTCAGCCATTGGCCGATTGCTGTGCACCTGTTTATGAAGTCCGGAAAAGAAAATGGAATGCTGCGTGTTACGATGTTAGCGACAGAGACGAGGAGAGTTTTAGGCGACAATAAAATTGAAAACAAGGGCCTTTTGTTTTCGGACACCGATGCAATTGTTCATACTTACATAGTACATGATACTTGGATTCTCCTTTGGCGCTCCTATTTCCTCTTTTATTTGGAGACTTTGCTCTCAAACGTACTAACTGCTTGTCCCTAATGTATGTAGATCCCTAGCCACTACGTCAGTGGCACGCAGACGACCAACGACCCCCCACCCCCTCCGCCTCTACCACTTGGTGCCGTCTACTTAGATTTCAAATAGAGCCAAGAGCCGAGACTTAATGTGGTTTTAGAAATTGGAGAAGCGCATTCAATTTCACACAATGGGTACATATTTGCACGCGAAGAACAACTAGATGGTAAGAAAACATAGGATAAACCAACAGACTAAGTCAAACTAAGGTACAACAAGACAACCCGAAAACAGGACACAGAGTATTACCGTCCCTCCTTCTTATCTACCGTCTCTTCTTCCGGTGGATTTCTTCTGCTCTAACAAAGGTCGTCCGACTACTCTCTGGGTGGTAAATCACCCCCTGTATGTTTCGATCTACATCCGTAATGGTGCGAGTGAAGCCCTCGACGTCGGGTTGGCTGCGGACCTTGCCCCTTGCGTTTTGCTCGGCATAGGGGTAATTCGACGTAGGATACTCATAGTATCCACCAGAAGGCCCAGGGGGGAACAGTCCTTCCATGTTCCTATACCCCTTCGGATATCTCTTGCCTTTGCCACCAGGTCGGACGGGGGGTGCCGCATTGAGATGCCGCTCGACACTGGAACGCCGGCGCTCGTGGTAGCCCGGCCCGGCTACTTCGTGTCGACGGATTCCATAAGCCTGACACACGCTGTTAGTCACACAGTGTCGTTCCAGGAGTAGAGTATGGGGGGTGGCCAGTTGAGTTAGCATACGTCAGGAGGCCCCTTATTCTTGCTTGGAATCGGAAGACACATCTTCGGAGGCAGAGAAGCTGATAATAAGACGAGTATTGTAATCTAGGGGAAGAAAATTGGTTGCAGAACAGGAGAGCGAAGATCGAGAGAATTGAGGAAAGACTGGAATGGTAGGGGCAGACGACCGAGCTGCCGTATAAATGTAAGTCGAAAGTCGTTGCCCGTTCACATCATTTTTTATTTATTTATTTATTTTTATTTATTTATTTATTTTTTTAGTTCTGTAGGGCCATCCCCGTCGCCAAAAATAGTTCTTGCATCTTAAGACAGACCCGCAGGGCTGCATCTGCGGCCGCAACTTTCCCTTCGTGGCTGGTCACCAATCAATTCCAGACGAACGCTTTCTCTCCTTACTGGAACCCGTTTGCGGAGTGCATCATGTGGCTTTCAGCGTGTTTGCTGTCTCACAATGTGGGTGATTCCGTGACGCCGAGAGACTGGGGCTAAGCATTGCTTTCATTGGCGCCTTGTTTGTTTCCTTATTTAGGAAGACGTAATGAATGCATTTTCGTCCCAAGAGTTGAGATGGCTGAGCATTCGGTTGGCTGTCAGTCTTTGTTAAGAACCCCACAAAAACACCCACAACCAGGCCTGCCTTGCGTTTTTAGGTATCTTTTTATCGCTAGTCTGGGCTGAGCGCCTAGTTGTGGGGGGGCTTAACGGGATATAGAGCGACCCCTTCTGTTTCACTTCGCGCCTTATTACTCTCCAAGCCTGCAAACACTTTATTATTTGGCACGAGTACACTGTACGGTTCAGGGTACAAAGTACGGAGAATCTTGCATTGTACGAAAACTGGATGATTTTAACAGTAGTGTTTCGCACTCGGTGGAAGCAGGCTGTATGAGGAGCCAGGCGACCCCGCTTACGAAGTATTTATCAGCTCTCTGCTCCTTCCAAACCGAAGTTGTATCTTGCCCTTGTGCCCGCATTCGCATCGTCTTTTCGCACTCATCACCACGGGCGCGCACTTTCTATTCTGCATTCGAAATTTCTCACCCGCTCCTCGTCCTCGGCCGTTCAAGAAATGGCTACCCTCAATCTCAAATTTGACGGCCTGGAAGAGCCGACAGTGAACTGCTCCAGTTCCACCGGCACCGGCTCGGAGAAACAAGAGGCAAGATCTGAGAAATCCGAGACCTCGCCTGCCACTACTGCCACCGCCACCGCTGCCGGGCGCCTACGGAGCCCAGCCTCCTGGCTCCAGTCGCTCCATCAGAAGAAAGGCGCCTCTTCTGGCAACTCCTCTACTTCACAGGCCGAGGCGCTGGCCTTTGACAAGAAGGTGGTCACCATTCTGCGCGACTACCTCGAGCCGGAGGAATCGTCGCAGCTACTATCGCCAGAAACGGCAGTCGAGTCCATACTCGCTCTCCTTCCAGCAAGCACAGCAAGCACAGCAAGCACAGCAAGCAATTACAAGGGCAAGGCCTTTGCCGTCGCGTCCCTGTGTCTCGAAGCCGCCGAGCAGATCCGGTACCACCATCCGGCTCAGCCAAAGCTTGCGCAGCTGTGCGCCGCGCTTGCCACGACGCCACGATTTTGCATCACGACGCCGGCTGTTAGTCCCATTCGATCCACACACTTGGCCCTTCCTCTCTCCACTGCTCATGATGCTAACAATGCCGGTCGTTAGGGAACATCATCGCAGTGCTTTTCCCAAGCGTTAAAGGAGACCCTGCGGGACAATTTTGAAGGTACGAGCTGGAGCCAGAGCCAGAAATGAGACTCCCAAGTAAGGAAACGTGCTGATCTTTGTCTGTCTGTCTTTCTCATAGGTCCCTATACGGATGAGCCCTCTATCCACTGGATCAACTACCATGCCTTTCTCGCCCTGCTCGATCATTACTGCGTCTGGCCGCCGTCCTCCCTTTATGCCATCTGGGCCATGCGCGATGCCTGGGAGCGCGAGCCCGACGACCCTAGCGAGAAAGACTGCCTCGCCATGGCCGCCGCCCAATGGATCGTGTGGCGCGGCCAGTCGCTCTTCCAGGACATGGCCCACCCCCGCGTCTGGCTCGACCCAGACGACCGGAAGCTGTACGCCGTGGGGCCGTTGTACACGGGCCCCGGATCCGGTGACGACGTGCTCAGTCTCGCCCGTTGGCGTTTCTGGCAGCGGGGATTTACCGACGTGGCAAAGGGCCAGAACGGCCGCGTTGGGTACAGTGCCGAGTGCCAGGCACTGGCCATGCGGGTTGTGGACTTGATGGAATCCTTGGCACGATCCATGTTGTTTTGATGTTTTCATGTTAATTGTCGGGGTTCTTGCTTGCAAAGGAGGTTGTGTGATCTTTCGAGGGACATGGTGGGCCTGCTTATGGACTAGGAACTGATTTTGTAACGGTGTGCATGTCTTGTTGTTGTAGCTATCTAACTATGAACGAATGACAATCAGGTAAACATTATTTTTATGTTATGGAAGCTGCTGCTGGAGCTGTGATGGGGGACTCAGGCGGTGCAGGTGAGACTGGAGTGGTGTATGCTGGTGGCAATGGTTAAGGGGCATATTGAGGTCCAGGTTGTCCAGGTTGAGGACTGTATAGATTCAATGCATGCCTACCATCCGAAGCAGCTGCTACATCGGCCTTCTTCCTTTTCTTTGCCAATTTTCTTCTCCTCTTTTTATTCTATTAAATTTACAAGAGTCGTATTCTGTTAACTGTGTCTCCTACAATAAAGTCTTCCTCTTCAAAGGTACCTTATTATGCAGATTTCAAGATGTAAAATAAATCCTACAAAGTTATATATAGATAGGACGATAGCACGTAATGGGGCGACAAGAATAGGAGCCAAAAAGAGATATCCTAGGTTTGTTCAAGTCATTTGAAGCGGCGGTAGAAGCAAGTTTGGTGCAGTTACTTTGATAATAATAGAAGTCTACCTAGATGCTACCATGCCTGTTACTGCGCTCGATGGTTGGGACAGTAAAAGAAATTACTTTGGCAATTTTGAGAACTTCACATCTTGGCAGGGGCATTCTCCGAGACATCATAGAAAGGTTACCACGCTGCGTGTTGCAGACTGTGATACGAATCTGCTCAGGCTGTAATTTTTAGTCGTAAATCTTAACGCGTAAGAGATCTGCCCAAATCGGCCAGCCGGTAATATTAACAGCTCCTTCCGCAACGCGTTGTCCCACGTTCGTGCTTACCTACGCAATGCTTTCTTTGGCACAGCAATTCAGACCTGCTTTTCCAACCTTCCATCCTAACAATACTTCTTTCATCCTGGAGTCCATCAAGCCTAACACTCCTCGCATCCTCTCCGCCTACCTCTCCGCCTCTCCTGTCCCGAGAATTCCTCGGCAGCATCGACTCCTCGTTTATTCCCATCTTACACGAAGAAAACGTCCAGCTACGCAACAGTATCGATCACGCCAAAATGCCTTCTCCCAACGATAACAGCCAACAGGCAGCAGAAAATCCCCATGCAAAACAGTACAAATGCGACACCATCTGCCCTGTCATCTCCCAAGTTGTTCCTACCTTCCGTCTTTAGCTGAGACAGTCATGGCTTGACATGGTTACGATCACGGTGACCACCAGTCTCGCCTTTGTGGTAGGTTGCATTGGCTGCTTTTCTGCTTTCTGATATCTGCTGACGATGATGCGTTCAGATATACATCGCAAAGCCAGTGGCATCGCGATCCTTCGCCGTGACAAGTAGCGAAGGCGCTGTCGTCTACCCCGAATTTGCCTATCCGCTTCGCAAAGAAATCGTCCCGGCCTGGCTGGCCATTCTGATCGGCCCCGTTCTTCCCGTAGTCGTCATTCTGGTGCTACAGCTGCGTATTCGGTCATTTTGGGATGCCAACAATGCCATCTTCGGCGTGCTGTACGCCCTCAGTACATCCATCTTCTTCCAGGTCATCATCAAGTGGCTCATCGGCGGTCTGCGCCCTCACTTCCTCGATGTCTGCAAACCCGACGTGTCGCTTGCCGAGAACAAGCAAGTTGGGCATTCCTTATACAATGCCGCCGGTTTCCACTCCATCTATTACACTCGCGACATTTGCACAGGCGACCCTCGGCAGATCAACGACTCGCTCACCAGCTTCCCGTCCGGTCACACTACGGCAGCGTTTGCTGGGTTCGTCTTTGTGTACCTGTACATGAACGCAAAATTCAAGGTGTACGCCACGCGACACTCACCGATGTGGAAGCTCATGATGCTGTATGCGCCGATTCTGACGGCCACGCTCATCGGCGGTGCACTCACGATCGACGAATACCACAACTGGTATGACATCGTGGCCGGTGGCATCATTGGAACAGTTATGGCATTCAGCTCGTACCGCATGTGCTATGCGGCCGTTTTCGACCCACGATGGAATCACATTCCCCTGAACCGAGAAACACCGTTCCTCTACGAGGACCAGAAGGCAGGACTGCACAACAACAGGCCAGTCGGAGCACCCCAATCTGGTAATATTTGATAGCCAGGAAAAGTGCACGATATGATTTGCTATCCTATATTTCTATTCACAAGCAAACTAAAGAAGCAATGGAGTCTTGCCGTGGTGTGTTCAGACTAATCGCGGCTATACCAATCAAGACTACATTGAAATGCTCTGTAAATCTGTCGACGTTCCTTTGTCTAATATATTTGGGCAAAGCACCACCATCCTCAGCGCATAAATGCATCATGAAGATGTAGAAGCCTTGATCCCAATCGTACAATATATTAGTACTCCCCATCAAAGAAACGATCTCCTTATCTTTGTTAATTCATCTCAATTTCCCGATCTTCGTTGCCAGGCGCACTCTGAATGTTGCCGCTGGGCAGCATGTTCAACTTGTCCTCTTCGCGATCCAGGCTGCGGAAATTCAGCCAGAAACAGATGCCGCCGACAGCGGCCAGAATGGAAACGACACCATAGTTCCACTCAAGATACGGATCCTGCAAGATTGTCAGTTTTTTTATCTTCTTTCTCTCCTCCCTTTTCCCTCTGATATGGTGAACGGGGCCAACAAACCTCGGCAAGAGACACGAGGGCAAATCCTAGCGCCGACGAGAAGGCATTCATGAATAGGGAGACTGCTTGCACCATGGACCGCATGTTTTTGGGGGCCTTGGAGTAAGCGTACTCCATACTTGTGATGGAAGCAAAAATCTCGGCCACCGCCGTGAGCACATAGGCGCCCGACTGCACCCACACGCTGATGTCCACGTTGGGGCAGCGCTCGCCGCTGGGCAGGTTACCCGATGCATACTTGCCGCATGCGCTTTGCGCGTAGATGTAATGCTGGACCACAGTCGCCCAGATCATGGCCATACACGACACGGCGTAGCCGGCAGTGATCTTTTTGATAGGTGTAAAATGGATGTGTAAACGGCGCATCATGGGGTAAACTAGGGCGTCTAGGATGGGGATCAGAATGATGAGAGACATTGGATTGAGGTTAGTGATGACATCGTTGGGCACGACGCCGAGCTTCATGGTGGCTGCTTGCGAGACGAGGTTGTTGTTCACTGCTGGCTGTCAGAAAGTGATGACAAAGAAATAGAGGGAAAACAATATGCGGGAGACGCACTCTGATTGTAGCAAATCCAAAAGAAGGGCATCCAGAGAAAGACGGAGCAGGCATGGAACCCACGACGCACTTCCGCCACCCAGGCATCATCGAAGGTCATCCACGGCGGCCTTCGCTCTGCCGGAATCTGCGACGGCTTGACCTTTTCCCAGAACGAGCCGTCGTGCAGGTTGCGGTACGTCTGGACTGGGTTCCAAGACCAGCGCCCGGCACAGGCCAAGACGATCAGGCGCAGGGCCTTACCCAAGACTGAGCCTGTGGGAGGCACCCGTCGGTACCGCTTGCGCCCCCACACGATGATCATGGGACAGACACAGAGGAGGCATGTCGGCAGCACAAACGAGAGCCAGAAGCCAACATACTTTTCAGCGTAGACCATGCCGATCTGACCAAGAAGGGCCCCAATGTTGATAAATAGATAAAAGTAGTGGTACACCCGCGAGGCTGTCACGGCCGGATCCACAATGACGCGCTCGCCGTTGGGGAGCGTGGCGACACGCATGTGCTCCAGACGCAGCTGCTCGGCAATGAGCGGGCTGATATTGGGCTTGAAGCCACCGGTGCCGACACCCATGGTCAGCATGCCGATGATGAACGTACTCATGGTGGCCTGTCGGTGCTTCAGCACCGACGGAAGGCCCGACACCAGAAGAATGATGTGGCCGACAATGTCGACAATCAAGGCTAGCGTGATTGTTCGATATCGCCCCAGGTAGGTGTCGGCAACATACGCACCCAGAAGCGGCATCGTATACTGCCAGAACGTGTTGAGGGTGGTGATGGCCGTCGACGTACGCTGCCCGAATCCCATCGCACCAGGCTGTCCATGGGGTGCAGACCCAGTGGTCGAGCCGTGCGGCAGCGGCCACTGGATAAAGTTGGTGAAAACGGCAATTGTGCCGTAGAACGAGAATCGCTCAGCGAGCTCGACAAAAGCGATGGTGTAGATGGTCAGGGGAATCTTGTCTGGCACCCGGCGAAGTGTCTGGAGCTCTTCATCCGTTGGAGGAACCTCAGCGTTGTCATCATGTACAAAGACAACGTTTTCATCCGCTAGATTTTCTTTCTTGTTCTTCGACAACGTCGTTTCCGTCGGGGTAGCCTTTGCCATATTAGTTGCAAACACCCACCCACCCCCAATGGATCCATCTCCTGGATGCTCCATCGGAAGAAAAATAGAAAAAAAGAAATAAAGATATTCAAAAGTTCAGACTCAAGGAAATTTCCCAAAACACAATAGATTTGAATTAGGAAAAAAAGTAGGAAGCCAGGAGGAGATGAAAATATTTTCACTTTGTGCGCAGAAAACATGAATAAGAGCAGGTCTAGGGACTTTCAGAACCAGTCCTTTTTTAGGGCATAGAGTTCACATGTTTGCAGTAAAATCAACGAAGCAGCCTTGTGGCGAGGATGTCAGTGAATTTTTGGCTGTAATCGACGCTAGATTGGCTATAAGGACAATGGCCCCAGCAGCACCTTCTCCTACGACAGAGCTGCCACGATGGAGTTGTAGGCAGCCTTAGGCTCATAGTTGGAATCAAACAGCAGCGGGTTCCCAGACGGCCTCCACGAGTCCTGGACTCTGTCAGCATCTGTCGAAAATAAAAATAAAAACAAGTGGGGGGGATACGCACCGTGTCGCGGACACCCCAGACGGTGATGCCAACACAGGTGGACTCGGACAAGCAGCCCTTGGTGACGGTGGCGTAGTCGTTGGCATTGTCACCTTGGATGTCCAGCTCCGTGACAGCGATCTCCTTGGCACCGGCAGCCCCAAGAGCCTTGATGGCGCCAGCGAGGTTGCTGCCCTGTCCGGCCGTGATGTGGCCCTGCGTGCCGATGCCGTCGATGGGCACACCCGCAGCAATCCACTTCTTGACGTGGGCAACGACGCCGGTGGTTACTTTGGCAGCTGTGGCGCTGTCGAGATTGTAGTCGTTGATGTACAGCTTGGCGTCGGGGTCGGCAGCCCGAGCGGTTTCAAAGGCAATCCTGACAAAGTCCTCGCCGAGCACTTGCGAAAACACTGTGCTTCGGAGCGAGCCGTCCTCGTTGAAGATCTCGTTGCAGACGTCCTGCCTTGGTCAGCTCACAGGGCGGAAATGAGGAAAATAGCGTAGACTCTCACATAGGCCCGGATCTTGCCCTTGTAGCGCGTCATGATCGTCGTGATGTGGTTCTTGATGACCGACGTGAGCGTGGCCTTGTCGCTGATGTTGCTCACCCAGCTGGGGAGCTGCGAGTGCCAAATAAAGGTGTGTCCGCGGATCGTCTTGTTGTGCTCCACGGCCCAGTTCACGAGGTAGTCGGATTGCGTGAAGGTGAAGGTGCCTTGGCTTGGCTCTATGCTTTCCCATTTCATGCTGTTTTCCGGCGTGACCTGGCCAAAGTCGGCATCGATGATGGCGGCATTCTTCCCAGTCGTGAGACGGCCCTTGTCAGTGCATGTGCCAAAATACAGCTTGCCCTTTGCTTTGATGAGGGTGTCGATGCTCTGTGCCGCCTGCCGCGGAGAGACGCCCGACTCGCTCGTCGAGGTAGGCGCCGCCAGGGCAGCCATGGGCGCCAGAAGAAGCAGCAACGATGACTTCATGTTGACTCAGAAAAACTCCAGCAGGTTCCCGAAACTGATGTTTCCAGCAAGAAACGGCAGCTGCGTCTGAGGCCATGGACAGCGGCCTCCTTTCTTATAGATGCGCGGTGGGAGACTCTCCATCTACAATTTACATTTGCCTAAATCGCGGAAACCACATCTCCACATCGTTACCGATTCACCCCATTTGGTATTCCAGAATTGTGGGATACGAGAATTGACACCTTCCTGATCGAGCAGAAATGGCATGCCAATTAGGAATGTTCGGTAGCTGCGGAGCTGTCTCTTCCTTTCCGGGGCAGAATAATGAATATGGCTTGGCATTGCCCGGGTAAATCCCCTCGGGTAAAGGAGTCTGATCGCTAGCAAGAACGATGAGGGGAACGGAGATGGGAAACAGGGGAGCCCACGTGAAGATCATCGTATCTAACTTTCCTTTCTGCAGCGGCCTCTAGAGAATCTGCCAATGTGTTGTAGCACTTGCCGTATTACTTGGTACAGTCTGTAAATCGCCAAGTAAGGATCCGCTTAAGGTCCGGTGCTTCACTTGTTTCAAGGACTGGACAACATGCACTCTTGTTTGACTTGGCATCGCATTTACTCAACAACAAAAATCATCGTGCACGGGAAAGAAAGTAGCGGTGGTCATACAAGGGCATCAAAAAGGGGGCTGCAATCCCTTACTCTCAAGATGATTTCACCTTGGAACATCACTTTCTGTGAAATGCATAATAGACAAATAGCTTGGCTGTCGAGCATACCTCGGGTCTTACACGATCATGGCGCTGGAGGCAATGCCTTTGCCTTCGACAAGAACATTTGCCTTGCGGAGCACGCCGACGCAGTTGTCAATTGTTTTCAAATCCACACCACGCGTTTTGGCGGGGAACCGGACCGTCTTCAGCCACTCCCGTGCATCCTCCTCGGAGTAATCCAACGAGGTACTGATGTACTGAATGGCCTTCTCTGGATTTGCGTTGAAGTGGGCAATGCCTTGGTCGAGTTTGGAAAACAGGTCATCGATACGGCTATCCACAGTGCCGTCCGAAATCAGCGAGGTGGAAGCCACAATCTTCCAGCTGCTCCAAGGCGTGTAGATCTCGCCGACCCTCCTGATTTCGCCGTTGTCGTAGTATTTCTTGGATGTAAAGTGCTCCCACATGAAGAAGTCGGCTTCGCCCGAGTTGACAGCTTTCCGCAGATTTTCAAAGGTGTTCAGAATGACCGTGTCCGAGAAAGGCTTCTTGTCCTTTGCCTCCGTCAGCCAGCCTTGCTGGTCGGCGAGCACAAACCCCATGACGTAGCTTCCTGACCCGATGCGCGAGACGCCAATCTTGCTGTTGTGCAGCGAAGAGACTGAAGTAATCTCCTTTCGCTCTGACCCGGTCGAGATAGCCCAGCCTGCCATGACATGGTCAGCAAAAAGCCAAGTCCGCTTCGAAGCATCACCAAGGGGAACAAACACAGGGATGTCTCGACATATGTGCCAACAATCCGGTATCCACCATCACCAGCAACGTCTTCCTTTCCCAAGCCAGCCACCCATCCTTCGGTCAGGCCAATGCCAACGTCGATGTCGCCAGCCCGCAGCGCATTGATCATGTGTCCAGTGCCAGACGGGTATGGGATGGTCTCGGCACGCAAGCCAAAGTGCTTTTTGGCAAAATGAATAGGCGTCGAGAAGTGCTCTGGCACATAGCCGACCCGGAGTGGCGCGGACGTCATGATGTCTCTCTCGGTGAGGTAGCAAACAGGGGAAAACATATCAAAGAAAAATGACGACATTCACAGTTTATCGCGCTGCTGACAAACTCCAGCGATACCTCAAGAGGGGCCTACGGACTTAAGGCGGGGTATTGTATACCAATGACGGAAGGGCGGAGACTACGCTGAAATAAGGTTTGCTCCTCTTGCCATTGAATCGCCCTTTTGGGATGGCTTGCGAATGACTGTAAGTCGCTCCTTTGGGCACTGAGATGCATGACATCACGGCTTCCATTCTTCCGTGCACAACCGAAATAGCTTTACCTCCGAAGTCTGGCAGCTGATTCCTGCCATCGTTGTACTCGTAAGTAAAGCATCACTTGGAAAGTGTAATGCTTCTACTGTTGACTGTTCGCTGTCGCTAAAGTAGAAAGTCCCTCCTTGTCTCTCCTTGTCCCTCCTTCCTTTGCCATTATAAATTTTGATCCAATAACAAAAGAAGAAAGAGGGGCAAATGGGATCAATCCATTCAAAAAAAGAAGGCACTACTGCAACATTCATTCCACATTCGGAAGCCACAAAAGCAAAGCAGGTAGTGGTTTCCACCACTTCCGAGCCTTCCGATGCAGGCGATGCTATCTTGTCCTGCCATATCTCCTGTTCATTTCTTGTCCTCTGAACATATTCCTCGAGGCATTGAGCATTCGCAAAACGACCCGGAGCATCCATCCCATATACTCTTCATTGCGTTCCTGGAGCTGGACCGTGCTTGTGAGTACCTGCGAGCAACTTTCAAGCACCGCATGCAAGATACTGATCAATATGCAGCTGTGAACAGGCAAAATCAAACAATACCGTCGCCCTGCCATTCTCGTCCTCTTCTCATTTCCCACCCAGCCAACAGTCAGAAAACACTGCCATCACAATGTTGCAGCCGTGGCCAGTCACCGATGTCGCCTCACTCGCTGGTGTTTACACAGTGGTCTTCTGCATGGTCTCTCTCTGCTACGTGATGTGCGACCCGATCGCCGGATTCAAGCCCCAGAATCAAGTGCAAGAAGATCTCGTCGACGATGTGCCATCTACAAAAGAGCAACCTGCCACCGTGGACATGCAGTCTTAAGGGAAATAACGGAACAATGCCTGTGGCGATGGTAGGATTCTGCAAATGTTCGAGGACAAAGATCGACCGATGACGTCGTATGGGATGTCTCCAGCCATGTTTTAGGCTGGCGGGGACCTGGTTCAGTTAGTATTAGACATAATCATTAAACGCTTTTCCCATTTGTGATCACCGTTTCAGTGATGCTTTAGTGATCGGTACGAGCGGTAGCATCCACCGCAAAAAACGGAGCTAATTGACCGTTAATCTTGAAACATTAAAGCCTGGGCTTTTTTCTGCGCTCATTTTTATTTTTGCAAAAAATAAATAATAAAAATAAAAGGAAAACATCACGGTCTGAAGAGATCTGGTCCACGTAAATGCAAAAAGTTCGATCGAGAGGGGATTCGAACCCCCAATCTTTAGAGCCGAAATCTAACGCCTTACCATTAGGCCACCCGACCACTGTACTAATAGAATTTAGCGCTCTATTTTTGTATATGTACATAACACAAGTGGTACCAGAAAAACTTACGAACAGTTCATCAGCATAAAAGGTTTTTTTCTTCAAGTTAATACGTTCACTCCTCAGGTGGAATCACATTATCTTTCATTTCTGTCTTTTACTGCAGTTCCTGGTTTATTTTGCAACCCGGCAAAAATAACTGCTGGCCCATTAATTTGACCAGCGGAATTCCGCCACATAGAATGCGTTGTCGTGCTCATCAATGCCATCCCGGTTGACCACAGAAAGTTGTAGAAAAGTAGAAAAAAGGAAGACGGGGATGAAGTGAAACCGTAAATTGGGAATGGCCGATGCATTCATAAACCCATCTGCCGAAGCCATCGTTCTCATTGTGCCGTCCCCGCTTCTGGTTGGGGCACATATAAAGCGGCTAGAAGCCAAGGCTGATTGCTATGCATTTGCAGAGTTGCAGAGCTTCATAGTTTCCTTAATGACTGGTGTATTGCACAACGATAAACATGGCACCCCCACGCATCCACAACGAAGTGTATTCGTTTATCCACCCTGCCAAGTTCCGCGGGTCTCTGAAAGAAAAGGTTGCCATCATCACAGGTACCGTCTGCTCCCATACGTCTTGGAAACCATTGAAACAACTCACTCAGAACCAGGTGCTGCTGGAGCCATTGGGCAAGGCCACGCTGAAAGCTTTGCTGTGGCAGGCGCCAACCTTTTTCTGGTCTACAACCGAACAGCGCCACCACCGACTCTCGAAGAGCGCTGCAGAAAGTTTGGCGCCTCCGATGTGACGTTTATCCGTTGCAATGTAGCCGAGCTGGAGAGTTGCGAGCGCCTGGTAAAGCAGGTTCTGGCATCCGCCGGTCGAGCTGACATATTGGTCAACAATGCCGGTGCCAACATGCTGTCTCCGGTTCGTCTCGTTTGGAATGGTCCCAAGATATGCTTTTGCTAATGGAATATGTTGCCGTGGCCAGATGTACAAGCAGGATCCCCGGGATTTCTTACATGATATTGCGGTGAATTTCAACGGGCCGTATTGCCTTATGCGACTGCTCATGCCGGCTTTCCGAGAGCAGCAGAGCGGTTGTGTCATAAACATAGCTTCACGGGCTGGAACAGTGGTGATTCCCTGGAGCACCAGCTACTGTTCCAGCAAAGCAGGCCTTATCAACCTCACTGGGTGCATTCAGAAGGAGGTGGATATGGAAGGGTTCGATGACATCCACCTGTACTCGCTGCATCCTGGAGGAGTCCGGTCTGCAATGGTTGAAAAAAGTTTGTGTGCACTTTCGTACGCATCCTTGGTCAAAGCTGACATGAAAAGAGTACTCGGACGACTCTGTGTCGGCTCTACCAACAAAGACACCCATGTACCAAGGCGTGCTTGACTACTACAACGATTCCATATACCTGAGTGGTATGGTGTCTGTCGCACTGGCGACGGGAATTGCCAAGGATACTTTGCGCGGCAAGTACTTTGATGTGGGACACGATCTGGAAGACGTCCTCGCGCATGCAGACGAAATCAAGGCGAGCCCGGACCTGTACTCGCTGCACACATCGTTTGTTGGCGGGCTGTCGAATTGGGTCACGGAACCAAGACCGAACGAGCCTTCGATGGACTTTCCCGGGTTCGACTTGGGAGCAGGCACTGCAAATTAGCCGTGTGCATCTAGAGACGTAAACGAGTCGGCTCTGCCTGCTCTTTCTGTATGATTTTGACAGTAGCGGATGGCCGGGCACCGAACGGCAACGTGATGTGACAGTGGGTCAAGGGTGGTGGATCCGACTTCGGCAATGGGAGAAGTGCTAAATCCAAGCCCGGGTGAAGATGGAGCGAGCAGGATCGATCTTCCATCCGGAACCCCACTCGAGCAAAATTGAAAAACAGCCGGCCTTGTTCGACTGATTGCTGCGCAGCCATGTCGTCGCAGAAGAAGTATCTGATTACCGGGGCCGCCGGCATGGTCGGGACCAACATGGCCCGCCGCCTGCTGGAGGACCCTGGCAACTCGGTGATCCTGACGGACATTGTGGAGCCGCCCATCCCGGCCGGGGCACGGCACCCGGAGCATGCGCAGACCATTGCGGCCGACCTCTGCGATGCCGGGGCGCTGGCCAAGGTGGTGGCGGCGGCGCAGCCGCTAACGGCCGTGTTCATCTTCCACGGCATCATGTCGGGGGCGTCCGAGGCCAACCCGTCGCTGGCGCTCAGGGTGAACTTTGACGCGACGCGGGCGCTGCTGCTGCACTTGGCCGAGGTGCAGCGGGGGGTGCGCGTCATCTTTGCGTCGACCAACGCCGTCTACGGCCCGCCGCTGCCAGAGCTGGTGGACGAGTCGACGACGCCGACGCCGACGGGTGTCTACGGCACGTGCAAGTACATGATCGAGATCCTGATCAACGACCTGCACCGACGGGGGTGTCTGGACGCGTTTGCGGTGCGCTTTCCCACCATCTCGGTGCGGCCCGGCAAGCCCGCGCCCGCTGCCAGCGCGTTCCTCTCTGGCATCATCCGCGAGCCGCTGGACGGCGTCGTCTGTCCGCTGCCGCTCACAGATCGCGGCTTCAAGGCAACGCTGTGCAGCCCCAACACGTGCATCGAGAACTTGGTGCGCGTGGCCGCGTGGCCGTCGGACGTGCTGCCGGCGCACCGGCGGGCGCTCAACTTTCCCGGCATCATCGCCAGCGTGCAGGACCTGATGGACGCGCTCGCCAAGGTGGCCGGGCCGGACAAGTTGGCGCTGATCCGCGACGAGCCCAACGAGGCCTACGAGACGTTGCTGCGAAGCTGGGCTTGGAATGTCGACTACTCGTTTCCGCTGTCGCTGGGGCTGAAGCAGGACGAGAGCGCCGAAGGGCTCGTGCGGGAGTATGTCGAGACGCTCAAGGCGAGCAAGTAGGGCCAGAATACATATTATTTGTACTGAGATGCGGCTCCAGTGAAGATGCTCCACTTAGTGGGTGCTCCAGCTAGAATACAGGGGCATGGCGGGGAAGCTGGTGCCTTGATGATTCTGCCCCCCTTCACCGCCCTCGCCCACCAAAGAAACGCCGTGGAAATCGCATCTTTTTATCGTGCGTGCAACGACGACAGATCTGCACAGACGGGCCTTCACAGTGTCTGCGCCATCATGGTTCTCCAAGATCTCGGTCGCCGCATCAATGCGGCCGTGTCCGACCTGACACGGGCGCCAAATATTGACGAGAAGGTGAGAGAACGGGAGAGTGTGAGAACAACAGCAGACGGGCATTTTGCTAATTGGTGCGTGTGCAGACGTTTGAGTCGATGCTCAAGGAGATTGGAAACGCCCTCGTCGAAGCCGATGTCAACGTGCGGCTTGTTGCGCAGCTGCGCAAATCGATCAAGAGCACCGTCAACCTCAAGGACCTGCCGCCGGCGGTGAACAAGAAGCGGCTCATCCAGAAAGCCGTGTTCGACGAGCTGGTGCGGCTGGTCGACCCGCACGCGGAGCCGTTCAAGCCGAAAAAAGGCAAGACGAACGTCATCATGTTTGTGGGCCTGCAGGGCGCGGGCAAGACGACGTCGTGCACCAAGCTGGCGCGTCACTACCAGAGCCGGGGCTTCAAGGCCTGCCTGGTGTGCGCCGACACGTTCCGGGCGGGCGCCTTTGACCAGCTGAAGCAGAACGCGACCAAGGCCAAGATCCCCTACTACGGCTCGCTCACCGAGACGGACCCGGCGGTGGTGGCGCGCGACGGCGTGGAAAAGTTCAAAAAGGAGCGGTTCGAGGTCATCATTGTCGACACGTCCGGCCGGCATCGGCAAGAGTCGGCGCTCTTCCAGGAGATGGTGGACATCCAGGAGGCGGTGTCGCCCGACGAGACCATCATGGTGCTGGACGCGACGATTGGGCAGCAGGCCGAGGCGCAGGCCAAGGCCTTCCAGGAGGCGGCGCACTTTGGCGCCATCATCATCACCAAGACGGACGGCCACGCCAAGGGTGGCGGCGCCATCTCGGCGGTGGCGGCGACGCACACGCCGATTGTGTTCCTGGGCACGGGCGAGCACATGCTGGACCTGGAGCGGTTTGCGCCGCAGCAGTTCATCCAGAAGCTGCTGGGCATGGGCGACATGGCCGGGCTGGTGGAGCACGTGCAGTCGCTGCGACTGGACCAGAAGGACACGATCAAGCACATCACCGAGGGCATCTTCACCGTGCGCGACATGCGCGACCAGCTGCAGAACATTATGAAGATGGGCCCCCTGTCCAAGGTGGCCGGCATGATGCCCGGCATGGGCGGCCTGATGTCGGGCATGGACGACGAGGAGGGCAGCCTCAAGCTCAAGCGCATGATCTACATCTGCGACTCCATGACCGACAAGGAGCTCGACTCCGACGGCCGCCTCTTCCTCGACCAGCCCAGCCGCATGACCCGCGTCGCCCGCGGCTCCGGCACCTACGTCCGCGAGGTCGAGGACCTGCTGACCCAGCAGCGCATGATGGCCGGCGTCGCCAAGAAGGTCGGCGGCAACATGAAGAATATGCAGCGCGCCCAGTCTGCCATGGGCGGCGCCAACAAGCAGCAGCAGCTCGCTGCCATGCAGAAGCGCCTGCAGAGCATGGGCGGTGGCGGAGGCGGCGGGCCGGGCGGTCTCGGCGGCATGATGCCCGACATGGGCAGCCTCATGAAGATGCTCGGCGGCGGCGGTGGTGGCGGCGGCATGCCCGACAACATGGACATGCAGGCCATGATGCAGCAGATGGGCATGGGTGGCATGGGCGGACTGGGCGGACTGGGCGGCATGGGCGGCAGGGGAGCGCCAGGAGGCAGCAGAGGCGGCCGGAGGAAATGAAAGAATTGTTTTCACGCAAAAAAGCGCATCGTTTGGCGTTTGGTGGGCTCAGTCTGTTTTGGCTATGGGAGGGGAAAGAATGAGCGTGAACCGAAACATCAAACATCACGGACATTATGTCTGTCTTCTGGAAGAGTGATGCCAGACTTTCGATAAAAGGAGACAAAGGGGGTGCATAACGAGATCTGGCGCTCTTTCACATCTGACAGCGGGCTCTCCCAGCCTTCTGTCGAGAATTCCTAGGTCACATGCTTCGTCATCTCTGGCGTACGGCCAAGAGTGTTCTGTGGACTACGGCACAGTGTGGGCGTCTGTTGGGGTTTGTCGCCACATGTTATTCATAGAACGATCTGGATGCCTGGAACCTCAAGAGGATAGTGATCAGGAGCGAGAGTCTTTGGATCGGGAAGTACGAGACAAGCACCGTCAAATTGCCACAGCTATGCCAACCTCTTCTTTTCACCCAGGGCCGACAGTCTGCACCGGCTGCGACTTGCCACGGAAGTCGTAGCAAGCCAGCGTGCCATCGTCCCAGACAAAGACGCCATCGTCTGTCCCCGTGTCAGCATGTCTTGTCAATGCACGTCAAGGGGGGAGAAGCCGTCTTACTGAGGTCCACGCTGCCACAGTCACAGTCGAGATACCGGGTGGCTCTCCAGCGACTTTTGCAGTTTGTGCACGAGCCAAAGGCGCCGCCTCTATATGTCTGTGTCAGCGTATCTGCATGCATTTGTCTCTTTTACAGACTTACTGTCTCGACCAGGCCAAGTGGTTGTCGTAGTTGGCCAAGCAGAGATTCAGATCCAGCTGCGTGTGCACTTGCGAGCCGTCTTTGCCGCTGCAGGTGCCCTGCAGCAGTCCATAGACTTCGCCGCGCTCAAGGACCAGAAACATGTCGCAGCGTTGGATAAAGCCGCCAACAAGGGCTGGCGGCGGAAGCTGGCGGGCAGCGAGGCTTCTGGTGGTGTGCTGCAGCGTGCCCACAGCGCCAAAGCACTCGATCCGGCCGGAGATGGTGCTGGGCGAGCAGCGATTGGAAAACCTGCCGCGGCCAGGCCGGACGGGACTCGTCGCGGGCGCCGGAAGAGCAGCAGCACTGCGTTCAGCATTGGTGTAAGTGGGCGGAGTGAGCGACGGGAGCATGTTGTAGACGGTGTTCGTGCCGTAGTAGCCAAAGCAGCTGAGGACGCCCGAGTCGCTCACCCAGAGGGCGTCATTGTCCAGGTCGGTGGAGCCGCAGTTGCTGCACTGGATCACGCTGCCCAAGAAAGCGGCACCGCTGGAGCATTCGCACGAGTCAAAGGCGCCGCCGCTGTTGCACGTCAGCTACAGCCATCAAGCCTGAAAGGAGAGGACTCACTCTTTCTGCCAGCGCACCTGGTCGTTGTCCCGCACCAGACAGAGGTTGAGATCGATCACCGTCGTGATGGCCACCTCGGCCGTGTTGTAGCAGACCGCATACAGCATGCCGTACTTGTCGCCCGACAGGAGCACCGTGCCAAAGCACCAGTCCGTCAGCCGTTTTGGTGCCCCTCGGCGCTTCAGGTCGGTGACGATGGGGTGGCCGACGGCTTTGGCGGTCTCTCTGCGTTCTTCACCCCCTGAAATGGCTTCTCGAGGCTGCATAATGACCTTGTAGAGGCTGGCGCGGAAGCCAAAGCAGCTCATGTAGCCCTCGTTGTCGACAAACAGCTGGTCGGCTGAGAAAACACGTCAGCACTGCTTCGACACGAAACCATGCGGCTCAACAACATACGCAGGTAGACCGAATCCGAGTCCTTTCCGGTGCACGAGCAGACCAGAGTGGTTTGCATCCCGTTCTCCTTCTTCTTCCCCAGATGGCATTCGGTGCATGTGCCAAGATAGCCTCCTCTGACATGCGAATTAGCCGCAGACGGACAGCTGTTACGGCGACAGAAGCTCAAACGTACAAGGGTGCCCACACCAGCGAGCCGTAGAATGCAAGACACAGGTTCAGGTCAAGGTAGGTGAGCACTACATTGCTGTTCATGTCACGGCAGGAACAGTCCAGCCGATGGGCGTCCTTGTTGTACTGGATAATGCTGCAGCCTTTCAAGATGGAGCGATGGTTGGGAAGCTCTCTGGCCGTCAAGTGAGTGGTGTCCTCTGCGAGGATCGGAGACGCGGCGGTGCCGGAAAGCCATGTCGCCAAGGACAGAAAATCCAGAGACTTCATTTCGATTGCAGCGAGTACTCAGATGCAACTGATTTGTCTGCCATGTGGCAGCGACGGAACCTGAGACCACATATGTAGTCATGCTCTCCATACTGCTCTTTGCGCTCTGGCCCAGTTGGTCGACAGAATGCAGCGACGTTGAGAAAGAACCGTGAGGTTCTTTGTGAGCTACAAATTCTGCGTGCAAGGAGTTGCGGTTCTTTGTCACGGAAACGCAAGGGACATTGTGCACAAATCTTGGTAATGGCAAGTTGGATTTCCTCTCAAAGAACGAATTACAAAGACACCGCTCTACTCGAATCAAAAGGCAGAAGAGTCATGCCAGCAGGCCCTTGCACTTTCAGACCCATGGTCGATCTCGATGCATGAAAGAGGCCTCGAATGCCAAAAGAGTGTTGCACGAGAAAATGTGTACAAAGAAAGGAAGAACTCGGTAGCGACAGGTCACGCAACAACAACGTTTAGACGACTTGGCAACGCGCAGAAGCAGGTTTAGATCATGGAGCTCTCCGTGGGCACGCGCTTGATCGGCGGACCGGCTTCTACGTTGCGGTCGCGCACCTTGGCGCTCGTCCACAGACGCAGGCGCTTGCCAAAGAAGTAGAGCGCCGGGATGCCCAGCGACACCACAATCAGGACTTCGGCAAAGGTCACAAACACGCGGAGGGGGCCCATCTGCTCGATCCATGTGGTCACGTTGGACGCAAGGAAGAACGTGGCGATCACCTTGAGCGAGGAGGTGTTCACGAGGACAGGACTGGCGGTCAGCAAAACTCAGGCACTGTAAGGGGGGAGAAGAGGGGGTCTTACCCTGCCCATTGCGGGTAGCTCTCAATGATAAAGACGCTGCTGGTGGTGAGCAGCGTCAGGCTGCCAAAGAGGGTGAGAAACGAGCCCAGCAGGAGGAAGGCCCAATGCAGGTTGTTCTGTGAGGCCACACCAAAGATGAAGCTTCCGGCGATGCCCGCGATAAACGAGAAGGCAAAGTTGGGCAGCAGGTGCTCCGGCTCACGCTGTCCACCGTTGGCCTTTGTAATCTTGAGCGAGATCTTGTCGGCAACGACGCCGCCAAATAGGTACACCATGATCGTGGCCAGGATCGATGGCAGCACCGAAATCCCGGTCCACTCAAAGGGAATGCTGGAAACTTGTTAGCCCCTCTCCAACAGTCTTTGATTTTTAAAGAGTCCACCCACCCTGCGGCGAGAAGCGCAAAAGACGTTGTCTGCAAGGTGGCCGCGTTGACTACCATGAGCACGACGTTGGCCACGACCACGTAGATGACGGTGGGGAAGAAGGTCGTCCGTGCCGCCTCCAAGATGGAAACGCCCGCTTTCTTCCACTCAAACCCGTTCTGGAACAAGCCGATGTTTGTCCGCGTGGTGCGTGGGCCGTATCGCTCGTAGTCCAGCCGCGGCCGGTTCTCACCTGGTTCCAGCGGGAAGACCTTTTGGCCGGCTGTTCAGTTAGCATACAAGAAAAGAAGAGAAGAAGAAAAGAAGAGAAAACCAACCTAGTTCTTCATTCGACCGCATCCAGCGCGTCTCTGGGACAAAAGCAATAATCAGAAACCAAGCAACAACGCCCATGGCCGACGTGATGTAATAAATCCACCGCCACGTGTAATGGGCAGACAAGTACGGTCCGGATATGCCAAAAGCCACGATAAAGATGCCCTGCGCAAGCGGTCAGTCTCTGAAAAGCAGCCGGACGAGGACAAGGACAGCCGCGGCCATACCTGGCTAGCAATCACTGCGGCCGTGGCACGCCCTCGCTGGTGGATAAACACCATGTCCTGAACAATCAGCGGCAGCAGCGCTTCGACGGCTCCCGCCCCGAGACCGTGCAGAACACGGGCGGCAATGTGGCTGGTCAGCGACTGGCTGGCACCGGCCCAGAAACCACCGGCCCACGCAGCCACAGCTGTAGCCAGGAGCACCGGACGGCGGCCGACAGCCGTGGACAGTGGAATCAGAAAGTAGCTGGAGATGCCGTTGGAGAGCTGCGGGACGGTGGCCAGCAGCGACACCTGCAGCAGCGACACCCCGGGCGTGACCCCGGGCGGGAGGACTGCAAGCGGATCGCCGCTGGCTGAACCGCCAGCCGGTTGCGGATTCGACAGGACCGTGGAGGGCTCAATGCCAGAGTACTCGATGAGAAACACGGGGAGGAGAGCGCCGATAACAACCTCCGCCGCAAGACCGAGAGAACCGACTGCACATTGACCATTAGCTCGGGACACGCTGCTGTTCGCTGTTCCTGCGACGCTTACAGAAGCACAGCACGATAATGGCCGTCCATTTTCTCCAGTTGGGAAGATTTAGCGGGTCTGGAGAGGTTAGCAGCCGTCTGCATGATAGTGACAGCAGACACAAAGAGCACCTTTCGGATCGGGGGTCGGCATCTGTAACTATTAGACCGTGTCAAGAGAAGACAGAACGCCAACACGTACAGGAATACACCGGATCTGTCCATTCTCATAGAGCTCGGTGCTTCCCAGAACCACCGATTTCGTCTCGCTCTTCTCATCGATCTCTGATATGACCGAGGCCGTGTCGTCTGCGCGTTGTCTTACTGTGTCCGATGCCGTTGCCGCTCCTGTGGCGAACATCTGCGATATCCGCTTGTCCTTGTACAAAGAAGCATTGAGGATGCTCTGATGGTAAGCCTGGACCTGCCAGCTGCTCCGTGATGTTGCGTCCATGTTTATTATGCCGTCTTGGATCCTGCCCAGACGTGATTTCACTCACGAGGGACCCTTGAAACGGGATGGCTCAAGAATATATATCCAGACAACGGCCGGCGACAACACACAGGCCACTGTCGGCGCCGCAGCCCTCGCTGCGGCCGTACTGCGGCCCTCTGCGGCTTGCGTACGCCTGTGTGATACTCGGCGGCAATCAATAGACGGCGATCGGTGGGGGCACCTCCGACGCCTGGCCAAGAAAAGGCTGACACTCTAAAGGTGCCATCTGAAACTAGAAACAGAACAGAAAAACAGAAAAAGTGGCGTTCAAATATCAAGCATCCTCTCTCCCCCTGACAAAAACCGCCGGATGTAGAAGATGGTTGCAATAATAAAGCTTGGCTGATAACAAGTGCCGACGTTGCAGCCAACGCACAGGCAGGGGAGAGGGGGGGGGGTGCAAATTCGAATATTCAGCAGCGCAGAGGGCCTCTCTGGTTGGCTGAAAATCTGGGCTGTTATCTGTGACAGAAAAGGATCTGCCCAAAGGCCAGTAAAGCTGGTCTGCGGCTCTAGGGGAGAGGTGGGAGAAAACAAACATGTCACCGCTAGCTGTCGATCTGCAATGCACTCCTGCGCAAGCACAGTCGCGGCTGGCACATCACACGCATCAGGACCGCGAAAACATTCGAGAACCACTTCAGATGCTCTACCCAACTTGGGTTTCATTTGCATCCCGCCGCTCTCACCTACAGGCATGACGGCTCCACTGTGCTCAGTTATTTTCATGCTTTTTTTTTGCTGGTCACTCCATCTCGAGTTGCAGTTCCCATCTCAAATACCGGACCGGCGTTTCACAGTCTTGAATGATCGGTGTACAGCATTCACATCAGCAGTGTTGCTTGTCCCCGTTGCCGATGACAAAGATGTACAGAAGTGCCGTGCCTTCGAAGCCTTTACAAGAGTCAACCATGCCTGATCTTCACTTTTCTGGGTTGGGGTAACTGGCAAGTGCCCATTTCTCGCAAGGATAGACAGCTCAGCTGTGTGTCATGGCTCGTGCCTTTGAACATCGGCTGTTCTTTGCATGAGGAGTGATGAGCATGGGTTGATTTCAGTAGAATAATCAACGACGGTGCTTTTCTGTATAGTAGAGCGAGAAATAGAACTTGAATTCAAATACGAGGAGCCTGATTAGTCTATATTTCTCGGGTTGAAAGAGTAGGCCGCTTCCAAAACATGCACGATATGTCTTCCAGCCGTTTCACATTGCATTAGAAAACAAGATCAGGACGCTTTGGACCTTGAAAGTCAATCAGTAAAAGAAGCCACAGTGATGGCAACGCCCATTCATCTATAATTGTTTCTCAACCCAACACCCTATCTAATCCTCTGTCTATATAATGTATCTCTGCCGAATGCCTCATGACTAGGCATCTTTGACCTCTTCGAGTATCATTTTTTCCACATTTTCAAAACAATCCGTGTCTTTGGCCGTTTTCTGCATCGACTTCGCCACAGCCGAGAATTTGCCATCTGAGAGAACAGTGGTTATAGCAGCTTCCAAGTCTTCGTGCTTGGGGCGTGCACAAGCCAGATCTATACCCAGGCCGCTGTATTGCACTCTCTTGCCCGTTTCGGGCTTGTCCTGCCCGTCACCGGCAATCACCATGGCCACGCCGTGGGCGATGCCGTGCATTGTAGCCCCGTAGCCGCCATTGTGCACCCAGAGATCGGCATACGGCAGCACAGCATCGTACGCCAGATAATCTGCAACGTGCGCATTGCGCGGAAGAGCCACATCGGCTGACAACTTGGCCCCGCGCGAGCCGAGAATGGCCACTGTCAGCACATCGTCGCGGTGTCCCAGGAGCTGCAGCGTAGGCAGGATAAGCTCTGTAGGTTCCGTCTCCACGGTCCCTTGCGCGACCACGACAACCTTTGTGCCTGACTCGTGTTTTCGAACCAGCTCTCCCCACCACGGAAAGCTTGGAGGAGCCGCAGGGATGACCGGTGGCACGATGCCAACGACGCGGAATCCAGAGGGGAAGTCACAGCGCGGGTACTCAAATTCCGGAATGCCAATTTGGCCAATGGCATCATGGCAGATATAATTGGAGCCCCCCAGGAAGACAATCTCGTCCACTTTTCTGACGTTGGTCGCACCGGCCTCGAGCATCTTTTGGCGCAGAAGCTTGGTCAACGGAACCACCCTCTCAAGCCAGCTGTCCCACGTCTGTGCATTTTTTGTCCGCCCAGCGGATGAAGAGTCAAACACCCCTGGTGACCCAAATGGAGGCAGGTCGATACTTCTGACGGCCGGTGCCGTTATGGAGAGACATACTGTCCGCGGGATCAAGGCGTTGGCCACCGCAGTAGGCACCTCGGCACCGTACTTGAGAGGCATGGAGCCATAGAAGAAGGCCTCACTGACCAGCAGCAAACGCTCCCCTGGCCGCTGTTCCGCCAGCGTAGTCAGGGCTGCCTTGACGCTGTGCCACTCTGCTGGCAGAGCGGCGAGCGTCTGGTGCCGCAGGTCGGTGATGGACTGTGGGAGGTTCTCTGCGTCAGCCAAGCCCTCGACAGGTTTTCCGGTCTCGTGCCGGTCGAACAGTTTAGCATCGTCCAGGTCTGCGTCTCCCAGCAATGGCAAAAACTGCACGTCGGCGGCTTCGATCCGAGCCCGAAAGAACTCGGAGCTCAGAAACGCGACATTCCACCCGCGCTGGCGAAGCCCGCGCGCAATGCGCAGAATCGGCATGACATGTCCAGTCAGCGGGTGGCATACAAATAGGAGACCGGGCCGCATTTTGCATCAAGGTGGTGTAGGTGCCCTTTGAGGTGCTGTCACGGAAAGTCGCAAGCGGCGATGAAGCGAGCGGAATGCGGCTCAAGTGGTAGCGCGTAGAGCTCGCTTAATGCAATAATGCATTTATGCGAACAATCAACAACGGCAGCATCAACACGGCATTGCCAACAGCCAGAAGAGGCATCCGAGAGGACTCTCATAGCTTATGGAGAGTAAAATCACAAATTACAATAATAATTGCCGTATGATCAGATTAGATGCTAGGTCACGCCAAGACGAAGAATGTGTTGGCATCTCAGTGTCGCCTGCAAAACCACCTTGTATTTTCTGAACCCCACTTAAAGATTGAAATTTCCCTTCACTTTTCTTGAACACATCGAAACCAGACACACGGCAAAAATGGCAGATGAAGACTACTTAAAGCCAGCACGGGCATTTTTGGACTGGTTCAAAGCATGGCCGGGTACCACCTTCCACAACGATATCGAGATTGTGGACTTTCGGCATCGAGGCGCTGGCCGAGGAATTGGTAAGTGAAAGCTTGATGTCATGCCGTTTTTGAAGCTTGGGTCGTATGAAATCAAAGACCATGCTTACAATTTGCCATGATTTTTGTTTGTCTCGGTAAATAGTTGCCAAAAAAGACATTGCAGCCGATACTGTTCTTTTTACCATTCCCAGGAAAGCTGTGATATGCTCAGCAACTTCAGACTTGGCGTCTTTGATCCCTTCGATCCGCCAAGGAAACAATGACAAAGATGGCGGTGACGACAACGATGCCGATGGGGAAGACAATGGACCCCACGATCCATGGACTTCCCTGATCCTCGTCATGATGTACGAGTTTCTTCGAGGTGACAAGTCTCCATGGAAGCCTTACCTTGATGTTCTACCGTCCGAGTTTGGCACGCCAATGTTCTGGACAACCGACGAGTTGAAAGAGCTTCAGGCGAGTCCTGTGCTCGGTCGTGTTGGCAGAGAAGAAGCAGATAGCATGATACGGACCAAGGTCTTGCCTGTGATCAAAGAGCATAGCAAGATCTTCTTCCTAGATGGGGTGGCATCTTTGTCAGAAGAAGAGTTGTTCACGCTTGCACATCGAATGGGCAGCACGATCATGGCATATTCTTTCAGCCTTGAGAAGGACAGCGACGATGACGACGACGACGACGAGGAGGGTGATGAGGGTGACGAATCTGGAGACGACGACAACGACGGCAAATCTCACGATGGCGACAGCAGCGATGGGAGCGGGAACGAGGGATGGGAAGAGGACAAAGACGACCAGCTTCCTCTGGGAATGGTTCCCATGGCAGACATGCTCAATGCCGATGCCGAGTTCAACGTGAGCGCTCGTGGGAAATGGGCTAGACCAGCTGCTAATTGACCTATTGACAGGCACACATCAACCACGGCATTGACTCTTTAACGGCCACAGCCGTGCGGCCGATCAAGGCTGGCGAGGAGATCCTCAACTACTATGGGCCTCTTTCAAACGGCGAGCTGCTGCGCCGCTATGGCTACACAACGGAAAAGCACGAGCACTTTGATGCCGTGGACCTGCCCTGGGAACTCGTTCAGAAGTCTCTCACGTCGCAGCTGGGCATATCGTCTGCAGAAGCAGGCCGCGTTGTTAGTCCCCCCCTGCGTTATACTATTACAGCGAAGCTAATACATGCCTGTTCAGCTCGAGGTGCTGGACCCTGACGAGCTTGAAGATCCCGTCATGCTCGACCGCGACTTTGATGAAGACGAGGAGACAGGCCGCTTGACTGCTCCCGAGTCTGGCTGCGTTCTGGCCGAGCTTCCATCGGTGCTGCGTCGGCAGGCTCGCGCCTTTGTCAAAGTAGCCAGGAAAAGGCAGGACAAGGCAAAGAAACCAAACACCAAAAACCGCCACGGCTCAAAGGCAAAACACGCAGAAGATGATGTCCCAAAGAGCGAAAAAGCGGTGGTCATGGCAGCGATTGCAGAGGCCATTGACGCAAGATTAGCAGCATACCCGACGATATTGGATGCTGACCTGGCACTCCTAGAGAAGCTCCAGGAGGAGGACAAGGCGGCCACGTCAGGGCGGTTATCGTGTGCTGTGCGCGTCCGGATAGGGGAGAAGCGCTTGCTGAGTGCCGCCGCATCTTTGGCGAAAGAGGCATTGAACTCGGAAGAAACAAAAAAGGACAAAAACGCATCTCGAAAAGACATCTCGGAGCCATCGTCCACTTCAAAGCGACAGCGGACAAAAAAATAAAGGCGAGGACTAGCGAGGAGGAATATCGAGTACTCCTGAAAAAAATTGAATTCAACCCAAAATCAACAAAACACCGAACCTAGTAGGCATACCAAAACCAATAGACATCCAAACTCCCACCGCCGCACTTTTTTCCCGCCCTATGCTGTCCATGCTGTCCATGCCATGTCAAGCCACTTTTGGTTTCTTCCGTACAAGCCCTGCACTCAGAACATTCACCATAGGCGTCTTCACTGTGCTTGTCATTTGCGTTTCGCCCGTGTCCTGCGACCCGCTGTCATCCTTGCGTTTCCTTCGGACGAGGCTCGCTCCTAACACATTGACAGCTGCCGCTTTTTGTCCTTTGTCTAATTTCAACGCGCCGCTGGGCGTTTTTCTGTCCGCATGTTCATCCAGCGAGTGCACAGGAGCGCCATCGGCGGACGCCCTTTGACCATCGACCTCCAGCCGCCAATCATTATCCATTCCCGCCTCCTTGATCCACCGCGATGAGCTGATGATGGCTTTCTCCAAGGTGCTGAAATCCAGCTGCAGAAGAAGCTCGACCGTGCGGTTGTAGTCTGATTCGTCTACAATGAGCTTTCCGCGGCCTTCTAGAGGCCAGTAGTAGTATGGGGTTGTTTTTGGTCGATCGACAAGATAATTGCGCTGCTGGGTTTTGATGCGCGGCAGACGAGTAGTAATACGTCCCGTCAGAACCTTTCGGGGCTTTGGCTTCTTCTTTTTGCCATCACTGAGTGGCTTGCTCAGCGGTGCTTTTTCTGATGCTTCCGGACCAGAATTCGGATTGAAAACTACCCAGATGAAGCCCGTCAGGCGACCGCTGGAACACTCCTGGCGAAAGGACATCATCTCCCAGAACTGATCGAGCGTTTTCACGCTCTGCCAGAGGTCGCTCTTTTGGTCTGATCGTTTGGCTTCTTCGTCCAGTTCATCACGCAACCGCGATTTGGGATCGTCAGGATACTGCGGGACCAGACATCGCGGCGGGACGCCGCCACGTTCGCGGAAATAATGCGATATCTCTTCCAAAGGATGGCCCACCGTCCAAGGGTTAGGACCAGTTGCCGACTGCGGGAGAAATGCCCGAGTTTCATATGCATCTAGACCAGGCACAATGAGGTATCCTTTGACGCCACTCCAGTTTCCGTCTGGATGTGACTGCTGCTGTCGAGGCAGGGGATCCAGCACCCGGCACCACCACTTTACAAGGCCCCTGTCGTCCAGCACATGCTTTCCTGGGTTGTCCACGCTCCGAGGGAAAAGGTACTGCGATTGCGCCCTTGCAAACAAGGTCACAACCGATTGTATATGTCTGCGCTGTCGTTGTTCCACGAGATATCCGATGAACACGGAACATACTTCGCGGATGGGCACCTTGTCTCCTTTGGGGAGATCGAGGAGATGCAAATAGCCAGAGGAGTCGGCCTTGGAAACGAAAAAAGTCGAGGAAGTAGCAGTCGTGAAGATGAAGATTTCGAGAGCGAAGACGACGACCCGGCCGTTTGCATCGGGAGAGGAGTGCTCTTCTTGGGCAATGCCACCTTTGTTCTCGCTAGATCGGGGGGCACGAGTGTCTATTGTAACAGAGAGGAAGTGACATTCTCGGTATGTTCGATCGGGGCGCTCTCCTAGGGGAGCATGGAACAGGGCATCCGTCTCGGTGGGAGGTGTTGAAAGGTGGTAGATGCCGAATTTGGGGCCTTTGGGCAGAACAGCGGCCAGCTTCTCCACAAGCACGGCACTGCTTTGGAAAGGGACATTTTCCGACAGTATAGAAGACATCGTAGTGTCGAAGCAACGTCAAAAGACTTGAATTGAGTGACGAGACATCATGGCAGGGGTCGTGTGTCGCTTTAAAGGGCAGTTATTCACGTGTAGTCGCGTTTCTGGTCGTTTGGGGTACGTATCTTATCGCACGTGACCCAAATGTGGCAGAGAAAAAAAAGCAGCCGAGAACGAAGATGAAGAATCAAGGCTACAGAGAACAGAGCTCTGTCCACCAATAACCCCGCCAGCCGTTACGACTTGCATTTTTATGCAATTTGCTGGTTCATCGTTCACAGAATGTCATTGACTCGGCAGGCTCTACAGCGCAGCAAATGCTGCCGTATGCGATGGCCCACCACAGCGGCCTGGCTCTGCGACAGATCATTCTCCACGTCCGTACCCAGAGTGAACGATGCCGTCACCGATGCGCCCAAAGATGCAGCAAGCTACACTCCAGAAACTTCCAATGAGGGACGGCCACGGTGGTCCTACACCCCAGAGCGCATGAAGGCACCCTTCTCGATTCAGCAACCCAAAGACCCGCGGCGGTCAATATGGAAGGTCAACGACAACCCAGACAAGCTCGATCGCATGTACGAGAAGTTTATAGGACGTGATCTGGCACGATCGCTGCCGGATGAGCTGAAGTGGCTGGCGGTGACCCACAAGAGCTTTGACAATGGCCGAAGAGGCTTCAACACGCGACTGGCATTTTTTGGTATGGCACACGAGTCTTCTGCTGGGCGGTTGGGCTCGGCTACAGTGGATGGATGGCTGCTAACTTGCGTGCGAATCAAAGGCCGACTGATCGTAGCATCAGAAACGACACGCGCCATCATGGGGTCGCCGGAAGAAGGCGAACAAGCACGCGACCCATACGGCAGAGAGCCGTTCGAGCACCCGGCCCTGAAGAACGTCGACAAGTTAAACACATGGCAACCGCATCACCTTGCCAACCCAGAAAAGATTGCGCACATGGCCAAGGAGATTGGATTGCCGGGCGTGGTTCGGTGGAAGCCCAGAATGGTATGTCGCCTTCACGCAATCTTGAGTCTGGACTTGAATATCCCCCAGTCGGCGGCTTCTTAGCGGCCCAGTTAGTAAACAATGGTGCTAACTTTATGAACAGCCGGATAACCTCGAGGGTTCGGGAGAGACTACAGTCTTGACCTCCACGATATTTGCCATTGTGGGTGCGATATCGTTGCATCACGGCGCCGAAGCTGCAAGCCGGGTCGTGTCCGACAGAATCATTAAGCGACTATCCACATGATCCTAAATTTGGTGGGGAAAAAAAAGCTTGGTGGGCGAGAATCTACATGCAAGCAAGGACCAAATGCAAGGTTGAACGACATGTATTATATTCATCGGCTGATGCCAAACTGTATACCAAACCATACAAATCCAATCCAATCTAACACATCTCGTGTATAAAGTATACGTGTGGCGTCATCACGCATCCGAAGCGTCAAAGTTACGGATGAGGTCGTAGTAAAACTTGGCAACCTCTATATGAGATGCCATTTCTATGCTCTCGTCGACGGTGTGTATGTTTCTGTCCGAGTCTTTCCTCGCCGGTGTCCAGCGGTAAATGTTTGGAGTGAGGCCTGCTTGGGTCAGAACCGCCTGTGCAAAGCAAAGAGACGAAAAATCTTACGCAGATAATGGCGCGTGTCGGTGTTGCCAGTCATCAGCTCACCAACCGGCACAACGGTGCTGTTGTCAATAGCAAATGTGTGCTGAATTGTGCCCGAGAAAACATCCCATACTGCACCTGTCGTGGGAGACTGCGGCGTGACAGCAGTTTCCTCCACAGACGAAAGCACCAACGTTCCGTTGTAGTCAACATCATAGAGCGGGCGAACTGTGTCAGAGTCGGCTGCCGACATGTATTCCTCGTTCGTGCCTTCGAATGCCTTCACCGTGAGGCCGTATTTCTTGACTACGGGTTGGATCAGCTGGACTGTTTTCTTCTTGACCTCTTCGATGGAATTCTGCGGTGCCACGCGGTAGTTGACTCCGAGTGTGATGAGCTCTGGCATAGCATTGATTTTCACACCCTATATTATGTTAGCAGACAATGTCCGGTCCAATAAGGGAGGGCGGGGGGTGGAGGGGGGGTTTACTCCTGCAATCATATCCACAGACTGAGATGTTTGAAGTCTGAACTGTGTCAATGCATCAGAGCTGGCAAGGGTCTTGGCCAGCGTATCAAGATCACCGCTCTTGACTAGCTTCGTGATTTCCGGGGCAGCGTCGGGGGTATACCGGGCTCTGCAAACGTAGTGGTTGTGAATGGGCGAACCGGCAATCATCTGAGGCTTGAAAGGGTGCGCTTCGAGCGCGGCGATGATTTCGGCAATGATGCCGATGCCAGTGTGCGGGAAGGGAATAGACGAGTGGCCGCCCTGCACATGCAGCTCGTACATGATGTCGACGTGTCCCTTTTCCATGACGGACGGCAGGACATACAACGTGTCATCGACAAGATCCATTCCCATACCGCCTTCATCAAGAATGAGGGCCATGGAATCGGGTCCATACAGCTCTTCGAGGTAAGAAGCGATATGACCGGCACCAAGCCAGCCTGACACCTCCTCGTCAAAGCCAAAGGCCAGCAAGATAGTTCGCCGCGGCGTCCAGGTTTCGTTGCTGAGGAGAGCCTCCATCACCGACAGAATCGCGGTCAAGCTGTTCTTGTCGTCGGACGAGCCGCGACCCCAAAGATACTTGCCATCATAATGTCCAGAGAAGGGCGGGTAGGTCCACGTGGAGGGATCGGCAACGGGCACGACATCCTGGTGCGCCGCAAGCATGAGCGGCTTCAGAGATGGATTGCTTCCTTGAATTGTATACACGAGAGCAAGCCGGTTCACCTTGACCAAGTCCATGCGAGCGTGTCTAGATAGGTCAGCAGGCATGGAACACATAAATTTTAGGCTAGAGTCTGGAGCTCACACTGCTGGAAACAGTCTTTTCAGCAGAGCATGGAGGTCGAGAAAAGGAAGCCAGCGAGGGTCATTCTCCACGTCCACCATGTCGTCGTAGCTGACAGTCGGCACGCCAACAATGGCGGAGTGCCTCTTGATCTGGAGCTCGAGAGCCCTGTAGCCAGAGAACAGGTCGTCAGCCGAGGGAAGGCCATCGCCATCAGGGGCGATGGCCGGTGGAAGATCGCATTTGAATAGCGCAGCGGTGTCTAGATTCACGTGAGGCAGCGAAGAGCTGCCGAGGACATGCTGTGAGCCAATTGCTGAGGAGCTGGCACGGCCTGCCAAGGCGAGGAGGCTGGCGAATTCGGGCTTCATCGTGCGCGTGAGCTGAACAAGAACAGCGACAGTGAGAGGGAAAAGACGGCGTGTTGAGATAAGGTTCTTCAGAAACGGGGAAAGCAGAGGCGGGGCGATGACGGAGATAAAGTCGCGTCTTTGACGGCCATCGTTGTCTTAACGACTTCCCAAACAGGCAGTTGCAAAGCTGTCTGTCCAGGGCAACTGCAACTGCCGTTCGAGCCTTAGGGAAGCATGCCGTTTGTCATTTACAAGTCTCATTTTAGTTTCATTCTTTTCTTTGGCCATTTAGTAATCAAGACGGTATCTAACCGGACCGGATCATATTGTGCTGCGAAGTTATATCATCACACCTACTTGTAAATGCTACGTTATCTGGAGACAGGACAAGCTTCACTGCGATTACTCGTTACATAACAGAAAAGACAAAGAAAAGACCCCGTCAGATGGAAAATACATAATTACCGCCCAGTGATATTCATTTGTTCGTGATGCTAGCAGCTAGCCTTTGTGTACTTGTAGATGTCTGGACATACCACAAAACGTGCATTCTGTAGCCGGGCGTCATTGCTGCATAGCATCATCCGTGGCTACGTCGGAGGGTATCGCTGATGGCTCTCCAGCAGCCGTTGCATCGTCGCTTTCCGCTCGCCTCTTCTTGCCCAGTCGCTCACACCACTCTTCTGCGCTGACGATGGTTCCGTCGAGGACACCGCTGACTTGTGCCATCATGTCTAACCCTTCCTTGGCAAGCACGAGCACCCGCTGCGCTCCCTCTCTGACTTCCGCGTCGCTAGCTGCCCGGCCGGTGACAGACGACGATGCGCCTGGCTGGCTGGCAAGCCGGAACCGTTGAGGCAGGCTCGTCAGGTGGCGGTGCACCAGCACCCGCGCATTATCCGGTAATGCGCCGCCGGCGTACTTGGAGACCGTATCAATGACACCCCGCAGCGTGCGAAGAAGGTCCCCTCGGAGCACGGCGATGCGCGCAACCAGCTCACTGCGCTCTGTAGACTCTGAGGCGGCCGCATTTGACTGGTGCTCGCTTGACTCTGCGTCTCCATTTTGGCTGATGCTCAGCGACTCTAGTTTTTGAGCATCGGCCGAGTCGAACTGGTCGAGCGCAGCTTTCAAGGCGCTGATCCCGCATCTTGTATGGTCATTACCCCAGCGCAGCCAGTTGAGACAATACTTTAAGCTCCGCAAGCTTTCTTCACTCATGGCGATGCTTAGGCCGGACGTCGACATGATCAGCTTCGATTGCCAGGCTGTCGATGAAGAATCATTCTGCCCATGGCCCGCACCACCGGTACCGGAGCCTGACGATTGCCGTGTGCCCTCAGCAGACTCAGTGTATGCTGGCGATCTGAGGTCGTCGTAGGCAGGCAGAGTTTCAACTGTGCTCATCGATAGCCTTCGCTCGTCGCCTAAACCAAGCGGATCAGATTCGCCCGTCGCTTCTGAACGAGACGGCAGAACCGAGAACTTCGAGGCCGCCGGTCCAGCCACGCCCACTCTTCGCCGCTTGTGGGAGCTGACATTGGAAGCATTTTGCTCGGATGCCGAGGGCTGTCGGTTTCGCCGGCCGGCTGTCAGTACCCAACGCACACCACCTTCAACGCCAGTGGCCCGGCCAACAGAGCCCAGCGTGCTACCAAGTGGTGCCAAGTAGCCTTCGACATATTCAGCACCTGACTTGAATCGGGGCGAGAAGTTCTTGGAGCTGTTATATGCCAACGTAGTGCCTTCGATCGTTTTCGCCAAGAGCGGGTGGGAGGTGGTGAGAAGAGAAAGTAGAGGTTCTGACGTGGCTGGCGGAGTCGCCGAGGTGGAAGGTACATTGATTAAACGGGCCGGTGGTGATGACACAAAGTCTAGACAAGGGCGTTAGATACAGACAATTTTTTTTTTTTCATGGGAGGGTACAAACCTGCTCGAAGATCGCCCAAAGCTTCGGCTGCGAGTCGCACATCAGGGTCGTCGAGGCTGACACTACTCGCTCTGCCGTCGGTAAATCGGTCCGGTGAAGCCACACTGACAGCGGTGCTGGTGCTGGTGCTGTCGACGTCCATTTGCAAGGGAGGAGCGCTGTCGCCATCAACGTGCCCCGGTGTATAATAGGCCGTCAATGGGTTGAGGCTTGGCCAGTGGTTTGGCGGTAGTTGTGGCTCTGCTGACGGAGAAGAGAATGGAGATTTTACGGGATCTGTAACGGTAGAGATCGACGGCAGGTGCTGTTGGCTGGGGTCGCAAAAGGGGGGCAAGGACTGGATAGGAGGTAGCTCGGAAGACTCGTCGGAAAATGGCGACATGGTCCGTTCTCGCGAAGTTGATGTCGAACGGGTCGGGAAAGAGTAAGACGGCGGTGGCTGTGACGGATGGGATTGAGACATTCTGTCTCCAGCACCTGAAGATTGCTGCCGACCCTGCTCGAATGAGGCCGGTGGCGTGTCGCTTCCGTCCATGACCTTTGCAGGCATGGTGTGGTGTCGTATCAGGCAGGGATTTGTCTCAGGCACAGGGCATCGCCCGTTGCCCAAACGGCCAAACGGTGTGAAAACGGCGTCGGAGAAAACAATCAGTGGGTCGCCGCGATCGCGAAAGAAGAGGGCTTTCTAGACCAGCCCAAGATAATAAGGATGGCCGCACAATAGAGCAGAAAATTTGCTTGACTACTTGATGTTGGAGAACTAACAGAGGGAATAGCGAGATAATATCGAGTTGTGACAGGAGGGGGGAGGGGGATTTCACATATTTAAATCGGCTCGTTTGCACGTGAAAATCCCCAACAGGCGCACAGGGTACCTGTAAAAGTCGAATACTTTGTATGTAACCATTTCGTAGTGGAGTGGGGCTAGCCAGGATTGCCTTCCAGGCCCAGCTAGGCCTGTGAATTGTTACCCTGCCGACATCTCTCTTCTGCGGAGCAGAACGTTTGCCCTGCTGCGCCCAATTGGATCTAGGGAATTCAGTCAACGTGCGCTCTGTCTTGTCCACTCTTGTTCGTTTCTGCCTCCTTTGTATTATCATGACTTCAAAGAAGAATCGGTTACAAGGCATCCTCGGCACCGTTTATCCATGAAGCGCACCTGGCACTAGTTTTGGTCAAGCACGTGTAAGGCGCGGCGCTACTGGGCGAGTTGACGCATTACGTCTGTCTCATTCGCCTAAAACAGGTCACTATCACATGCGAATGTGCTTCTCGCCGCCTGGCAGGGGCCAAGAGGTCCTAAAATAGTGGGCTTACGGGCACACCGTGCATCCAAAACAACAAGCTGATACAAAAATTTGTTGAATCCATCACATGACGATTTTTTCCTTCCATAAAACACGTGAGATAGACAGCTTTCGAAAGCACGAGAACACAAGCAGATCCCGCTCCCAACATAAAATTAAAGCGTGATTAGTGGAAAATAGCAAAAGTACAGCTATGAAATTAAGAAATATGAATGTCCGGCCCCTCTGACGCCGCCAAAGCAACGAAAACGCAATCACATGGACGCGCTCATACTCGGGCAGCTCTTATGGAGCCGTAAGAATCGAAATCCTCCTTCTCCGCTCCTATAAATCGCAGAATTCATCCACGTCGATGCGGTCAGTATCCGGCAGAATGCCGGAGCTGGTTGCGTCGCGCAAGAATGGGCTGCACTGTCTAGAAGGTGCGTGATGAAAAAGGAAGAGAGGAAATTTTTCCTGGCGCGAAATACGGCGCTATATACCTTCCTTAACGTGCACGTGATTACATCTCCGATACGTTATTCCGCTGCCGTGGAAGTGGTCCGTGCACCATCTGAGCGATGCTGCCAAATATCAAGTTGATGTGCCCTGGACGGTAGGTGCCTGGCATTGTGATCGGTATGCACAGAAGTCACAACGTCACTCACCCAATGCGGCGGCCTTTGTAGCTGTTAGAACACACGACGCGAATACTCCTTTCACGGAGAAGACTGGTCCTTCTCGCCTGGTGTCTTCTTACTTGTCGCCTGACCGAAGCGCTCGTCTTCCGTTGATATATCACTGCATCGGTCACTGGCGTCATGGCGTCGGCGTTGTTTTTCCTGGATCTGAAGGGCAAGGTATGTCGTGCATTCGTTTAGAATGCGATTCTCAAGCGTTTCGGTTTGCCATACTGATTACGCTACATGCAGACCCTCCTCGCCCGAAACTATCGAGGAGACATTCCTATGTCGGCGGTCGAGAAATTTCCTATACTATTGAGTGAGGCCGAAGAAGAGTCCTCTGCTGTGCCGCCATGCTTCTCTCATGAAGGTGTCAACGTATGCGATCTTTGCCCGCCCCTCCTTGCGATACGCGTGGGTGCGGAAAGCTAACATGCGGGCATGCAGTACCTCTACATTCGTCACAACAACCTCTACCTCTTGGCTCTCACAAAGCGCAACACCAATGCTGCTGAAATACTCCTCTTTCTCCACAAGGTCGTCGATGTCTTTACCGAGTACTTCAAGGCTCTGGAAGAAGAATCCATCCGAGACAATTTTGTCATCATCTACGAGCTTCTCGACGAGATGATGGATTTCGGCTACCCGCAGACAACCGAGTCCAAGATTCTTCAGGAGTACATCACACAGGAATCACACAAGCTGGAAATTCAGGCGAGACCGCCCATTGCCGTCACAAATGCCGTCTCATGGCGGTCGGAAGGCATCCGGTACCGGAAGAATGAAGTCTTCCTGGACGTCATCGAGTCACTCAACCTCCTGGTGTCTGCCAATGGCAACGTTCTCCGGTCGGAAATCCTGGGGTCCATTAAGATGAAGTGCTACTTGTCCGGTATGCCAGAGCTGCGACTTGGTTTGAATGACAAGGTGATGTTTGAAACAACTGGACGGACGACACGTGGCAAAGCTATTGAAATGGAGGACGTCAAATTCCACCAATGCGTCCGCCTGTCTCGCTTCGAAAACGATCGCACCATCTCGTTCATCCCGCCAGATGGGGAATTTGAGCTGATGTCGTACCGACTCAACACCCAGGTCAAGCCATTAATCTGGGTCGAGTGTGTGGTGGAGTCTCACAGCGGCAGCCGCATAGAGTACATGCTTAAGGCGAAGGCCCAATTCAAGCGGAGGAGCACGGCCAACAATGTCGAGATTGTCGTTCCTGTCCCTGACGACGCCGATTCGCCACGGTTCCGGACAAACATTGGCACGGTCCACTACGCACCAGAACAGAGCGCTATTGTTTGGAAAATCAAGCAGTTCGGCGGTACAAAGGAGTTTTTGATGCGCGCAGAACTTGGCCTGCCAAGCGTCCGTGGCGACGACGAGCACGGCGGTGGAATGACCGGTGGCTTTGGAGGAAGCATGGGGGGTGTTGGTGCACCTGGGAAGGGAGCAAAACGGCCCATCCAAGTGAAATTTGAAATTCCCTATTTCACCACGAGCGGCATTCAAGTGCGGTACTTGAAGATTACCGAGCCGAAGGTGTGTAGAACCATACCTTACCTTTTTTTTGCTGTTGTTTTTTCACGGCTGGTGATACTAATACTCGTCTAGCTCCAATACCCTTCTCTGCCCTGGGTTCGGTATATCACCCAGTCTGGTGATATAGCAGTGAGGCTTCCGGATGTCGTTTAGGCCGATACGCCATTAAAGCGCCATGCTCCGACAAGAGGAATCCTTAAATGTGTTGCATGACTACATGCAACCATTACGTTTGCAAATTCCCCTCGAGGCCGGGTACAATGCAGCCTCGGGATGGCACTGGCAGAATTGTGTGGCCACACAGCCCCTCGACATTTTGAATTTGCGAAAGGTTCTTATGCCTTGTCGCCACCCTGGAATTACACATTTTGGTAGAACGGCATGCATCCATTTCCACAGCGCTGGTGGGCTTTCCCGCCTTGCTACGTGGCAGGCTTGGTTGTTTCGACCTGGAATAGTTTACTCTGCGCATTCACGAATTTTATGTATTCAGAATAATAAAAGAAGGAATGTGGTATTCTCACTGCGTATTCCAATCTAACTAAGCGTGAAAATACGTACGTCCTTGCCAGTGTGCAAGGGACGTTGTAAAAGAGCGTGTTGTAAACGTGCGAATAAAATAACCAAGCAGAGAGCAAAAGAACTGGCATCCAATAGTAAGCAATTTAGAGTTCGCCAAGTCTGGCCTCTCCATTTCCGACCCATCCCTCGCGTTCATAGTACCTGAAGACCAGGTCGTAGTCCTCAAAGTCATGAACAATGCGATCGATCCGCCGATATCCAGGAATGCGCTCGAGACGTCGCTTCTCTTCGGCACTGCTGGTCTGCCGGCTGCCATCATCGGCCAAAAAGTACTGATCCTTGACCGTACCCTTGGTTTCAAACAGGGTCACGCTGAAACGGCCCGGACGGAAAATGTCAACCACGTGCTTGACAATGTCCGCCGTCTGCCGACCCTTCTGTCCACCCGGCACGTTTGTCTCAAACGACGCAAACGAGCAGTTGGGCTCCGGAGTGACGTGCACGGTAAAATAATGGATTGCCCCGCTGTGCACATCGGTCTCGGTGCCATCTGCGGCCGAATGGGTAACGGCCGGAGCAGGAATGACTGCGTTTGCGGAGAACCCACAAGGAGCAAACATGTACGCGTCGATGCGGGCGTCGGGGTAGACCGAAGTCGGATAGATATCGGACAGCCCGCAGCTGACAGAAACCGCAGTTCCCATTGCGTGGCCCTCGGTGGGCATGTCTTCCAGGTCCATGTGATCGCTTTGGGGCGTCAACATGCCGCTAGACACCTGCGCAAGGTCGTCCACATCGAACATGTCCTCGGTGGCTGAGCTGCACAGTGGGCTGCCGGAAAGAGAGGCGGCGCGGTCCTCGTTGCTGCTGTTGTGGGTTTGTCCAGCGCCATATGGGATCTTATCCTGGGTGGCGACAGCCGCATGCGACAAGTAGAACTGCTTCGCATTTTCGGGGTCCAGGTCGGTCATCAGAATCTCGAGGGTTTCGTCGTTGATCTCCGCGTTGCCCGAGACGGAAGACGGGATGAGCCCCGTGGGAATTTTCGACGGCAAATTGAGGTTACCATTCGTCTTCCTGTCAGGGGTGCGAGGAGGAGTGGATGCCATGTTGGAGTTGGGCGACGTGATGTACAGATACCAGTGGTCACCATTCATTTTCCCAACCATGTAGGCACTGCCACCTTCGAACATGTCGTCGAGGAACTTGACCTCTTGGTTCCAGCTGCGGTGTGGTCCCTGTTGCTTGTCGGGAAACAAGAAGTTCTTGCGGCTGTAGAAGATCCGGTAAGGAGTAGCGGCCGACCGGATGTCGCTCAGGGACGTGGCATTGTGGAAGGGAAATCCGGCTTCAGCAGCGGCAATATGAAGCATACGCTGGAGACCAAGCAGCAAGGTGGTGGTTCCGCACGTTTTCAAGATGATCTTGTGGGGAAAGACAAACATGCTGGACTCGGAGAGCAGATACGCGTCGACAATTTCCGAGTGGATGACAGACAGAATCTTGCAATTGACCATGTCCAACATGCCAACCCAGCTGTCGGACGGAACGGACTTCAGTCCATTTTCCTTCACACTCGACGACAGAGCTGCGGGGCTCGGCGCGAACCAGACTTCAAGCAACTTCTCGGGCCCTGTATATACGTGTTAGCTGTGTAGAGGGCGATATAGAGCGATAAAGATAAGAGATTACGGTTGAGCCTACCCTCAAATGCATTGCTGGAGTCGAGTTCTGCGGCAATCTCGTGGTTGATCGTCAACTGAGGTGTTGCCTGCGATTGCGAGAGGCCATGGTCATTGGGGATCTCAATGGTAACCATCTCTGTACGCTGGATGGGGTTTTGCCGTATCCAATGAACCAATATCGTCTATGACAGAGAAGCCGGGTGAGAGTGAATACAAAACGACTGCCGCGGAGCGCTAGCTGCTTCACAAACGAACGCCGCCGAGTTCGTTTGAGAGAGTAGGCCCACAGGGGAATGGATTCGTTGGACTGCTGGCGGAGCCAGCAATAATATTCTAACGGGGGCGAGACTCTCGGGGGGGTGTTATGGAGGTCGGGCGGAGAGGGGGAGGATGAAGACCTGCGAGGAAGGAATGATGGGCTATTCGAGAGGGGGCGCTTCTCGAGAACGTAACCGATACTCAGAGGAGCACCGAGAAGACGTCCGTCAGCGGGGTGTCTGAGTGGGTGAGCTGGGCGTTGCTACAAGAGCAGAGCAAAGATCGTGTTATCGAGGTCTGGCGAGTTAGCAACAACGGACAGAAACAAGTTCGGACAGGAAACATTGGCTCACTTTGCTGGCTTGGAGAGGAAGCGCAGAAGGTCCTTTGAGCTCATGGGTCAGTGCAAGTGAACGGCCACAGAGTCGCAAGACAGCAGCTGCTTTCGACAGGATAGGTCTTTATTGCTTGGCGGCTGGCATGGATCGAGAACGAAGAAGAACCGTGTTTAAAGCGTGTGATTTGTGAGCTGGTGAGGGGTTGACGATATGCTCTGTCGCGTGACGGTGGACGAGATCGAGAGCTGATGAGCAGAACGAGTTTATTGGTGAAGCAGCAATTGCAGGCGGTCTTGACTTTTGGGGGCCAATTCTTGAGCTCCCAATTTGTGCAACAGCAATTCTGACCAAAAAATCCGAGTTGAGAAGAGAGAGTTGCAAAAGACTTGTCAAAGAATGGGGCGTTCTGGCTGAGAGGGAGAATAAAAGGTTTGGCGGGTCACTCAGAAATATCAACGTATTGCGAGAATTTTCGCTGTGGGCACTGAAATTTTATTTTTCGGTTTTATTTTTTTGCTGGGCGGTGAAAACGACTGGTTGCAGCCGATTCTAAAAATGGTGGGACAAAGCCCAACCCCACAAACCGCCACAGCTCCAGCATACTCCGTATTTCTAGGGTGGATATCGTTGAAAAAAAGACCCCTCTATTAAATGGGCGGCATTTTAACGGTGATGTCACCGCTGTTGCTGCATATTGTTCATGGCGGCAGCCACAACTTCCGCAGTAATTGATTTGAAAATTGGCGATAGAGAACAGAACTGGTACTTGTCAACGAGTAGGGAGGGGTCCTTTTTCTCTCCATTCGCGGGCTGGTCGGCGATTGATCCGTTCGTGGGCAAGGAGAAATCTTCGCCATGAACGTTCGTTCCGATAGGATATTTAGGGGTCCGTCCGGATTCCACGAGAACGACAAATTGCGGGTCGATGGGGATGTTTCCGAGATATGGGACTTGGAAATCCGCAGCCATGGTCTTTCCACCACCACTCATAAATATATCGGTGCATTCCGAGCAGTGTGGACAGACGAAGCCGCTCATATTTTCCACGACCCCCAAGACGCGGATGCCCGTTTTCGCGCAGAAATTCAGCTCCTTCCGGACGTCGGCAGTTGCCACTGCCTGCGGCGTTGTGACGACAACGGCCCCCGCTATTTGCTCTGGGAGGGTGTCGCGCAGCAGCGTTTCGGCCAGGGAAATGTGCTCGTCGCTCGTTCCCGGAGGGGTGTCAATCAGCAGATAGTCCAGGTCGCCCCAGAACACGTCGCTGAGAAACTGTCGCACCATGGCTGTCTTTTTCGGGCCTCGCCACACCACAGCGTCGCCTCTCTTTGGCAGGAGAAAGCCGAGGCTGATGACACGCAACTCTCCGGTACCCTCTGATTTATTTGCCTCGTGTACCATGACGGGGAGCCATCCCCCGGCGGTCTGGGTTACCTTGGCATTTTCGATGCCAAACATCCGGGGGATGGAAGGCCCAGTAAGGTCGACATCGAGAACGCCGACAGAGTGGCCGGCGATGGAGAGCGAGAGAGCGAGCTGCGTAGTCACTGAGGATTTGCCGACTCCGCCTTTGCCAGACAGAATCTGTGGTTCCGGCACAAGAATGATGTCAGTAACCGAGGTGTCATACAGCGCGGGAGGCATGTGCGGGGATGCAGACCAGAACAATATGCTTGACCCTGCGTAGAGACATGGCGTCCCCAGCGTACTTAATCTCGAGCAGATACTAGGGGTTTGTGTGGAAAGAATCACATTGTTCGCGCGGGTTTGCGGTGCTTTAAATGTTGGTGTTTTGCGGCTTGCATTGATAATGGCGTTTTTCGATGATTAGTCAGTAACGGTGGCGACGAGAATGCGGCAAGGCCTAATAATTATCACTCAAATCATTGGCTCCACTATACACGGACTGTCCGGCGGCAATGGATTCCTCCCCTGACAGTTTCGTCTATTATTTTGCGACGAGAAGCAATCCTTTTCTCTCTTCTCTCTTCTTTCCAACGCCGCGAGTAATGCTGCCACCGCAACGACCTGTCGCAGCCCCGACATTGCCGGCCTTTATGTCTTAAACATGCTCTCTAGTCATGGACGATCCTTGGGGCTCTCCATGGGCATCCGCCGACGGTGCGCCCCAGCTGTCATCACAGCTGCCGCCGCCGACCTTTGCGAGCAAGGCCCTGGATATACCATCCCTGCCCACGCAATCTCCCTGGGCCGATAATGACGACGATGCGTTTGGAGACTGGGCCGATGCCGACACTTCCGCCGCATTCCCCCCCAAAACAACTGCTCTTAACGCACCGGTCTCGGGGCCGACGACTGTGCCAACCGCACCAGAAACAGAGTTTGGAAAGTTGAATCCAGTCTCAAGCCGGCCTGCCTCCACGTCTCCGAGAATCTTGCCACAACCGATAACCACCAACCTTCCTCTTCAGCCGTCGATTGATCCCTGGAGCGCAGGCTCCACACTATCGGGAGAGGAGGCTCTCCATGTACCCAAGTTCCCGTTAAACAGCGATTGGGGCCATCAGTCCAAGCAGTTCGTTGGTCACGAACTAGATAGTGGTGTCGCATCGGGTGTTGCAAAGGAGAGCCGGCCTTGGGAGGCAGAGTCTCCAGGTCACACGGCCCAAGACCAAGAAACGGAAAGCGAGGCGGGCAACGATGACGGCGGTCATGAAGTGGCGGCCAAGCATCTAGAACTCAAGACGAGAGATGCCGAAGAGAAGAGCCCCCCGACACCGTCGCCTCCCGCATCTCCAGCCGTCACTCATAATGACAGTGTGGAAACGGCATCCGCCACTACGGCCAACTATGATGCTACACCAGAGCCACAAATCCCACGTCCCAAGGAAGCATCGAAGGTCCAAGAGCTTGTCGAGCTATATGATGGGCTGGCTGACAAGATTGATTACACTGTGGATGCCAAACCGGAGCCAAATGTTTCCGAAGAAGAAAACACAGCTGGCAGGGAGTCGAGCAACCGTCTAAAGAAGACCGAGTCTCCAACAGTCGTGATGCACGATACCGGTACAGTAACAGCAAGCTCGCCTGACCACGTCGCACCGCCAGTAGGGATACAACGCCTAGGTTTTTCAGTTGATTTCCACCGAGTTGATGAGCTATTCAGCCCTAAGGCGTTGAGCCTCAACGACAAGGTCGGTTCTCCTGCACAGCTAGATGACTATATCCCGGACCATGTCTTGTCAGACAGCTTTACGGCAATATCGGAGAGGAAGACTTGGTATCGAATATCCCGTCAGGGGAGCTCTCGGAAGCACAACGCTGGAGATGACGACAACTACCGGCTCATAACGTGGGCGACCTCCACCGTCCGGGTCGACACAATTCAAATTGTCAGGCGTTGGATGGAAGAAGACTCGTTCTATGGGAAACCAACATTGGGCGGTAATAGTATTGGAGGGAACATGTTCGGGTGGAACTCAGCGGCCAAGCCAGTTGCGCTCAATGAGGTCTTCAAGAGAAAGTCGGTCGAGCGTCGACCCGTGTCGTCAGGCAGCTATCTGAGCTTCTCGTCTACCACTGAGAGCAGCGCTATGACGGACAAGACGGTGTCGTCTCCGACTTCCATGTTTACCTGGAGCTCACAGCCCGCCCCCATTGCAAATACGCCGACGAGCCCTCGCAAGGGCATACCGTCACCAATCGAAGTCAGAGAAACAAAGGCCGCCACTCTTTCGAAAAGCACACCTATCCGGCGTCCGTCAACGAATACAGAGACATCGCCGGCTAGTGTATCTCAGGACAAGCCACAACTTAACGCAGTTAACGAAAAAGATGATGATGACGAATGGGGAGACATGATCTCTTCTCCGGTGTCGGGGCCTAATGTCTTCACTGCTCCTGTTATTGAAACAGTGATCCAGCGCTCTCATGATGTTGCTTCTCGAAAGGCCAGTGACGACTTCGATGGCCCGAATAGCACGCATGGGCCCCCAGATGCTGTAGGCGCAGCATCGGTTAGGGAGGAAGAGGAGAGGGACCCTCAGCCTACGAGTGGCCTGAACGGCTCGTCTGGACGTGTGCATCCCACAGACTTGGCGGCGAATAGGGAAAAACAGGAGATATTGATTGAAAGCATTTTACGGGGTTTGCCAGACTTGTCATATATGAGTAAATAGTTGTATTCGTAATGTAAGAATATTTGCCTGACAAATTGGTTGGCGAGGGCTCAAGTAATGCGGCGATATTATGTAACTCAAGATGTTCCTACAAAAACAATTTCCACCTGAGCGAGAGACCCCGGTCCCACTGCCAAACAAAAGGCCTTGTTGCCTCGTCGTCTTTTGATTGTGTGGGCGCACGGTAGCGGTCCATTTTCAGGACGCGTTTTCTGAAACGCTCCTCACCAAAATTTGATATCTCTCCTTCTCGCTCGTATTTTTCGTCCAAGCCATCCTACGTACGACAATCCTTTCGTGAGGGATCTTCCATCTTTTCCTCCTTCTTTCTCAGGTTTCCTCATATCCTGTTATGTGCTGCTGGTTTCTGCTTTGATCTTGGCGTTTGTGCTGATGGATCTCTGACGCCAAGACATGCCGAGAGTCTTGGCTCCAAGACTTTTGCCAGCCAACTCGCCCAGACGCACAGCCTCTCCGCCGACGACGTCGTCATCCCCGTCCGGATGCTGTCTGGTCCTTCTTTGCATTCCGTGCCGGCAGCAAAGTCGAAACTGCCAAGACCATTAGCAGCAAGGTCTGCCCGGCACGTCGCTCGGAAGCATCTTCGTCAATGCTACGATAGTTACCCTTGTTGAGCCTATCTCAGACGATGCAAAACAAATCAATTCCACAGATGGGCAGCTCGGACGCTCTCCCCGGGCTGCGCGACACCCTGTCATTCGCCAGCATCTCTGTTTCCCTTCCCTCCCTTACCTCGGCCCTTCCGTCTAATGACACCCCCCACAATCCAGTTGCCCTTGTCGCATCTCGACCGGTTACGTTTCCGAGATCCTGTAAGATACTAGTGCGTTCTAGTGCCCGCCACTAACAGCCTGCCGGCAAGGAGGAAGGGGGGGAGCACGCACGGCAGCACAGGGCATCTAGAAGAAGTCTGCGACCGCGCGGATGTTACAAGAAACGACTGGTATGGGATAGAAAAGACAAGGCGCTACAAAATTCCCCGCAAAAATGTCCGAGTCGATTTTGCGGGATGAACGCCGTCGCGTCAAGGGGGCAAAGATGGGGAGGGTATTGGTTCGCGGTTCTCTTCTTGTTATATCTCCTTTTATCTTGCACATTATTCTATGGATTTTCCTCGTTGTGTATTCGGTTATGCATCTCTAACTCAAGCTCAATGATGATGGGTGATCATAAGATTTGAAAATCAAGGTGTGGTCCCATTTCTCAGTCAGGGGGGCTCTGGCGGCACGAGTTGCTTTCTTCTTGCGTCTATTCGCCATATCATCGTATATTTTTGATCTGCCACGACTCTTGGACCGGAATTTTGTGACAATCATTACAAATTTCTCTTGCTTTTCTTCTGATCACCTGTTAGACAATGGACAAGGATGGGTGGGTTCGGTAGCATGAAAGAGAGCTCCACCCGGTTATCAAATCATTCTGTCACCACGCCGTGGAACGGACCTGCGTACTCTTGGCATTTCTTCTTGTTGCTACTGCTGGGTGTTGGACAAGTGGCTAGGCATCTCACTTGCCCATTATAGCCTCCATTCTGCATCATGATATGCTTCACTTTGTTGCAGATACCACAGATATTCTGAAGATCAGCGGGTAGAGTTATCCAATACCAAATTGGAACTGGAGAACTATCATACGTAAACCTAAAAGCAAAAGATGAGAGGAGGACAGTGTAACTAGCAGAGTAGGTCCGGGGGAGAGGGGGTGGACGAAGAAGGCAAAACGATACATGAGGAGAAACAGACATGACGATCTTTGTGGACGTGGACAGAAGGATTGTATCAACCCACGGACAGAACCGCTATAGCGGTTATGAGGTAGAAGCTAGCCGGTCAGATTTCCTGCCACTCTAACTCGGGAAGGCTGAGCATTTGTTTATTTGTTCCCTCTTTCCTCCTCCCCTCGTCTTCAGTTTCCATTTTTTCCCCTTCTCCTCTTTTATGTTTCTTTCTTTCCCTCCACTCTTCCTTTCCTTTCTTTTCTCTTCTACATGCCACTGCGTGGTTTTGGTTGGGTTTTTGGGGTTATCCTTCCTTAATCTTTGGTTCTTGTTTTTTTCTTTCTTTCTTTTTTTCTTTCATCCATCGGTGAATACGGCTGGACCGTTGGAACATTCCGTTGGTCATCACTATCATTCAGCACGCATATCAATCATGGATGCCATGGAAAAGCCGGCCTGTGGAGGTAGCGGTGAAGCTGGTGAATACGATCTCGGCATTCATGTTGCTGGTCTTTGTATGTTTTTTTCCTGGTCATTTTTCTATGGAAGAAAGAAAAGACTTAGCTGTGCTAACATCAACGCAATTCAGTCTTGGTCTTGGGCGCTTCCATCTTTGGTATGGCCACCTTCATTAACATGCTACATGCACTCTGGTCTCAGTCAACTGACAACACACAGGAGCCGGGTTTCCGGTTGTCGCCAAAAAGGTATCATGGGTGAAGATTCCGCCCAAGGTTTTCTTTGCTTGCAAGCACTTTGGCACAGGTGTTCTTATCGCAACCGCATTCGTTCATGTAAGAAACACAGAAAATTAGACCACATTGCGGGAGATGCAGCAGGGGCACTGACCTAGAGAATACAGCTGCTACCCACGGCTTTTGGAAATCTTCTGAACCCATGCCTGCCGGATCTCTTCACGGAGAAGTACCCCCCGATGCCCGGTGTTATCATGATGGGTGCCATGTTCTGCCTCTTTGTTGTTGAGATGTACATCAACACCAAGATGGGTGGGCATGGCCACTCCCATGGTGGCCCTATGGGATTGGAAGCACCTCCGCCTCCGCCTCAGGTTCCCCGAGGACCTCAACCGCCTCGTCCTCCCCGCCCTCCTCGCTATGAGAGCCGATCCAGTTTTGAGACAGATGACCCGGTTGACTATGAAAAGAAGATGGTACAGCAGGCGTATGACGACGAGTATCGCTACCAGCAAGAGGCGGGCCAGAAAGGCGCCAACTACTCAAAAGCCCCTTCTTCCAAGCCCTCTGATTCGACCATGCAGCTAAAGTCGGAGATGCCCGACTGGTTTCTCATTTTCTACGAACAGTATGTGCGCGAGCGCCTGGTTTTGACCCGCATGGTCCAAGACCGCCTGCCTTCGTCGACGCCGTCCGCCATCACCACTGTGAATGACAACCAGGTCGCCGAGCCCATCAGCGAGGCCCAATACATCGATGACAATGGCAACCCCGTGGACCCTATGGTGTTCAAGAAGATGTCGCTTGAAATCACTCTGCTCGAGGGTGGTATTCTGTTCCACTCTGTTTTCGTCGGCATGACCATCTCCATCACCATTGATGGCTTCATCATTCTGCTGGTTGCCATCTTGTTTCACCAAATGTTTGAAGGCTTGGGTCTTGGCTCGCGAATTGCTGCTGTCCCGTACCCTCGTGGCAGCATTCGGCCCTGGTTGCTTGTTGTTGCCTTCGGAACTACCGCCCCAATCGGCCAGGCAATCGGTCTCTTGACACGCAACACGTATGATCCCGAGAGCGCCTTTGGTCTGATCATTGTCGGCGTTTTCAATGCCATGTGAGGATCCCCCAAGATAAGGAAATTTAAAGTAGACGATGCTAATGTGTTTTAGTTCATCTGGTCTTCTTCTCTACGCCGCCTTGGTTGACCTGCTTGCCCAAGACTTCTTGTCTGAAGAAGCCAACATGTTGATGAAGAAGAGTGACAAGATAACAGCCTTCATGTTTGTTCTGGCTGGTGGTAAGTGCTATTTCTCTCTCACCAAGTTTCTCCTTGCTGATCAATCGCCTTCCTAAACAGCTGCGGGAATGTCCATCGTTGGAGCCTTTGCCTAAGCACTGCCAAATCATCCAACAAACATGGTAAAGGTTGTGGCTCGCGGATGAGCACAAGGCTCAGAATGGTGTACGCAGACTCTTGAGCTGGGCAACAGAAGACGGGAATGGTTGGAGGGATGGTCATGCCAACACAAAACCAACCCTCCTGAGAGGCGACGATTTCCGCGAAGCCGCCTTCTATTGGATTCGGTTGCTACTGACCGGGCCGAATCCATCAGTGGCAGCAGAACAAGACAGGTGATGCCAGCGTCGACGGCAGACTGGGGACGTTTTTTTTGTATGAGTGTGAGTGTGAATGCGATCAAGTACCGGCTCGACTGTGCGTGTATACACACGTTGAAGGTACGGGTTGAAGTGCGTCGAATAAACTTCCTTACAAAAAAAGAGAGGGAGAGAAGAGGCAAATGGGTGCCAACAACAAGGAGAGGAAGCCACTGGAAAGAGAACGGAAGACATGGTTCCGGTCATCTTGCACCCTTTGCAAGCTGTTCTGCTTTCTCCTGTAATTAAACGACATGTTTCTTCCTCTTATCTTTTTTACTTCTTTTCCCTCCAATTGCTGTCTCTTCAGATATGGCATGCTGTATTATTATTAGAACGAACTATGACATTGGAAATAAATTCAACAAAAATTGCGTGCCTTTGGAACTGAAATGCTGCCTATTTATTTCTTGGAAACGCATCAAAATAAAGTTGGCTGTCTGCTAGGTAACTTACAGTGGTATTGACGCTAAAGCTTCTGTAGCAAGCGCTGCCGGAAAGGGCGGCACATTCTCGTCACCTGATATGACTAAGTAGCCGAATTTCAGCCTCAAGTCGCGTCGCCACTTCTGAGACGAAGCTACTCACGAGGTCGAACGTGCAAACAAAAGCATGCCGCGCAGTACTTGTTTAATCGGAAATTAATACAGAGGACACACCCTATTTGACGATATGGATGCTCCGCAGCGGCCTCTGTCGGCGCGGCGTCGCCAATTGGTGCACACGCTCTCCTTCCAGTACCTCTTGGTGGTGCCAGTTCTCCTGGCATTGGCAACGGCGGTCGCTCTGTTTCGCTACTCCGACGTCAACATTGCTATGCTGTATTCGCAGTGCCATGCGCGGTCCCGTCTGCCGGGATTGTCACGACTGCCGGGCATTGGCGCGCTGTCCTGCACGTTGGTCAGCTTCTTCGAAGAAGCCCTGGCATCTACGCGCTCCTTTGCCGTGATGGGCGTCGTTCTCTCCTTTGTGGCTGGCCTGCTCACAGTCAGCACGATCGAGGCGGCCCGCATCTGCAATGGGCCCAACGTTCTCATCGCCTACCCGACGGGGCCGTGGCTCGTCTTCAACCTGCTGGGCGGCGCCTTCATCTGGGAGCTTGTCATCATTCCAGCGTTTGCCAGGCGGTGCAAACAGATCCTGGCGGCGGCAGAAAGCGACACTGACGCAGCGGAAGCGGACGAAGTGCCTGCTCTCCCCGCTACCGACCCGAATGCCGGGGCGTTCATGCGCCATCTTGCCGTCGAGTCCGAGGTTGTGGCAATCCCCATTGGAGTGGCATTGGGCTGCGTGCTGCCATCGCTGCTCATGCTAGTCTACCGTTCTCCGATGGCCATTGCAATCTGGCTCTTCTTCCCCGTCTATGTCTCGCTCGTGCGACAGGGCGTTCGGCTTGCCGCGGTATCATTTGCCAACTCGGACCGCACTCTCCATCTGGAGGCGCATCGACCATCGCTGTTGGCCGTCTATGCTGTGCCGACTGTCTGCTCGGCATTGTCGTACGGCATGCTTCTCTGGAGCCTGACGCAGGCGGACGACAAGAAGGAAATGACAAAATCGACGCTTCGCTTCATTGAGGTCGACACCATCTTTATCGGACTCACCGTGCTGTACTGGATCCTGGTCGAGGCTGGCTGGCGAGTGGCCTTGGAGACCATTGGCTGGGGAGTCATCTTTGGGCCTGGGGCTGGCTTGTGTGCAGGGTGGATTTACCGGGAGAAGCATCTCGGGTTTGTTTGCGAGCCCATACCCAGTCTGGAGGACGGAAGCCGCAACGAGGGCGATGAAACGTCAGGAGAGGAGACTCCATTGCTTCACTAATCATATTTTCTAGTTTGCATTGCGTGTATTGAATAGTCATAGCTTCAAGGGGAAACAGCTTGAAAGGGGTGTAAGATATGTCGTCTTTTAATATGTCATAACAGTTGAACGGCATTTCCACTCAAATGAGAAGCCCAGTTCTTTGTGGAGTCTCAATGTGGATCGGGATCGGGATACAGAGCGAGAACCAGCGATCGGGATGCAACAGCGTGCTAACATCCCGAACAGCTACATCCCGATCATACCGCATCCTTCCTGTGTTAGGCAGACATTCTTCAGTTGTCCCCATCTGAGAATAAAGATGCGCGAAACGACGCCTTTTCCTGGGACGGTTCTCTAAACCAATTTCAGACACACAAGTCAAGCCAGATATGGATCGCCAAACTCTCGAGACAGAAGCAGCCAAGGCCTACGAGGCAGCGGCCAAGCGCTTCCAAGCTGCCAACCCCAAGAGCCAGGCTGCCTATGAGACGGCGGTTGCCGAGCTTCCTGGCGGCAACACGCGGACGGTGCTGTTCTTTGAGCCGTTCCCGCTCTGCACCGTCCGCGCTCAGGGCTGCCGGCTGTGGGATGCAGACGGCCACGAGTACGTGGATTTTCTGGGGGAGTATTCGGCCGGCCTGTACGGGCACTCGCAGCCGGTGATCCTGAAGGCGCTCACAGACACGCTGGCCGACGGGCTGAGCTACGGAAGCCACCATGCCGGGGAAGCCCGACTGGCACGCCTGATCCGGTCCCGGTTTGCCGACGGCCATCTGGAGCTGCTGCGGTTCACCAACTCGGGCACCGAGGCCACCTTGATGGCCGTCTCGGCCGCCCGTCTGTACACGCAGCGCCGCCGGATCCTCGTCTTTGTGGGCGGCTACCACGGCAGCGTCTTCCTCTTTCCGGGCTTCAACCACCCCGTCAACGCGCCGTATGAGTTTCTGCTGGCCGAATACAACGACACCGGGTCTGTCGACGCGGTGATTGCGTCGGCCGAGGGCGGCCCCGAGACCATTGCAGCCATTCTCGTGGAACCCATGCTGGGCTCGGGCGGCGGTGTGCGGGCCACGCCTGCGTTCCTGAAGCACCTGCGCCAGCGGGCCACCAACCTGGGGGCCGTCCTCATCTTGGACGAGGTCATGACGTCGCGTATGTATTCGGGCGGCGGCATCCAGTCGGAGCTGGGCATCCGCCCCGACCTGACCACCCTGGGCAAGTACCTGGGCGGCGGCATGTCTTTTGGGGCGTTTGGCGGGAAGAAGGAGATCATGGCCATGTTTGATCCACGGCCACGACTGCCAGCCGCGCCGTCGAACCCCCCCATGACAGTGCCACATGCCGGCACGTTCAACAACAACGTCATGACCATGCGGGCGGGTGCCGTCGGCCTCGAGCAGCTCTTCACGCCCGAGAGAGCCCGGGCGCTCCACGCCGACGGCGACCGGCTGCGCGACCGGCTCAACGCCCTGGGCGAGAACACGCTGTTCAAGGTCCTCGGCTGCGGCTCTATTCTTGTGTTCCACTTCACAGCCATACCCATCGACCAGATTCTCTCGCCGCGGGACTGGAAGCGTGACGAGGTCATGCCGCTGCTGGATCTGCTCCACCTGGAGATGCTGAACGAGGGCATCTATATGGCCCGACGAGGGTACATGGCCCTGAGCATTGCTCTGGGGGAAGCCGAGTTTGATTTGTTGGTGTCTGCCGTGGGTCGGTTTCTGGATCGGTACCGGCCGCTGATTGGGTTGAAGAAGGTCGCAGACAAATAGGCGAGTAGCGCAGCGAGAAGCAAGAAGCGAGAAGCGAGAAGCACGTATTCCGTATGCCCCTACAGTTCCCTGAACAGACTCGGCCCGTCGCCCATGATGGACATGTCGAGCCGCCGCCAAAAATCTTCGTCTATGTGATCCAGCTGGCTGAGCAAAGACGCGGTAGTGGGCGCCGCTAGGGCTGGGTCCTGCACCGCTGCTTCTGCGGCCGAATGTGCCGGTGGTGGTGGCCCAACTGGTCTGATGTGCCAGATGGAGGGGGAGGTGTCGGACACCGAGTCAACAACCGACGTCATAGGGGTTGTCTGCGGCGATGCCGGCCGGCGATGAACAGAGGCAGCGGGCGTGGGGCCCAGAGCCTCTTGCGTCCCACGCATGTGCGCTATCGGCGTTGTTGTAGGATTCGTGGGGGTTGTCGTGGTCTGGATGTCGCCGTACTCGTACTGCCGCATCTCCAGAGCCACAAAGTCGTAGCGAGTGGCTGTCTGGAACTGCTCCCGGTTGGCAGCAGCGTGTCGATACAGCCGGTCCATCTCTTCTGTCGTTTCCACCTGCAGGGCGGCCGTTGTCAGCCCAGTAGTAGCAAAGGACAAGAGAAAGAGCCTCACCCATGTGCGGCCCATGGCCCAAAACGTCTGAAAGTTTCGAAGGTACGCCATATCCAGCGCGAGCTTCTGGCCGGCGTCAAGGCTGCGTCCTGGGTTCATGTGCGGGAAAATGTGAACGACGCAGTGGATGCTGGCAGAGGTGAAGGCACAGAAGCCGACAAAAGGGGTGCGGAGCGCCAGGCCTGCGTCGTGCAGCTGCTTGAGCATGTCTGTGATGAAGTCGGCCGCTTCGTGCAGCGTGCGGCTCGATCTCTCCCACCACCCAGGCGGTGCTTCTTCTGGGTACAGCGGAGGGTCGATGGGGCCCTGGGGCTTGTCCACGCGCAGCGGCATAAACGGCATGAACTCGCGATGAAGGTAGGCCAGGCTGCCGCATTGTACCATGTTAGCACGAGGGCGCAAGAGCACGACAGCACACCTACCAGAGGTAGTAGATGAGGTTGATAAACACAAAAGCCTCGGCATAGCCTCCGCGGATGTGCGCCATCAGCCGTGCCGGGGAGTACCACATGGTGCGCTCGTCCTGCAGGCTGCGCCAGTCCTCCAGCCGGTGGATGATGTGGTGCCATGCCGAAGTGGACTTCCAGGGACAATCGGCAGAGCCGTGGGCCACCTTGCGGCCGCCGTTGGTCGTCCACTTGGACACAGCCGTCCAGATGTCGATGCCCTGCAGCAGAATGGTAAACTGATGGTTGATGTCCAGGCACGTCGGCAGGACACTGAGCCTTTGGCCAAGGTTGACGTCTGGCTCGGTGCTGGCATACATAAACTCGTTGTCGGATTCAGGCAAGGGCAGCTGCATGTCCTTGAGGTCAAACGCCATCGACCGGTCCTTGCCGCAGCTCATCAGCCGGTCGATCAGAAAGCACGACCAGACCGTCCGCTTGCGGACTTCCCGCTCAGCTGGAGTGGCAGCGTCGAGCCCCTCTCCGTCGTGCGTCCGAATCTTGAGCGTCTGGGACATGCGGATCGCCATACCTGTGCTGGTTAGAGAGCTGGCACAAAAATGAGAGGACAACAGGCAGGATACGCACCCAAGTACATCCATGTGCGGAATCCAAGACAGGCCCCCCACTCGTACATGGCCAGAAGGAGCAGGCATTGCACCGTGTTGATGCTGGGCACCTCCAGCACCTGCCAGCTCAGCTGTGCGCGCACATACTCGGCATACACCTCGCCTGTGCGTCCGGCTGGCTCTCCTCCATGCAGCTGCACCAGACCCGGCACAAAACGGCCGGCCAAGGCCAGTACGGCACACATCTGCACGTGGTCAAAGGTGTCGTCCTGGATGTGGGCAAAGAACGAGGGCGAGTGGATAAAGGCAAACTCTGGGAACTTGTGGATGACGACCCACCCGGCCTGCACCATCAGATTCTTGGGTGTGGTGGATGCCGGCGATGGAGCGGTCCGGCAAGGAGACGGTCGAGGGACGTGTGAAAGCGGGCCTTCTGTCTGGCCTGCCGTGGCTGCAGCTGTCGTGACAGGTGCCTCTGCTGGCGCGGTTTCCGTGCCGAGAAGCTCTGGACGATCCGACAGGGTTGCCAGATCGGCCAGGTGGGCGAGTGCATCATGGCCCACGACGGCTGCGGCTGGCTGAGACGTCTGGTCACTGGCTGGATGGACAGCTTCGATGGCTCTAGTCGTGCGCCGCCGTTTCTTGGGTGTGGTTGGTGACGACGCCGGCGGTGTTCCAATCAATGCGAGAACACAGCTGCTCTCGCGGCTTCCACGTTGACAAGCTCGACAAGGAGGTTTTCCGGTGTGAACGCACTTGATTTTCAGCCTTCTGCTCTCGGGATCATCAGCCTCCAGCCATGCGAATGGGGAACAGCATACATGTTTCCTACCGACAAGCAGCACACGCCAGTATGCTTCGCATTTTCGCCCTTTTCTGTTTGCGATCTTTCGCGACAGCAAACGTGTCGGAGAGCGGGAAAGGCAGCTGGATCGGGATGTCGAGCTGGCGATACAAGAGGCAATCCCGATCGCTAAACCCCGCTAATGAGATCCACCATAACCGATAAGAAATCGACGGGCTTGCGATCCACAATCTCAAGACGATCCCAATCCAAGACGCCTGCACCTCAGGCTGGCACAAGCGCAGAGACGGTGAACCCACGGCTTTCCTCAGTGGGTTTTTGTCAGCCTTGTGGAGCATGCGAGCATGCGAGCATGCGCAAGGATGTTTCTTATCTGACGTTCATGTCGTGGCAATGCGACCAAACGGTCTTGAATCTCTAATTACGCCTCTACCCCTGACAAGCAATATGACACGCACGGGAGCTAGGGACGGCAATTTCACGCATGCGACGGTAGCTGCCGAGACTGGAGTAAAAAATATGACATGGCACTCGAGACGGTCAACTGTGAAAAGCACGTAGCAAGCCTCACCTTTCGTTCGCTCCAAGAGTGGCCAGAGCCTCATCTTGAAGGCAGCATCCGTCTTTGGGAAGACACCAGCACTTCTTGCTGTGATTGTCAGCTTATGGCGCATCTCAGTGTGCTCAAGGGTTGACCTGACAAAGGCCGCACCCACGAGCTCTTGTTGTGCAAAGGCTGGCGCAGAATCGCATTCTCTGGACGTGGCTGAATTTGCTCACTCTCTGCCCCGCCTGAACCGGTCACATCATCGTAGCCCCAAAGCACGACATTGCCGCTTAAAGCTAATTCGGGAGACTACGTCAACTCTAATTCGCCTGGCACTGAACCCTCCCCTCTCGGGTTAACCGTTGGAATTCTCCTCCGATGCCACAATTTTGTTTGGCTTTTATTTTACCATGTTTCTCATAATTCGTTACTTTTTTTCTTTTTTTCTCTTTCTTCTTTTTTTTTTTTCATCTATTATGGGCGTGGGAACTCCCAGTCGCCGGAAAACCAGCTGCTCAGATCCATGCTTCCAAGGTTGTTGTCCATGTCCAAATCAAACGCATCGAGTGGTGCGTTGACGGTGGTGCTGGGCCGATCCGGGTCAAAGGGCGCAACAACGGCGGACATTTGGCTGACAAAGGGATCCTGCAGAGGCGGCACAACCATTGCAGACATCCCTGGCGGTATGTGCGGCTGGCCCATCTGCCTGGCCATTGCTCCCTTGGCCATTCCAGTGCTCGCCGACGGCATCGTGTTGACCACGCCCGAAGGAGGCGATGCCATGCCGCCACCCAAGGCGGGCTGGAGAAGCTCTGACGAGAGGACGTCGACTTCCATATCTGTGATCTCGGGGTTTGTGATGCTGCCCACAATGTCTGCGCTGAAACCATGGCGCATCAACTGGTCCAGGCTCGTTCGCTGGTCTGTCAGCACTACTCTCTTTCTCTCTCTCTCTCTCTCTCATGTTTGAACTTACAAGACGGGCTGTTGCTGGGGTCTTGATGGATTGGTCAAGGACTCGAACACACACGGCCGCCAACTCAGCGCAGTCGTCGACCGGCTTGAGAGGGTCGTTGGGGCTCGTGCGACCAATGTAGAGAAGGAGACGCGCGCACTGGTACACGCATATGGGGAGGTCCAAGTCTGTCACCGGCACGCCGTTGTCCATGGTCAACAGCAGACGAAACATGGCGGCCATGGCCCTGGCGTGCTCGAGCACCTGGAGCCGGCAGTGCTGGACAAAGGACGGGCACTCGACCTCGAGCCGGGCCAGGCAGGCCGCAGGCAGGGCCTCCTTCAATCCCTGCAGAGCGATGCGGTACAGCTCGCAGTGGCACTGCTGCCACCAGACGTGCGTCATCAGAAACACGCAGAGCCGTGGCGAGTACGTGCGCAGTCGCACGTTGGCCTCGGACCATTGGAAGCTGGCCGGCAGGCGGGCCGCGAAAGCGTCCAGGTCGGCCGCCAGCGCGGCGCAGCGCCCCGGGATGGACGCCACGTCGTGGTCCAGCGACGCGGCGGCAGCGGCGCGCTTGGCGTACTGCAGGATGCAGCCGCGCAGCGCGCGGATGCGCACGTGCAGCGCCAGGAAGCCCATGTCGTCCGGCAGCGGCGGCACGCTGCCGCCGGGCGTCATGGGCGGCGGGTACAGCGGCTCGGACTTCTCGGGCAGGTCGAACTCAAAGTTCCGCTCGTTGCACGGCAGCTGAATGTCAATCGTGTCGGGCCGGTACGCCCACAGGCTCAGGTCATCTTCGCCATTGGCCATGCTGGTGTCGATCATGAACAGCGACCACATCAGGCGCCGCCGCGACTCCCGCGCGAGAAAGCAGAGCCGGCCGTTCTCGTGGTTCAGCCGCAGCGCCGTGGCCAGACGCGAGGCCACGCCGTGCAGCATAAACGCCAGGAAGAACTTGCCCGAGAGGATGCGGTGGTGGATGAGGAAGACGAGCGTCTGCAGCGCCGGCGTGGACGGCCGCTCCAGCTGGCCCAGCACCAGGGTCTCGGCCTCTTCGATGCACCGCCGGCCGAGATCCTTGGTGTCTGCCCCCAGCTCCGTCATCAGCGACGTGATGCCCACCAGGGCGAGCAGCAGGGCACGGTCCACGAGGCCGGCACGGTACCTCTGCATCAGCGAGGCGCGGTGCAGAAAGGCAAACGTGGGGATGTGGTGGAGGTGTCGGAAGAAGAGGTCGAATGTGCGCATGGCCAGGGGCTCGAGGATGGCCACCGACAACGATGACGACGACGACGGCATCGCTTCGCGATCCGTGCCGTCGGGACTGGCTGTGGTGGACACTGCCGACGTGGGATCGTCGTGGTCCAGAGACTCGCTGCGACTGCGGCCCAGGGCCGCGTCGTCTCGCGTCGTCTCGTCGGCACTCGCTCGGGCGCCGGTGCCCGCTATCGGGCTCATCTTCGACCGCTTGCCGGGCCGGTACACGCACTCGATGCCCAGCGCTCGACATCTGTCGCACTGCGGCATCCCGCCGCTGCATCTCGCTTTTCGCGCGTGGCAGTTCTGGCAGGCCTGTCGTGCCCGCCTCCTCGGTACGACTGGCATGCCAGATCCGGCTGCGCCTTTGGACCCGGCGCCACCGCCGCCGCCGCCGCCATCCCCGCCTTCGGCGCCAGAACCGCTGGGCCGGTCGTCGTACGTGCACGAGAAGCCAAGCCGCTCACAGTTTGCGCAAATGTCTCGCCGACCGTCGCAGCGCACCTTGCGCACCCGGCAGGTCACACACGTGTGAGAGATCTTTTTGCTTTCTGGCCGCGCACCGGCTGGATCGACAGGTGGCCCCTGGTCGGGAACGGTTGTCGCAGGCGACGCCATTCATGCCAGTCTCGGCCGGCTCGGCTGTTGATTGAGAGGGCGCGGCAGTCTAGCGCTGCGTCAATCGAGACAGTCTCTCTTTCTCTCACAGCAACATGCTACCGTCTCGCGCTATGCATTGGCTCCGACTCGGCGTCTCGCATCCAAGCAGAGGGGCCTGCGACCTTGCGTCCTTGCGTCCTTGTCGTCGTGCTGATATGCGGGGCTTCCGCCGAAAAGGAACGTGAGGCGGCGGAAATCTGTGCCAACTGCTTTAACCCGTATCGCGTCAAGGCCTCTGATTGGCCAGTTCATGCTCTATGCAAAACTCCACAAGAAGCGTTTGTTTGCGAAGATGGAAGATGGCCCAGACGCAAAACGCAGCAGCAAGTCCTCGTTTCCATACAAATAGAAATTTGAACAATTTGAATCCCATTTCCTTCCAAATACGACATGCGACCGACTTGCATTCCAGTGGCCGTTGCCATGGGTTGCTCTGATGCGGCTCTGGAATGCAAGCTTGCCAATCGGCAACGGAGGGTTCAAGGATCAATAGCGTCTTTACACTCATGCGGACGCTCCTCCTGGAACTTTCCATCCAGTGGTCTGTCCAGAGCATCGTTTGACCAAGAATAACGACGCCAACAGATGCAAAAAGCGCCGCGGCGAACATGGCAAACTCACCGCCTCCGCCTGATGCCGCCGCTGCCCCAAAGAAAAAGAAAAAAGAAGGCAAATGGTGGCCAGAGTGGCTGCCACGGGCCGTTCTTGTGGCCCTTGGTCTCATGCTGATTTTCATCATGATCGCAGTTGTGGTGTCGGGCTTGGTCCTCGGCGGCACGATCACAGTCGAAGCAAAGGCCATCGGTCTGACCCAAAGTCTCGTCCTCTTCTCGGTGGGTCAACAAGCCGACATGTTTCGCACCGTTGACCTCCATGTGCTAACAAGGACTTCTCCGGCAGTCGATATTTGGCATGGCCTTCTTCGGCATGTACGTCTATGCCTCAAGAAAGGCCCAGTACAACAGCAGCAGGCACCTAGTAGAGAGGCTGTCGCTGCACACAAGAGTCGTCGTCATTGCACGAATCACACTGGGTTCATGGCTATCCGCTCTAGTAGCGGTTGCTATTACATTGAGCAGCAAGGCGAAATCGCCGAGTGCCGCGTCGCTGTCATGTCTTCGTGCCGACTTGGCTTCGTGCATAACAAACTGGTATGGTTGTCTGACTGAGCTGGCTTCCTTTTGCCATTGTGATGTCTCCGAGGTTTGGCACTTTTACTTACTTTTAGTTTGTCTATGGCACTGGCTGGTCTTGTTGTCGAGCGAGCACCGCAGCCTTTTGTTCTTCCTTGGATTACGCCGCCTATCCCGAACAAACAGAGCATGTCAGCAAAAGCTCTCATCGAGGACATTCTCGGCGATGGTGTCGCTGGACACCCGTCCTCTGATGCCAACGATGGCACTGAAGAGTCCCCCGAAGGTTCTCCAGTGCAGCCGTCGGAGCTGGATTCCAGCAACAGAGAGAAGCTTTCGGATGACGCAACGGGAAGAAACAGCTTTGAAAAGAGCGCCACCCCCCCTCCCGATGTCAAGGAAGAACCCGTGCCAAAGGTGCAATTCACATCCAAGGAACGGCAAGCCTTGTGGGCCCGAGTGGATGAGGACACAGAGTACAGCTCTGTGTCGCCCGTGCCGCCTGTGCCGGCGCCAGCGCCAGCGCCGGCGAAAGTAAAAGCGCCACCTTTCCAGGTCAACGTACAACATCAGCGCTTCAGGCACTCTGCAGCAGCTGAAGAAACTGCCCAGCTCTACCCGTCAGCTAGCCCACCAAAAGGGCCACGGCCGGAGATCAACAGGCCGGCCGCAGTGCCTGCCAGCAAAGCCCAGCCGTCGAGAACGTGGAGTCAGATTCGCAGAGGATTGCCGAAAAGCAACAGAAGACAAGGAGCCGTGGCGGAACAACAGGGGGGGAAGAGACTGTTTGACAAAGCTGTGGAAGGCTTAAAGAGTTCCAGCGACGCAAAGAATGTTGGACCCCAAGATTGGTCTGTCAGGGTACCTGGGTCTTTTATTGAGTAGGGATAGATGCCGTATTTTGCAATTAGCTAGGGAATCTCAAAGATGTGCATCAGCGACCACCAGCCGAACGGCTTGGCCAATAATGGCTAATTCACCTTGAATTAGTTGGGTGTGGTACTCGCCAAAAATAGGTCAGCCATCACAACGCTCTGTAATACCGTTAGGCAACAGCTGTAGTTTAGGCACCAAGGTGCCACACAGTTCTCCACTAAAGACGACAACGTCGATTGGCATCCCACTCGCCTTGCTCTTTAAACTGTTTCTCTCGCAACTGAAAGATACGGTGCAGCCCCCAAAGGGACAGCGTATGAACTGTTCCTGATGACTGCGCTCAAAGATTCAAACATGGATCCACAGTCGAACAGCCATTTGGCAGCAGTGCCCATTGAGATACTGCTCCGCATCACTCGCAATCTCAGCACTCCCGACTTGGGTGCCACGCGACTGACCTGCAAACGGATTGAACAAGCGCTCTTTCATTCTTTCGGCCACGAGTTCTTCCGGAAGAAACAGTTCATGCTCACTGACGTGAGCCTGCAAGCACTCATCGACATCTCCCAGCATCATGCGTTGTCTCCTCTTCTTGAGCATGTCATCATCGGCTTGGATTCCTTTGCATCGAGAGACTCTATCAACGTTGATGCCGATACCGCTGTGTGGTTAAAACTAGAAGTTGCGAAACATCTCAGGCTCACTCAGTCTGGCGGAGCAGTGAAGATGCTTGTGAAGGCTTTTCGGAATCTTAAAAACTTGAAGACCGTCAACATGCGAGATTTTAATGCCACGAACCGGTCTCGAGACGGGCCACACAGAGAATGGACCAGCTACGGATCCACCACAGTCTTTGAAAAGCTCGGACTCAGGATGGGGATGTACGGGGGTGGTGACGACTACTGTTTGAAAGCCTTCAACATTATCATTGCCGCACTGGCGGAAGCAAACACTGGCCTTGAGAATCTCGAATTTATACACCGGCATAGATCTTGGGGTTTGGTCGACTATGCCTTTGCTCTCCATGACAAAAGCATTGTTGAGCTCGTCTCCAAGCTTCGCACCTTGCACCTGGACGTGATGGTGGACTGTGGAACTAACGTCGATAACACTCTTGCTCGTGCCAACCCTCCGTTGGTCGGATTTCTCTTGACCCGATTTCTCTCGGAAGCCAAAAATGTCACCTGGCTTCGTTTGAACTTTCAAAATTCTGGCCGTTACAGATGCGACCCGTTCTTGGCCAACCTCGGTCGCACAGATCCCCCCTTGGTTTCCGCCCCAATGACACAGCTCCAGCGGTTCGATCTTGGCTGGGCAGAAGCATCTTCATCAGCGGTGGTAGACGTCGCTGCAAGGCTGCGCTCTTTAACCTCATTGAGCATCCGAAAAGTGACACTCTATGATGAATCTGACGGAGACGATAAGTCAAACCCATGGGCTGACACATTCCGTCGGTTGGCAAAATTGCCGAACCTCAGAACCTTTTCAATCAGCGGTGTCAGCCAAAAGAAGAATCGATACTCGCATTCTGTTTGTTTCGGGCGCAAATATAACTCCGACTACACTGGCCATGAAGTTGGCAAATATCTCGAGGATCTTGCAAGTGTCACCGAGATTTGGCCACCTCTGCACAGAAATCCACCTGTTGAGGTGTCGGATGACGACGGAGATAGCGATGAAAATACAGATGACGACGACATAGATAGCGACGAAGATGGCGAGGATGACGACTAAGACTGATAGGTTTGGGATACAGCCTTACTTGGGGGCATCTTCTCATGTACGGGGCCAGTCATATTGCGCCATCCTGAATCATGACAGACCTTTTGTGCTTTTTATTTATCACAAATTTCAAGACATGTTCATGCCTTTAGCAATTTCCTGTTGTCATTCCACTAAGCCATTGCCTTTACAGCATCCCCTTCCTTGCAAGTTCCACCTTTCTAGCTGCCTCGCCGGCTTTGAAACCTCCACGAGAGACGCATAACCGATGGCCGTCTGCCAGTTCAAATTTGTCTTCGATCGCTGGAAACTGACACGGGCAATGGTGAGGAAAGTGAACACATGCTGCCAGTCGTTAGCAAAGAACTGGGGGAAAAGCTAGAGAAAGATGAGATACCTAGCGTGTCCGGGCAGAGGTATTTGTCGCAGTGAGCCTTTTCGACGTTGCCCTGGTACCAGGAGGAATCACTGGCCATGTTTTGCGGTTGCTGCTGCTGATGCTGTTGGTTGTTGCCAAACATTTGATCGAAGAAGCCGAACTGTGCATGAGCACAGCCAAAATAGAGAAAGAACCATAGAGAAATTAATGGTATGGGATTCATTTTGATTTCCTCGAAGCTAGCCGACTGCAGAGTTGTGGTCAACTTAAAAGGCGGCGACAAAACGGTGTCTTGGGAAGTGGTAATGCTGTTCAAAACCGGATCGCGTGTTAATCACGTGCTATGAACTACAAGCTCCATGCATCACGTGAGTCCACGGACTTCGGGTCAAAATTCTCGTCTAGCTCTCTGCCTTCCCTTCTCATGCCGACAACATTTGTATCGGAACAGCCAACTGGCGCCCTAATGCAATGCGCCTAATACAATTGCAGTCCCCCGTTCGGGTGGCTTTGTTCGGAGGAGCGGCACTCAATGGGGGCCTGCCGCGACAACTGGGTCGCGCTTCTGCTGTTGTGCCAAAGATCTTGACCGTCGACAGGCCGAGATTCGCGGCCGTCAAGGCGCAAGGAGCTTACAAGCTGACGGCTAAGAAAACTCTGCCGAAGAAGCTTGGCGCAAAACGAATTGGTGGTAGGTGTACACGCTCCCGTTGTTGCTCTTCCAATTGGCATGCCACCTGCTTCAATCATGTCGGTGCTGACACCGTTTCGCCGCATAGATCAATACGTTCTCCCAGGAACCATCATCTACAAGCAGCGGGGGACATTATGGCACCCCGGGGAGAATACGATTCTGGGACGAGACCACACGATACATGCGGCTATTGCGGGATATGTCAAATATTACCGCGACTACAACAAGCACCCAGACCGTCAGTACATCGGCGTAACCTTTGATCGAAAGGACACGCTGCCCTATTCCTCACAAGCCGCTCGGAAACGGAAGTTAGGCATGGTTGCCACCCCTCGAAAGGCCCATTCCCCGCAGAGCCCCATCAGCAAGAGTGGCATTCCGATAAGGATCATTCGCAAAGAAGGGGTTGTGGAGGCGGTAGATTTGGAGGAGGCAACGGTGGATTTGGATGCCGATGCTGTTGCAGCTGCGGAAGCGGCGGCCGATGATACATCGGCGCCCGAAAGCAATGGCAAGAAAAACAAGAAGGAAACCAAGGCAAGCCGGGCCGCCCGCCGTTGGAATGCGTACATTCGAATCAAGCGGTCGAATCGGGTGCTGTACCTGGGAAAGAATTACAGCTACCAAGAGTCGAATTCCCAGATTGGCCGACTGATGGGCAAACACAAGGGCAAGACGCCAGGAACACAACGCTATGGCAGTCGTCGGAGTGTTTTGCGGCACCGGAGGACGAAACGGGAGGCACAGCTACAGCGTTTGAGGGAGTTGGAACGCCAGCAGAGAAGCATTGCCCCGGAAAGGCAAGGTGCAGTGACATCCAAGAAGAGCAAGGATGCCAAAAAGGCGGCAAAATAGTGCGGCAGGCTTTCGTCTTTTGTGCCTTGTAACTATACCTATGCAACGCAATGTATTTATAAATGACACCCGCCGCACCATAGTTGGTAATCAAGCCGCCGCTTCAAGCAGCATCTCGTGTTTTCTTTGTTTGCCTTTACTTTAACGTGGCAGGTCAGCGGGTCGGGGCGGGTGGGTTCCGGTTGAAACGGCAGACCACCAAGATCTTCCCATGGCTTGAATACATAACGCTTACGCAGGGACGGCCAACCATTTCCGCGATCACGGCGGTGGCTGAGAAAATTGCCATCGTGACTATGATATTGACCAACCAAGCACAACAGAAAACACCGTTTTGTGCTGGGTGACATTCTAAGTATTAAACAACAATGTAATGCCCCCCTTCCCTGTCAAGATGGCTGATAAAGGTAGTTTTGTGTCCTGTTTTGCGTAAAGACTGACACAAGGTGACAAGCATAAAAGAAGGTGAATTTGCTTTCTTCTATCCTATCGGCGACGCTTTTCAGATCAGGGTTTTTACCCTAAAAAAGAGCACGATTAACTGAACAATGAAATTAACCACACCTCTTTGGTTATTTATTATCCGTGCTGTTAATAACTGCCTAGTATAGGAAAATTCCTTGCTAAATTTTTCATTTGCAACCCGAAGCACGGGTACCGTCCGGGTTTCTAGACACAGTGCAGCTGCTTAAAGACGTTGACAGCTTACCGGACAGTTCACTCTCAACAGCAGGACATCGCATGCGGGACGTCGCATAGGGTTTTTCGTCGGCCGAGTTGACAGCACAAATGCTGCCGCAGACTTCTGCCGGACCCACCATGAAGGCAAAGGCTATTATCGCCAGGTAGATAGATGTACGGGAGCTTACGGCTCTGATTGGTGCTCATAGTTAGTCAGCATTTTCACACCGACCCATCGTTCTCAGACGACAGCCAAGATGCCACGCCTATCAAATGGATATTAACAACTACTATAACTTGGCTTCGGCGACGGAAGCTTCCCAGCGACATCTCACTGTCACAAGACAACAACACGGCATCCTGGTTCTAGTTCTTTCCTTCGCAGGCCGGACGGCAGACCTGGCAATCGGTGAGTATCTGCCAACGAATCGAATCGTGCCAGCGTTCTGGCATTCCTGCAGGCCTTTGCGGCTGAGGAGCTCCGAGTCTCCTGAGCGTTTACAGCCTGAACACGTTGACAGGCTGCACCAAGGTGTTGCCAAATTCTTGTTCCTCAAGTGAAGCGGTCTTCGTCTGAGAATTGTTTTTCTATTAATGGCACACGGCACCGCGGCACCACGGCGCCACGGCGCAACATGCATGCATTATACCGTATTCGTAAGGTTACCCGTATCAAGAATCGCACGGTTTTAATAGGGTCATCGGGAAATGATGAAGCATCGGCGCACTTTGCTTGTTTCACTTGAAGCCGCATGCACGCCTTTTTAAGAGCCACTAATACGTGCAGATAGCGCGTCGCGCCCCATAAACACACATTACCCCTCCGCCAATAGAGCGCTGGACGGAGATGTGCTAGCCGGCCGACGCGTTGATTGGCCTTGTGCTGCAGCCATAGCGGCCTGAGCCCCACACGCTAATGCTCACCCCTTTCGTAGGGCGAATAGAAAGACGCGTTTGCCTCTTCGCATGACACCAGCTGCATTAACACGGCCGCCATAGCGGCCAACCCACTGTCTGTAGGATCGTATTGGACAGCTGCCTTGCTTTGCTGTCTCACCCAGACGCATCCCTCGCTCCCTGGCACACGTTCTGATGCTGCAGCCCATCATCAGGCGTGCCCCCTTTCCCCTTCCCTCGTTCCGGAGACCTGCAGAACCTCTGACGCTGTTCACATCATCAACCGCTTAGACGACTGGTTAACAGCTCGACTCACCTGCTTCCAAAGCTGCAACCCATTTTCGACCCGCCCTTAAACCAACGTGCACGACTCTCCATCGAATGACTCTCTGCATGCCCGCACTTCTCCCTGACACACTCGACGCGGACACTGCCACTGGCGCACTTGGCCTCCAATTCTGACACCCGACCCGAAATTTAGGCCTTCTCCCTCCCTATAATAATAAAACGCAACTGCCCCAGCTCTCCTGGTGCCTCTTCCCCCCCAATTCTTTCACACCTTCTTTTTGGGCATCCTATTTTTCTTCCTACAACTGCTTCCCATCTCTTTTACGTTGCTTACGGAATTCAATCAAAATCGCAATCGCCATGGCATCAGTTGTGCGACAGCCGTTCGCTCCACTAGACGGGGCGCGACTGCAGACGCTGACGAGCGCAAAGAACCGACAAAACTGTACGTCTCCGCATTGCTTGGGCTCCATTTCTGCTTGTCGCCTAATCACTGACTTGAGCAAAGCTATCTTGCCGACGTCGGCAAAGAGAAAGGCTCTGGACTCTATCGACGTCGACAACTCTGAGAATGTCGACCCCTTCTTCTCTAAGCGCGCAAAGGGCGTCGACAACTGCTTCAAGGCGAAGCCCAAGCAGCCGTCTTACAAGCTGATCAAGCCCGATGGCGACCTAGCTCTTCTTGGTGGCTCCCTCGGAAGCGTCGTCAAGACTGCTGTGTCGGTGTCGCGCCCGCGGGCAATTGCCAGCCCGAAGGCGCCTTCTTCCAAGCTGGCGAGCAGTGTCACGCGTCACCATGCTACCCCTGCCCCAGTCCACCAAAGCCCTCTTCGCGTCTCCAAGCGCAATGGCCTTCTTTCAAGTCGTCGGCGTACACCCCCAAAGGTGACCCGACAGGAACCGCTGGCCTCAAAGCTTGCGCCTATTGCCCCCTTCTCTCTTGATGCCGCGCTCAAGGGAACATTGTCTGCATACGCCTCCAGCACTACGATACTTTCATCAATGCCTCCTTCCGCGTCTTCCATTGACATATCTTTGGGCGATTCTGACTTGGAATCATCGTGGTTCTTCGACATTCACGAGGACACACCAGAGCAGGAAATGACCAACCTGCTACAGCATGGTACCTGCGTTTTGGATATCAGCAGCGACGAGGAGTCAGAGCAGAAGGCGCGCCGGGAGAAGGCAGAAGGCAGAGATAAAGAGAACATCCCGCCTGCCAATGACATCAGCCAAGTGAGACGTCTGCGATCTGACGCCGCTGACGACATGATCGTTGAAAAGGCACGGAATCCTCTCTCGCAGCTGAACGCTGCCGACTACTACGCTGCAGGCTGTGATGAAGCCTCTGTTGTTTTGATTGCCTCGGACGAGGTCGAGGAGGAAGTCGGTCCAGCGAGCCACGACACAACAAATAACGTTCAGGCCGAACTGCCTACCGAGACCTCAACGCAGACCGACTCAGTTCACGATGGTCCTTACGATTTGGTCCGTGAGGACCGGGAGGCGCTGACGGCTGAAGAACTCATGACAAGACGAGATGAGGCTGGCGTCGAGGCCGCCTTGCTTGAACCTATTGAAGGGACTGGCGAGAGTTTTGATGTGTGGGAGAGCGGTAGCTCCAAGGGCGACACCCCCGTGATGGATCAGATCGTCACGTCTGACGAGGACGTCTCTCTGAAGATTGTGGCGGCTGCTGTATAATTTTTTTTAGCTTTCGTTTTGAAATTTTTTTGCTGGTGTTCGAGGTGGATTTACTGCGGACGGGAGTTGTGCTATCTGGGTGGCCTTCACGTTGGAACTGTATTTTTTGGGCGTTCCCAAACGGATTGGATATCGTATTTGGCTGGATGGGCTGTTTGGAATTTCGTGGGTTACCTCTTAATAGCTTACCTAGCTAATGTAAAAGAGCTGTATTATTACTTGTTAGGTCGGAAAGGAGACCCGGTCAATTTACTTACGCAAACAGTTACGTACCTATTTGTCACCGCCTGAGGCAGAAACAAATACCGCGTGGGGAAAGCTACTCGATTTATGTGGGCAGAATTGGACGATACCCACTTGCCATGTGCATCCTTCGATAACGCAAGAAAGAACACTCTCAGCAAGTCTATCTACAACTCAATCTATAGCGCGCATATTCGATCATGGCTGCTAGTGATGTAGCAAACAGCAACCCGATTCCGGCAGCTGTCCGGGGAGCACTCGTTGTTCTTGAGGGTTTGGATCGCAGTGGCAAAACAACACAAGTAAAGCTGCTGGAGGAACGCTTGACAAGTCAAGGGAAAAAGGTCCGCGTGCTTCAGTTTCCGGGTTCGTGCGGCAGTCCCTAGTTGTCCAGTTGCAATTGCCTGCATGATCCTGCCTCTCTGGCAGAGCTAATGTCCTATTCATGCTCAGATCGAACGACTCCAATCGGACAGATGATAGACCACTACCTTAAGAGCCAGGTCGAAATGGAGGACCATGTTATACATCTTCTCTTTTCTGCCAACCGGTGGGAAGCCGTGTATGTTACCGCACCTGCTCCTCTTTTACGTTGCCACCACCACTGCCAATATAAACTCACGCAAAGGATGCGCACAGAAAAACCATCACGCAGCTTCTTGAGGCGGGCACTACTGTCATATGCGATCGGTATTATTACAGCGGCATGGTCTACTCCGCCGCGAAGCAGAACCCAAGTTTGACATTGTCCTGGGCGCGTGCTCCCGAAGTTGGACTTCCGCGTCCGGATTTGGTTGTATTTCTTGATCTCGAAGAGCAGAAAGCCAAAGAACGCGGCGGTTGGGGTGAGGAGGTCTATGAAAAGAAGGAAATGCAACGCCGCGTGCGCGATCTCTTCTGGGGATTGAGTTTTGGCAGAATTGAACTCAAGGGTTCTATTGCGTCGAGCGAGGGCCCCGAGGCAACCGGCGCTGAGCTGAGATTCAGGCAGGAGGAGGAAGATCTCTGTGTTGTTGATGCATCATCCGGGATATCAGAAGTTGCAGAAGCGGTCTGGAAGGTTGTCGAAGCTCGCGTCGAGGCTGTCGAAAGGGGAGAGGTGGGAAGAACTGTGAGGCGAGTGCTGTAATGGCCTGTTGTTGTGGGAATGAAAGAGATTTAATACCCCTGCAAAGATGGCGAATGCGGCGCTGGTGGAAACGTGTAATCTTGCCTAATTCTCCCCCCAAAGAACCATGATCTACAGCGAAGTCGTGCTGTAATGCTTTCGAACTTTTTTGCGCCGCCGATCCGTCATTGATAGCTAGCCGATGTGGTTAATTTTGGGGGCTGTGTTTGACTAAGCAAACACGGCCTGGAACTTCTCCAACATTCTTCAAACTAATCCTCTCTTTCGCATCCCCCCTTTCACCCTGCGATCACCCGGCACCTAAGCCGCTTATCGGCAAAAACGTCAAAAAAATACCTAGCATATCCCGGCTATGACCGCTCCGTACGGATCTCCGTCGCAACTACCGCCTCTTAACACAGGTCCGATGGCAAACAAGAAACGCACAGCGGGCGACGGATCGCCGTCGCCGGCACTGAAGCGGCGCAAACCCTCCACGATGTCCATCGCTTCGGCGGCGACGGCACACCCTCTCCGACAAACATCATTCCCCCCCGAAGACAGCGCCACCCCAATGTCAGCACGATCGCCATCTGTTGACATGGACAACAGCAGCTTTGTGAGCGGCGGTCTCAGTGCTGCCACTGCACCTGTTAAGAAAAGGCGCGGAAGAAAACCTAAGGCGGAAAAACTGCGCGAAAACACACCGAGCGTGGTGGGCAGCAAGGCAACGGCTGCAGCTAGCGGTGTCAGCGGACCAAAGAGCAACACGGGTTTGCCAGGCGACGCAGGTGCTGACGAGGACGATGGCGACGGCGATATGCCGGACTCTGGGGCAGCAACAGCGAAACGGACGGACGAGGAGCGGAAGGAAGAGAAGCGTCTGCGGGCTGCGTTGGTGGCATGCATGGATTTCGACCAGTACGAGCGGATATCGGCGTGGAGAGCGGCCAAGCTTCCTGATTCCGTCATTCGAAGAGCAAGTCTTACTCCTGCTGGGTCTTCGTTCTTGTTCTCGCTTTTACTAACCTGCCCCCGTGCAGCTCGTCAACGCAACAGTTTCCCAGTCTGTGCCGTCGTCTGTTGTCACGGCCGTTCGATCCGTCACAAAATATTTCTTGACCGACCTAATCACAAACGCCCAACGAGTACAAGACACGTGGATAACATCCGACAATGAAAAACAGGCCGCCACAGACTGGCCCGGCATGGTTCTCTCAAAAGGCGAGCCGGAAGTGGAGGAGCTCTACGAAAAACAGTCAAAATTGGCCATTCCAGACTGGGAACCAGAGACGGCAGAGCACATTCTGAGAGAGCCACCAAAAGGCCCGCTGCGGCCGGATCACCTTCGGGAGGCATGGCGTCGGTATCGCTCCTCGGTGCAGGGCAAGACCGCGGGCGGCATGGACCTCTGGCATTCGCAACAGCAAAGCGGCGTCGAGCGTTTCCCCCCTCGCACTGGTGGGAAGAAAATCTTCAAATGACAGGACGGACGATTCAGAAACACGGCGCTTGTTTGCATTTATACTGCGCATGTTTGTATAGGAGCAGCTACGGCTGTGGCAGGGCCATGCACGGCCGATATGAGAATGGAAGGGCACTGGAAGGATTCATAATATGGCGTGCGGTGTTCTGGCGCAAGTATTAAACAATAGAAATACACACGGAGTACTGCTTTATCGATAACGGCTACTTGGAGTTATAGTGGATCCGCGACATTCTCTCCGATTCTCGGTTAGCCGTTCGGCTGAGTAGGGTGTTGGCCGTGGCTTGGCTGGATGGTTATGTTTGGCACAGTCTGGAGAGGGGGGGGGTGTCGGGCACCAAGAACCGGCCCGTGTTCATGGATCGGTCTCAGTGCGTGAAGGAGGGTGTGTGAGCCGTGCCGGTTTCGCATTTTGCTGCTTTCTCCCGCATAATTGTCTCCACGAGCGCCATTATTTCTCTGGGACGTTCTCTAGCTGCATCCAACGTTTGCACATGTCATATTACTGCTTCGGCGGCTTCTAGGATTGGCTTCTGCTTCATAATTCATCAGTCGCTGGGTCTCCTGCAACATGGGAGAGTTGCCAACCATGCCTTTGACCTTGGACACGCCGCTGGTCGACACAGCACTCTTGTCTGCTGCTCCGAGCACATTGGATATTTCCATAAAGAGCAGTGGCCAAGAAGACGGCACAGAAGTTCAATCCCCGAGGCCCTTGGTGCTTCATATTGGTGACCCGATTCGGTACAACCCCGAGACATATGCTGCCTTCTCTCAGCAATTTGACATCATCCGGCCGGCTACGCCTGAGCGCGAGCGACCTGAATTTATCCAGGCTCTGCGCAGTGGTCGCTGGGGCGAGTTCTCTGCCATATTCAGACCCTTTTGGGGTAGCGGCGGCGAAATGGGGAAGTGGGATGAAGAGCTCATCGAGCTGCTCCCCAAAAGCTGCAAGGTTTTTGCCAGTGCTGGTGCAGGCTTCGACTGGGCCGACACGAAAGCCTTGGGCGAGAAAGGTGAGCGAGAAGTAGCTGATGAGGCTTCCGAGTGGGCAAGAGGGCTGATTGCAAGCAGGGGTTATTTACTGCAACTCGGGTCTTGCGGCGGCCGAAGCAGTTGCTGACTTTGCCGTGGCCATGATCATCTCGACATTCCGCCATCTGCCTTGGTGCATGGGTGCAGCAGTTGTTCCAGCTTCTGCTTCTAGTGATGCGCCGGACTTCTTCAAACACTGCCACACCTTTGCAACCGGGATGTCTCACAACGTGAGACGCAGCGTTCTGGGCATCGTAGGAATGGGGAATATCGGACAGAATATCGCGGCAAAGCTTGGATGTCCCGCATTCGGCATGAAGATTCATTACTTTGATGTCCAGCGCAAACCGGCCCAGCTGGAGCAAGAGTTGAACGCCACCTACCACAACTCGTTCCAAGATCTTTTGTCCATATCGGACTGCATCGTGCTCTGCACTCCTGCATCACCGAACGGTTCGCCACTCATCACAAAAGAGACCATCGCATCCATCAAGCCGGGAGCGCGGTTCGTCAACATTGCACGTGGCTCTCTTGTGGACGAGGATGCTCTGGTCGACGCTCTCGAGAGCGGAAGGCTCAGCTCGGCAGCACTGGATGTGCATGCAAATGAGCCACACATACACCCCCGACTTCTCAAGCTGGCTTCTCTCTCACGTCCCGCGTCCTTTGAGACGTACGATCCAAGTCGCATTCCCGCACAGGTGATGCTGACATGCCACAACGCGGGAGGCACAGTGGAAACGCATATTCAATTTGAGGAGCTGAGCATGAAAAATATAATGTCAGTTCTCGACGGACGCGAGGCCATCACTCCCGTGAATAAACATCACTTGAAAGGCGGTCGCTAGCCGGCAGGCGGCCTACCTTTCCTCTTCTGTACCACCAAAGACAAGCTATATTACCTATCTAGCCAAAATTCCAGAATCTCTATTTACGATGCAACAACATGTTCTACAGATTGCTCTACTGTCGTGATCCTACCATATCCGAAAACGCATTTTTCTCAAGGCAACAGAATCAAGCGTAGAGAAGGCATGTTCCATCGAATTGCCGTCGAAGGACACCGTCTGATCACGGCTTGCTTGTGACGGTGGACGCTGGCGATCAAACAGCAATGATCATACGCATTTCGCAGCGGCTTATCTGCTCAACTTCAATTTTATCGACCCATGTAAAGGTGCTGTGAAGATCAATCTTGCTAAGAGCATTTTACAAAAGTGATACGATCTATCGCCTCAACTCCGTCCCATATGCGATCTTAACCACCGAATATGAGTTTGATTTCCATCGGGCAATACCGTGGGAAATGTGCGACAGCGGCGGCAGAACCGTACTGCCAAAACCGATCGGTGCCGCCAGCCGAGCTTGCAAGAGCATATAAATCGCAGAAGCAGCTGCCCGGTGTCTGATTAGTTAGACCTGAGTCTGCAGCCATCTCTGCTCTTTTCTTCATTCAAAGCTACACTTCCAACCTATTCCCAAAGCACTCATATTGCACCACGATCATTGTTTTATTGCTTGTCACAATGAAGTCTTCAACACTCATCACAGCACTGTCTGCAGCTGTAGCAGCTCATGCTGCCGTGCTGGACCTGCGTGCCGCTGCAGACTTTGGCGCCTGCACTCCAACCATTTCTTTCGAGTTCGGCCGTGCCGGCCGCAAGGCTAACGAAGGCACGTTTCTGCCAACCGACCCCCTGGTTGCAAAGGGGCAGCAGGACGCACTAAACCCAAATATCATCACCAACCGCGTCTGCGACCAGCTCACGAATGTGTGCGATGCCAACCAAGCGGCGGTAGATCTCTGCACCCAAGCCAAGGCAACTGTCCAGTCCCTCGGCACAAAGGACGCCACTACAGCTACTGCTTTCAACTCGGCGCTGGGATTTTGAAGCTGCTTGATTTGAAGGGGGTGGCATTACGAAATTAAGAGCGGTGCTTAAACAAATTGGCTAGTCAACAATACGACCCCGTCGTCTGAAATCTAGAAATTCTGCATATGAAATGCGTGACTCATGTAAAGGGACTGCATCCCAGATCCTCTTGTAGGCTTGAAAGAAAATTTCGTGAACATTCATAACATGCACTTTACAGAAATCATCGCACTTGAAAAGTATCGATGGCAGAGATAACACCCCAAATGTAACGCAAAGAAAGAAGAATACCTCACGTCCCACCTTTAGTTTTATCATATTCATGGAGCGTTTCGTTGACCATTGCATTCACATGCTGACTCTGAAGAGATACCGCAACCGCACCTGGGAGATGTCGTACACGATAAACTCGTTGTACAACAGACACGCGTTGGGGACTTGTGTGGCGCCCGGCTTGGAAGAAACATCAGGCTGTGCAATGCGTGTAGCACATGGTTAGCACAGGCCACCATAAGCGACAAGGCAGCAAGTAGGGGATCGGACATGATGGCAAGGCAAAACAGGCGTGCACTCACAATCTTTACGCCAGCAAGTTCGTCATGAACACAACCGGCATCCTTCCACTTCAGAGGCCCTGTTTGCCCCTTGCCCCAGGTGGAATAGAGACCCTGCTTCTTGGCATCCTCTCCAGCTGAGTACGATGAATTGGTCAATTCTTGCAACGGAGAGCCGAGGTCTGCCTCGCAGAGAAGCAGCAGAGCAGTGCCGCCAGAGATGCCTGCGCAGCAGTAATTTGCAGATTTGGAGGACATGTCGGCCAGGTAAATGCCCTTGCCGAACATGTAGCCCGTGACCGGGGCTTCTGGCGGGGCGATGCGCAGTCCCTGACTCAGAATGCCAGCAAAGTTGGTAACTCGAGACCCGTGCCATAAAAGGCGTCGATCGTGTGCGTCTTCCGCAATGATGCCATTGCTGAACCGATCTTGTTCACCATTCCGCTCGATACGGAAGATGTCCTGGATCTTGTATGTAACGTGGTGCGTGGTGCCGCGCGTGGCCACCAGGTAGTTGGCCAACTCTTGGAACTCCACACTGGTGGGGTCTAGCGGCGTCATTTCCTTCATGCCCAGCGAGCTGAAGTGCTTGTCTGCCGGATGAACAGGGTCGCTAGACTTTGCCCGGTCCACCTTCATCAGCAGCTCCGCGTCCTTCATGTCGCTGAGGCTTTCAAGGAGCTCAACCTCCTTCTTGAGCCGGATGTAGTCTCCAATGATGGGTGGTCTATTCCGGCCAAATGCATGGGGAATCAGGCTGTAGTAGAGATTCGAGAGATTCCCAATGGCGCTCGGAAGGTCGATGCTGTAGACAGATTGAGCGAGGCTGGCATCGTCGAGCAGAGCAGACAGGTCTTTCAGGGCCTGGAAGCCACGGGTGATGGTGGATTTGCTGAGCTTCCCAAGGGGGAGTTTGTTTGCGTCGTAGTTCAGATCCGTCATGGTGGCAGCAAAATACTGCCGGTTGAAGATCAATTCCATGAGATTCTGGATGGGCAATGCAAGGGAGCAGGTTGGCAGTGGGAGGTCTTCTGTGTCTTCCGCGCCATTCTCGCCAGCGTCAGTGTCGCAGTGGGAATCAGCATCACCGTCAGAGTCAGAGTCGGGCCCGTAGTTCCGCTCAATGTAGGCGTATTTTCCAGGCTTTGGGTCGGCGTTTCGGTCCGCCCATAGGATGCCAGATTTGTCTTTGAACTTTTTGCAGAACTGTTTGGTCGCGTCATCAAGACTGCCGTTGCCTAGAGCATTGGACTGGCCATTCTCGCCGACGCGGCCCCATCGGGTCCAGGTCTGATACCTTCCTGAGCCGTTGTGGAGAATCTGGGGAAGTCAGTCATGGGGCCTAGCTGTGTGTGGGCGAGGGGGGGCTGTGGGTCATACCTGGATGCGATAAAACTTGTTATTGTTCTGCTGCGAATTCGTCTGATTGAGCGAGGCATCCCATATGACGCCGTCATCATCAACATGCACAACTACGTTAATGAGAGGGCAGCATTCGTCGACTGGGACGACAAGCTTTGCAGCTTTTGGCTTGGCCGCTGCCTTTTTGGCTACCTTGGCCTTTTTCGGCGCGGGCTGGGAAGACGGCGCCTGCTTGGAACTGCTGGCATTGGGGGGCGAAGCGATTCTCTTTCTTGCAGCACGAGTCGTGACAACGGTGACAGTCGTGGTGTTGGTTGCGGTGGTGGTCGTCGCAACAGCAGATGTCACAGCAGTTGCAGGGGGCGCCGTAGGAGCATTGGTAGCCAGATACGAGCTTTCTGGCTTTCGTGCGTTATCCGAGAGACAGTCCAAAAGCCATTGAGCGTAGATGATGGGAATTGCTTGTGCCTGAGCAGCCCTGACCTTGGCCGAAGGGTTCTTGAGGCCGGCAGGGGTGGTGATGAGGTGGGTAGCGTCTGCGGTCACAGTGTTGAGCGCTTCGGCGCCGAGTTGCTCGATGTAGCTCTTGAGCGTGGCCTGGGACAGGCCAGGGATGGTCCCTGAGATGCCAATCTTGCAACCGTCCAGAGGAGGAGGAGGCGAGGCTGCTTTTGCTTTAGCCGCTGCTTTGCGGCGAGGAGGCATGGTAGGTACGGGGTATGAAGCCAATTGGTAAGCTGCGAGGATGGCTGATGGACTGGCGGGTGTTTCCCATTGATTTTCTGGTGAGAATGGGTAGAAGCAGAGAAAGGGACAGAGCAGCTTCTGGTTCTGCCAATGGGCCAACAATGTAAATAAATATTAGTGGCGGCAGGCACCAAGGGGCCTCAAGAGGATTCTGATCTCCCAAAGAAGTATGCCTTGCGTTAGCTTACCAGGCAACAGGCCCCACACATGGCTACACGAACGATGCGCCCAATCACGTGGTGAACTAGACCTGGAATTAGGCACCAGCTGTCCACTAAAAGTGACCCTGTGTCTTGGTAGTTGGATATGCACTAATACAAACCACGCAGCCGCCAAAATGAATAGAAACCACTCCGCATCTTGTTCGTACTCGTACCATACAATTGACCCGTGTATCTGTAGGCCGCTGCCAACAAGCCGACAAAGCCACGACCACAGACCAGAACGACTCAGACCCCGGCTTTGGGCAACGGAGGGATTGGAGGAGCTTCTTTTCCCTCGTCGCCGTTGTCGTCGTCTGCTAGCTCGTCCAGATCCTCTGGATGCCCCAAAAACCTGGCAACGTTCTTCATCTCGTAGTGTTTCTTACGCATCTCCTCAAAGCGGTGGTGTTTCTCCCGCTCTTCTGCGCTCAGCCCCACATATTCGTCATCGTCGTGCACGCTCGACGTGTCGTCGACATGCACCTTGCTTGGCTTGCGGTCGAATTCGCCTTCTGGGATCTCTTCCTCTGGCTCGCCCAGCGACAATCCTGGAATGTCGTCTTCGTGACCGTTGCCCTCTTCTTCGTCGGACGAGTCTTCTGATGGCTCATAGTGCTTGACATATGGTGTCTTGGGCTCGTCAATCTTCATTGTCGCCGTGCGCTCTTGCTCGGTCAGGTAAAGGTTGGCTTCATCCCATTTGAGCCTTTGGGAGAAGTCGACTTCTTCATCGCCGTGCGCGGAAGACGTCCGGCTGGACCGGCGGGTCGAGCCTCCAGGCCGCGCTGCCGACGATGATCGGCGGTGGCCGGTGTTGACGTGCGTGTTATAAATCGTCCGTTCCTTTTGCGTCAGCTGCGTGCCATCGATGTCGGGCGTCGGGGTGGTCGCCGGCAGAGTGGGCGGAGATCGATGCACCGCGTTTTTGAGAATGCCTGTCACATGGTCAGCATTGCCGGCACGACACGGGTGGAATATAGGTGACGGATAAAAAACAGGGTAGCATGGAACCAAGAGACATGGATATGCTGTATCTTACCTTTCGGCCGCTTCCCATCCAGGCGTGCAGGCGAATGCAGGGTCGGCTCTGGGGAATCCATGTTGTTAGGAGGGGATTTGCGTCAGTGTATTGTGAGGCGGGGCAGAAGAAACGATGATTTGACGAAGCGGGCCGGCTTAAGTAATTCAGGAATCTGGAAAGCACGGTGATTGGCTAGAAAAATATTGCCTTATTTGGATCATTTCTGAGCAAACCCAAATGGCAGATGATACGACCAGGATTCTTCTACATCGGCAGTACAGCCAAGTCTCCCGCCAACAAATTAATTGGAACATAAGTAATCCTCTGAAAATGTGATTGGTATGATACGGCCGTCATCATTAAACGGAATCCGGTGAAAATGGAGAAGAAAAGGTCCGTATCCTGTATAAAGCCAGAGATATTATTTTTTCGCTTACTTTTTAGGATGGTGTGCTATGTTCGTATCAGCTTTGCAGTCCGCATATTACAATGTGGCAGTTTCGATTGAGTACACATATAGCATCTTCATCTAATCGGCTTTTTTAAATCCTTCTCCCATGGCCGCATTCTTATTGTTGATGGAGGGCTGACTTAGCCCTGGGTCAAGGGCTCTGTCGAACAGAAGAAGAAGCCGGAAAATATCCTGTTGCATTTCATGTCTTCGAAAATGATGGTAGCCCAGTCCTCCGATCCCAGGGCTGCTTGCTGCTACTTGATCTAAAAGCGGGCCGACTCTTTCAAATAACGAGCCTCATAGGCAACACACCCAGTGGACATGGCCATACCTTCAGCATCGCCGCCATCCTATTTGCTGCCACCAAAAACAGATGACTGGCTTGAATAAACATTAGCTGCATCAATGAAAAGCGTTGTTTGCACATAAACCACCAATTGACGGCATGGGTTGAACAGCATCGCCAATGATAGCTACGAGCGGAGGCTGGGGTATGATTTCTGTTGATGTCGTCTTTTCAGGTGGCGGCTTCCAAGTACCTTCAAAGCCATCAGATGTGCAGATAAAAAACCACAGGATTGTTGAAGTCGACACGGAGTCGCCGGCGTTATTGTCAACAATAATCCGGATCGAATCGTTCCGGCTTTCAGTCAGATTTCCCAGCGTGATGGTGGTGGTTTTGCTGCCAGAGTTTTCGGCGCCGGGACTGTCAATGTGAAGGAGAAGGATCCAGTAGATGTAGTCGTCGTGGATAGCCAGAGAAATAGCGGCGCCAGAAGCAGCCTGTCGATCGAATCGCATAAGATCTGAAAACAGCTTGACTGTGTTTTCCAGGCTCTTGCCTGTCAGGCAAATGCCATTAAGAAATTCCAGTTGAATCCGCGCCAGCGTGTCAGACATCAAGGGTGATTTGCCGTATACGCCATGTCCTTCGGTATCGATCATGCCGAAGGCACGGTGGTGTGGCAGCGAGGTGTCCTTACGCAGCAGTATCCGTCGCACCGACGAATGAACACCGTCGACGCCGATAAAAATACTTCCATTCTCGGATGGACCGTCCGCGAATCGCACTTTGATGACACTCTTTTTCCCTGTGACCGATAACTGAGTAGTCCGATACCACTTACCCAATTGTGATCCGGCCTTCTTCAGCCAATACAATCAGTAACAAATTTCATAGCACGGCGCGATTCGCATTACAAAATTTGCCAACAACTTTCGGAGGTCCACTACGATCTAACTTGGAAGGCCTTAGACCTCCCATGCGGGTGTTGAGATGGGCGTCGCCAAGTCAGCCAGGTGGGTCAACGACCGAATGTGGTCCACAGACGCTTAGACAACATCTGTCGAAGAGCGGCCGCACGGGAAGGATTGATTCGGATCCAATAGATACTTTTTCGGCATGCGTCCGCTCGAGGAGCTAAAAAAGGAGCTGGGATTTGAGTAGCCTTGAGGCATTTTGTGTCGCAGTGAGTTGCTTCTGTTTTTTTTTTTTCAATCACTCTACGGGATTGAGTGTAGTTTAGGCCAACTTGAAAAGAACTCCCCTTCTCATAACGTGATCCATAAGCGAGCGACGCACATAAGCGAGCGACGCACTCCCTCCCAAATTACCACAATTTATCTTTGAACCACATTTTTATCACAACAAAAAATGGAATCAAGTTCAATTGAAAGCAGGGTATTTCTCGCTATCGAGTCTATTCACAAAAACCAAAGAAACAGCATTAGAGCGATGGCAAGGACCTATAACATCCCTGAAGCGACCCTTCGTCACAGAATGAATGGCCGACGCGCTTGACAAGATGTCCGCACCAATTCGATGAAATTGACGGAGCTAGAAGAAAATACTCTTCTAATGTACGTCTTGGACCTGGATACGCGTGGATTTCCGCCCCGGCTTGCTGATGTAGAAGATATAGCGAATATCCTTTTGGCTGAACGCGACTCTGGACGCGTTGGAAAGCTTTAGGCTTTAAACTTTATAAAGCGACAACTAGAGCTCCGGACGCGTTTTAACCGTATATACAACTATTAAAGAGCCCTTTACAAAGATTTTAACAAAATAAACGCGTGGTTTAAGCTTGTACAATATATAAAAGCCAAGTATAGCATTTAGGATACAGATTTGTACAACTTTAATAAGACTGGCTTTGTAATAGGCATTATTACCTTGTTTACGGTTGTCTCTTACGCTAAAAGATGTGGTAAGGCAAAGACGGTTTAGCCTAGTAATTGGGAATAGGCTACGGTAATCTAAAGAGTAAATGTAAAGGGTTAGTGCATTCCCTTGTTTATTGTGTTAAAGGAAGCCTACTACCTTTCTAATTAGTACACTAAATGTAACCTTTTACACGATTGGGTTATTAAATCGACCAAGAATAGATGGACTAATAATAAGACAGGCTTAGACTAAATCCAGCATTTTAATACATATACTACTTGTTGTACAACAGGCGTATATTGTATGTTAGTGGTTAACGGTTATAAGAGCCATTAATTAGCTAGGTTTAACACATTTTGTAAAGAGAAGAATATAATTACTATCTTTATACCACTACACTTATCTTACTTACTTTAACCTTTTAACATTGTATGCTTTAGTCTACTAAAGCGGGCGTATAAGCGAGAGATCAAGGTGCTTATAAAGTTACATATTAGCTACGTAACTAAGCTTAAGTTTTTAATTGCCTTTTAGTCTACCTTCTACACTATCTTTATAAAAGAAAATGTTAAGGCTGAATTCAAAAGAGTAAGGTTAGTACCTTTATATTTATTAGTGGTCTTGTCTAAGCTGGATGTAAATCTACAGACTTTAACACAAACTAGTTTCCCTTAAGCCAATAACGACCCTTAGGTCTCTTAAACGCTGTACAACCTAACAAAGGCCGGCTTGCAATCTACTTTTATTAAAAGTTGGATTGCTTGTTATTAAAGCAGCTCCCCAACACTTATTTATAACGCTGTTGACTAAATTACAAAGGGAGCAAAGGCAATAATGTACAAGGTAGCCCTCTTAAGATCTAAGAACAAAATGCTTTGGAAGGCCAACAATGCCTTAAGCAAACAGTAAAGGGTAAAAAAGACACTTATCCAAAAAGAAGGAAGCTTAAGTGTAAAGGATAGACAAGGCCTACTAGTCTAAAAGAATGTAAATAAGCAGCTAAAGCAAGATATACGTAAGAATAGTAGTCGTTTACAGACGACTGCGCCGACTGTTCGGCACTATAGCATTTGTGGCAAAGCCGGACACAATGCGCGGACTTGTGATGATGATTCAATAATAGTAGCAAGATCTAGCTCTGAATAGTTTGAATTGATTTTTTTTGTTGTGGTGGTACTATGAAGCCATTGTAGTTGTAGATGTGGTGGAAGTGCGTCGCTCGCTTATGTGCGTCGCTCGCTTATGGATCACGTTACTTGTTCTGCATTTATTACTTTTATTATCGTTTAATAGCCATAACAAGCAAACAGTGGGCTTGGATGATACCCTTAGTTTCCGTATTAAAACTGAGCGAACGTAAAGCCGTCAAAGTGAAGTTCCTCATTTAGAGTGCGTGGAGAGCAATGTAGTTTATCTACTCTGTATCGTGTCATCTTTGCTACACCCTCTGGTTCCAAAATCTTATGGGTACGCGAGTATTGTGGATTGCTGTTTTATCAAAGGGAATGCGGATTCGGCGTGAAAACACTCAAAGCAACCAGTGACTGTTGGACCAAACAGGACGATCTACGCTTACGTGGTCCATTGAGATATAAGCACTGCATGGCCGTCGACATGACCCTGTCGGACTGTGTTGGAGTGGAGCAAGCATTAGACCATCTCCTCTATGTGTATATAATAATCTAGTCTTCCCCCTCCCTTGCCCTCCTTCTAGGAGGGTAAGGGACTATCCATGCTACAATACAGCATATCTTAACCACTATTTCTGACAGACTGCAGCCACCAGATGCAGACCCAGCACTACAAGAACCACCTGCGCGCTCTTCCTCAGCGCAAAGTAGCTTTTCCCTTGGGTGCCGTTCACATGCTGATGGCACCCGGGCTCGACGACGTGAAAGTAGGAGCCGTAGGGTTACCGTGTACGCGACCGAGTTGGTGATGACTTGATTGCATAGGGGCCTGGTTGCTGTGCATAATACTATATCACTGAATGGGGGCTAGTAGTAGAGTCACTCGGTTTCTACCTATAGCAGCAAAATACAGAAAACGAATTTTGGCAACTATTGGCTTACGTACAGCCCTCACTAACTAGCTATTGTTTCTATTGTTGTAGACTGTAGCCTGGTGACAAGCAACACACCGTAGCGGTTCCACAGAACTTCCTACGAGCCCCATAGGTAAGCACGTGTGAGGGGCTCACCCGCGATGGCTACTGCTCGAGGGGGCCTGAAGGAGATAACATTGATCGTGCAGAACGAGAGGGAAAAGCTAGGTACATGAAGGGATCCTTCGTCCTTATATAGGCATGAGTGTTGGGGGCGGTGAGGGCCCGACGAGTGTTCCTGTCGATCCCCCTTTGAGCCCGACGAGTGCCTCTGTTGATCCCGCCCTGGGCCCGGAGAGTTACCGGCGATTAGTCAGACCGCCGTTGTGTGTCCCTTCTCGCCTTAAGGCTTAGGCAAAGCCTGAGCCCTTCACAGCACGTAACAAACCGGAACTTAGTCATGCCCTTTGTGCTGTGTACTGTGTATGTGGTACATGGATCTTTATTTAGCTTGTGACTACGTCATCACGTCCGCGTCGAGGTTTTACGCGATAGACGACCACGGCATGGCAACATCCTATAAATGAGCCACCAACCGGTAACACGTATTGGGTAGGATACCGCGTTCAGATCTGTCTCTTGTGAAGAGTGTAGTTATGGACTGGCCGGTTAGAACTGGACTATGGCAGATATGATGGTAAAGGTGTTGCACCCACGCAGTACATGGTATATACGCTCTTAAATTTTCCTATGGATAAATTGCATAAAAGGATCATTTCCATATTAAACGAAGCCGCCGTCGGATGACATTGGGGGTCCGAACTGGGTCTGACTGGGTATCCTCTTGCCGTCGGTTGCACTTGATAAATGAACCATGTACGATGCATGGCTCAGCTATATTTACATAATTGAGCACAGGCGAGTGGAGGAAGGACAGCAAAGACCGTTTCGCAGGAATCCTACAGAGTCTAGAATTGTGTATAAAAGAGCATCGTCCAGGACGCTCAAACAGAGGAATAGAACGGAACAATCAAGGCCAACAAAGTATTAAAAGACCACCCAATGACAACTAAAAAAAAGTCACAAACACATAAACACAAAAATACCCATCATGCATTGCAACTCTGTCATATTCTCTGCCATCATGCTCTCCATGGCCTGCATGGCCATGGGCCGCGCCATCGAAGCTCGCGGTACGTTGATTTTCTCTTTCTCATGGTGACCAAGCATTTCTCTGTAGTGAAGCCGACACTGACCTCATTTTTACAGACCCCCCATGTGAGGGCAAACGGGATCAGGACCTTTGCACCTTGGCCGACGGCCGGCCGGGCAGTAAGTTGGACAGTACCCCCTCCTATGAAGTCGAAGTGTGGCGAGATAGCTGACCGTTTCCTATTTTTTCTCTGCCTGTAGTCTGCGAAAAGCTAATTAACGGGTTGGTCTGCGTCCAGACTATTTAGAGAGACGGAATGTACTTGTTGCGAGTAAGAGGACAGCAGGGCAGGTGCGTCGTGCTATTTCCCTTACCCCTCCAGCAAGATAAATAGCTCTGTAACGCCATGAATAGGGTGCCGTATAGCTTGCCAATACAGAAGTACTCTGAACCTGTTCTTAATATGTTTTTGTGACTTGTGTAATTGGGAGAATCAGCCTTGACGTAGTCCTTGTGGGAAAGGAGCCGTGCAATCCGAGCATACATAGTACCTGTTGGTACACGATTTTGTGCCCTGGCGCCCATACAGCGTGAGCAGTTGCCTCCTGACCCTCGACTTGTTCTTTTTCTTTTTCTTTCTTTTTCATTTTGTTTTTCAAAATGGGTGGTACGAGTCGTATAGCCCGCCTGCAAATTCGGCTTTTTTGTTTCAGATGGGGTCACTAATCCTTTGGGACACTCCATAATAAAACGAACCTATTCCAGGTCTAAACAGGGCACAGGATCAGTAGCCATGTGTCCAACGAGCAGTTGGCTTTCTGAATGGAGCTCGGCGAGAGAAGTGGGTGTACTATGTACACAGTTTGTTGCAGCTTCTTCTGGGAGAAACAGGTGTTTCCTTTGAAAGGCAGTTGGCGCAAGAGTATCATCTCAGCAAGGCAAGAAAATAGAGAAAACAGACAGGGGCATAAATTACGACAGCCATATTTCCCTTTGCAGTGTTTTTGGTGAGTTTTTGTTGTCCATTACAACGCCCTTAGCTGAGTTAGTAGCTCGGGTGCCGATGGACGGCTGGCAGCTCAGCGTGGCTGTGACGGCCGACGTGCCCTTGACCGATGCGTAGGCCGCCGCCAAAACAGAATAAGAATAAGAATAAGAGTAAATCGACAATGGAAACCTTTACAGCCGTATAATTGCTAATCAGCCCACAGTCATCGACTCGGACAATCTCGACGACGACGGCTGCTTCTATTCCTGGGTCAGTGCACCCACCGATCCCCACGACGACAACACTATTGTGGCCGATGAAGAGTTTATCTGGCCGGTGGCGACGAGTTTCATCCCCAATGACAGGGACAAGGGCAAGGGCTCGAGATGGATGTATCTTACGTGTGTACGGGTCAACAGTGGCCATCCGGAGTCACCGAACGGGACGGGTCATTTGACAGTATCGAGGGGCAAGTTCCACCATGACACGTGTGTCCCGTTTGTCCTACCTGTGGGGAGTTGTGGGGCTGTTGGTGATTGTGGGGCTTTGTTTCTAAAGGCAGGGGGGACACGAGCAGGATCATGCATGGCGTGTGGCATCATGTTTGGAAAGAGTACTATGAATACTACTACTATGTCGAGGGATAAGCAAACGAGGGAGGACTTACGAGTAACATGAGCCACTTATTGCATTTACAGGAAATGGAATATTTGAGTATGTGCCACGAGTTCTGTTTACATAGTAGTAGTAGCATCGAGAACATGCCTGTACTTGTTTTCGTGGGAAGTAGCCGTCTCTTGGCAACAGCACACCGTAATGCTGGGCCCTAGCCTCGCTTATTTATTTCGACAAGAGATGGGAGAGGTCATGATCAAGTGAGAGAGGAGATGACCGCTTCTTGCCATAAAAACAAGCCCCTGCTTCCAATAATTCTTTGAATGAGTCCATAAAAGGCCCTTCTTTTAACTAATATTTCACGATTTTATTGCATCAACATATCCGATATCTAAATAACAACAACTTTTCAGCCGCTTCGACCACGATGGCGTTTCCAAAACATATCGCAAGGTCCAGGGAAAGCACGTCCTAGATGATTGGGGCTCGGTCGATATTGGCTATATCGTGGTCGAAGCGACCCAAGCAGATGGTGCACGGGTAACCATTGCTTCTTCAACGCGGTCGAAAATTGACAGTATCATAGCCATATTTAAGAGACAGTAAGTATGGCGGTTCGGCGTCTGTCAGCAACCTGGGCGAAGGTGTGACGGCGAGCGGCTAATATCAAAGAACCACCAATCAGAGACAAAAAGTGCGTGGCCGCAATATTTCACTTGCGAATTTCCAAGTCCAGAATTATATAAGACCTCTCTTGTGTCATTCTCTTCGCAACCATGCCAAGCTGTGCAAGTTGAATTTAGTGTGGAGGTATCAATGAGATCGAGAATGCCAGATCCCGCTTGAGGATTTATATTGGAAATCCTTCAGTGGCATGCTAAGCGATGTGGCAATACATCAACCAAGCCGGCATTGCAAATATCAGTGTTTTTCTCGAAGAAAAGAAATAAACCCTCTGATAAAATCCACAGTGTAAAAAATTAGCTTATACTAGGATTGTCAATATAAAAAGTTATGACGATGTGGCCATCAGCTGGAAATGTTAGTCGGGCTGACGTTGCTACTGCACTCCTCCATAACAGTAGCTCGCATCTAGTAATTGTCGGAGGTTAAATTTGCTGCCACGACATCGTACCGCTGACCCATCGATTACAATGCTTTCTGCATATGGCATGATAGGAACAAGTCCGCAGCAATGACCTTTATCGTGTGATTGATAAGGCCGAATTTAAAGCGTGTGTCGGCGGTTGGGCTAATTAGGCGAATTCAATATTGGGTTCCGGACACAAAAGACCGTCATAAACCGAGAGTCACTGACGGTACCGGCACTAAAATCAATGATAATTCGTCGGTAATGATGGAGGGTTTTGGGTTTTAACTATAAGGATCTCCTGATCTGTCGTTGAGTGAGTCCAGTTATTTAGAAATAGTAAGATACTCCAAGATGCTCGTTATAATTGACAGTTGCTGGGCCATTAATATGAATGCCGCCAAATATGTCATCCCGCGCTGGTACGTGGAAGTGAAGATAATACCACGAAGAGCTATATTGCGTGGCCTTCCAGGCGTAGGTATATGTCTCCCGTGGGGAAATTAGGCATTGGACGATGCTGTGCACTCCGTCGTTCTGGTTGGTATAGTTTTAACGAAGGCCATGAAAATGGAAGCCCGCTTCATTGTTTCCAAGTTTGTTTGTGACATAACCACTATCGTTAGCATACAGACGGGTCTTTGCGTAGTACTGAGAAATAATAAAGCGAGCGGTAATAAAGGGTAAATGAAAATGAAAGTATCACCTAATATTTATAGATTACAGGCCCCGGAACAGTGCCGTTGACGGCTAGGGTGATGTGTTCAAGAGTAGTGTTCGCAATTTCCCACCAAAACTCCCTAGTCATCTTGGTATCGAGACTTTCGTCATAGCAGTAGGGAGAAATGTCGTAATAATCCTAGCATGGACGGACCTCTACCTTATTGGTGTAGCTTTTGAATACACAATTGCTAGACAAATCAGGTCGAGCCGTGATCGGGATACTAAAAGGCCGGAGGCTAAAAACCTTAAGACATACATCATGTAACGTAAGTGCATAGCGAGTGGGCCAGCATAGCGAGTGGGCCACCCAACCCCTTTCACACAACTTCTGTCTTAAACAACAACGCCATAACATTGTCAATCAATTCAAATCACTCAGAATTATGTACATCCGACATTTGTCTATCTTCCTGACATGTCCGCGCATTATGTCCCGAGTTGCCACACGCGCTACAGTGCCGTACGGTCGCCGCCCTCGTCCTTCTTTCGCCACGACTTGCTAGCACTTCCGCCGTTAACTGTGCTTCTATGTCCTTGTTGTCTAGTAAACTTGTCGCAGCCTGTAGACTAAGTGATCCTCCTTCCTGTAGACGGCTTTTTCTAGCCCTCCGGCGTTTGCTTATCGTCCGATTCGCCGCTTCTAGTTCGCTGACCCGTTTTTGCATCAACACCATTTTGTGCATCACGGTTTGCGTACACTTAACCAGCTGATCCATTGCGCCAAGAATTGTGGTTGGAGAGCTGTTTTGATGTTGGACGATTTTGGTTTTAATAAAATCGGACTGTGAAGTGGCTTCGCACGAGTTTTGTGGTGTCTTAGAGGTCTAAAGGTCGGTAGTTGAAAGGGGGGACACGGGCGGTGATGGCGTACGAAACTTAACATCTAGTTTGGAAACCACAGCTTCTGGGTCGAAGGGGACTAGCCTTGCTCCTTGGAAGCCTCTTCGTATATTTCCTTCGCTAAAAGTCTTGAAAAATGTAGCGTGAAATGCAGAAAAGAAGTCGGGTTTTGTAATGTGGTGAATATGAGCCTGCATTAATTTCTCGATTTGCCGGCCGTACGACCGCTTCAAAGGCGCAAAACACCCGACATCAAGCGGCTGGAGTAGGTGAGAGGAATGCGGAGGCATGCAAAGAGTGATAATGTTCTTCTCTTTACAATACCGCTCAAATTCCATCGAGTGATGGCTTTCATGGCCGTCCAACACCAGCAGTCGTTTTTGGCCCGTTGTACGAGGACTGCTGTATTGATCAAAGCGTTGGAGCCATTGAAGACCAAGCTCGTTCGTTGTCCACCCGTTTTCGCTTACTGTAATCACCCATTCGGGTGGAAATGGGTTGTTGCGGTACCAGTCTTCGAGATGATTTTGGCCTTTTACCACAACAAACGGCGGCATGGCCCAGCCGTACGACTGGACGGCCTGGATCACAGTAACCCATTCACGGTTTCCAGGCTGTATTGCTTTGGCCTTTGCACGTCTTTCGGACGAGGTAATGACCAAGGATGCTGTGATCTGGCCCATTGAAAAGCCAGTCTCGTCGAAATTCCAAATGTCCGACTCAACGATGCCATGTTGCGCGACTGTGGTTTGAAAAAGCTCAAACCACGCGCCAATAAGCTTTGGATCTTCGCACAAAGCTCTCTTGTAGTCATATGGGCGCGATAAACGCGTACGGAGCTGTGGTTGTCGCTTGACAAAGCCGGCCGCCCAGCGGTGTCCAACGCGTGGTGCATGACGCGTCATCCGGAGCAAATTAGCCATATCTTCGACATCGCTGAGCCGACAAGGAAATCCTCGCGCATCCAAGTCAAACACCTCTCGTACAACGACTTCCTCTTCCAACAGAGTCAGATTGGAAGAATTAGGCATGCTGCCGATGCGAGCAGTCGTGCCGTGACGTCGTTGGGTCAGGGTTGTACGAGGAACCGAGAAGATGTTGGAAGCTGCACGAATACTAAGTTTTTGGTCATTTTGGAGAGCTTGAAGGGCAATCTGTATCTGTGCTTCCTTTTGTTGCGCGGTCATGACTGTTCGTTGAGGAATTGATGTTTGAAGGTGAATAGTTGTGTGAAGGGGGTTGGGTGGCCCACTCGCTATGCTGGCCCACTCGCTATGCACTTACGTTAACTAATGATGAAATACAGAAAGAATTGACACACAACATAATATAAGACAAATTTGAGGAAAGCACGGTTGGTAATATTATAGAAGATGAGAATTAAAAAAGGCTTGTCAGTAAAACTACAGATGCCTTTCTATATTTATTTATTAATTTAATTGATTTTTTAATTTAATTTGTTTTTCTCATTGAGCCACATAACGGCATCGCGAACTCTCTTCAACCACAACAACTATGATGGCAATTATACGCGCTATTCTTCACCACATGTGCCGATCTAATTGTTTTTCATAGCAGAAGGTATGGGTGCGCGGAAGCAAATTATCTAGTTATGACAATTACACAAACCTGAATGTGAATACACCTGTCACATCCAGTGGCCGATGGTAGGACCCCGGCTAACGGGGACTCCACTCTGAGAGCCCCCCTATAGATAGCAATATAAATAGGGAGCCCCTCGACCGCTTCGGCGGTTGACGGGGCATCTCTGACAATACTCACCAACTCAGCTATTGCTTCTACTTCGTAGACAGTAGCCCGGTGACGGGTAGGACGCCGTGCCGGTTACCCTATCGCCAGTCAAGCACGTAACAGCCGATATCACATAGGCAAGACACGAAGCCTTCATGACGCGTAGGGTCTTGAGCACGTCGGCAAGTATGAATTGACATGGGTAGCTTATCGTGACGTTAGCTGTGTATACGTTTCAAGTTGATAGAAAACCGACCGAACGTACTTGCACTGGGCCATGGCCTATCTTGTCTTACCGGTCATGTTAATGCGTCGTCCCCGGAATCAACCGGCTAATCATAGTAAAAAGGGTTCGAAGGCCAATAAATCTGCGAACAAACAGTAAGGCCAAGAACACGAATGCTTAAACACGTACGTTCAGGGGTTCTCCATACTTCGTCCGTTGTTGCCAGTTCTACGAGCAGCAATAATGTCTAGCATTGCTTGCCGACAAGCCATCTGTAATTGCAGGAGTGTCGTGGGGAAACGTTTCGAGTTCTCTTAGCTGCCTGTGAATTAGCAGTCTTAAAAGTAGCATGTAAACCCATAGCGAATCAAACCGCCAAGAAAGGCACGGAAATTTAACACAATAGCACCTCCCGGTAATTTACTCTCCGGAAAATTTTTAGTTAGGCTGATTAATGGGGTTTTGTCAAGTCCTCGTTTGTGATGATCTTTCAAGGCTCATTTTGGATCCACAACCCCCCAGACACCCACGCAAGCCACATTCGGGAGGGGAGATCGAGGCGTCAGAGTGGGCCTTTGACGCGTATCACATACGTACTACAACACCAAAAAGCTGTCTACGTATACAAACAACCATGCATATTGTGCAAATTGGCATTTGCGTGTCGTAGGCTTTATCATGCAATGCAACCGTGGATAGAATTAGCTATGCTATGGAATGAACACGACATCAATGTCTCTATATATGACTACTTACAGCTTCCCTTTCTCGTACGATCTCATACATCAACCAAATTTTCCATACATTCTTTCCCATACCGACTTTATAACATTACTATCGCTATACACTTTCCCCAACATTACATTTCCCCGCTTCAATTATACTTTATCGTTATCATGTTGCGCAATTTCATTTTATCTCTGCTGTCACTGCTTGCAATTGGCAAGGCCATGGCAATGGCTACTCCAGTCAAACGAGCCACCAGCAAGCAGCTTTATGCTTATGGTGATAACATACCTGGAATAGCCGTATACGCCGGCGCTGATAGTGCGTTTGTTCATACAATTGCCAAATCCGATCCTAGCTAACTGGCATTAGACCTGGCGTACATTGCGCAGTCCACCAACGATCTCATCCCGTTGTCGTGTAAGCCTATTTGGTGCTGTGGGCAGGTCCTGACATAACCTAACCGTCCTTTCATAGGGAATATTGATTCCTCCGGTGTCGCCCCTTGGAATGTGACGACCAACTCTACAACGCTGTCCACTGGCTTCTTTTACATCGTTGCTAGCAATGGGTCATACGAACAAGCTGGGTTCGTGAAGTCAAATACAACTGCTCCATCCGGTGCTTCGAGCACAGGATTTTTGACCTACGGATCATATGTCATGTACGTTTCGGATGGCGAAATCCTCTCGGAATTCTGGGCGGAGTCAACGAATGTCACTGGGGTGTGGGCGCTCAAATGGAACCAAGATGGCGCATCCCAGACGGACAGTGTGGCCATCGCCCTTAAAACGAATGCCCCCTCCTCGTCCAGTTAAGCTTCTGTATTGGGCTTTTACGTACACCCCCGTTCAATCGCCATCGAGTATTCATGTCAAGGATTTCTAGAACCCCATTTCATCACTGGCTTGACTATTTGATCAATTTACCGAGGGGTGTATAATTAAGATATATCTACCTCCAATAAGAACACGCCCGATATATGATACTGGCGGATTTCGATACTTTGCAGCCTCACTATCTTTATACGGACTTCTCAGCTGTGAATATGATGAATAGATGACAACAGCTGGTGCTTTGGTCAGGGTAGGTAGAGACGAATATCAAACTACAAAATATAAAATGTGGTAAAGAGCGATCGAAATAATTCTAAAGGTAGCTGTAGGATCAAAGTACTGTATAGCTAGTTCGATTTAGATTAATCTAGCTTGCGAAAACCCCGTCTTTCCCAGTTTGATAAGACTTCACTTTGAATCGACTCTGGGTAGCCGTCGGCAAAACTCGTATTAACCCAGTCTCTTCCAGATGTATACTCCGCCGGAAACATGCAGTCACAAACCAGCTTCCCACCTGTTTTGGGATCTCCGTTCCCATGAGACATGTATGGGATAAGCGCAAAGCCTTTAACATCCTCATAGGAATATTCATCCCCAAATGGACGACAGCGTGTTGAGAATGCCCACATTATGTCTGCATCATCATGGATGTCGATATCCTCTCCAACAAGAAGAAGGCGGTGGAATGGCCCACCTGCCTTTGAATTGAACACCACATCTGCGACACGTTTGGCGAACTCCTTGGAGTTGGTATTCATGGCCCGAAGTCGAGAGCCGTCCACCTTGAGGGCAATCCAAGTACACTGGGAGACGAGTGGAGAGCTCGCCTCGAGAATCGGCAACTTCGCTTTCCGGCAGATGCGCAGGACTTCAGCCGCCGTGACCAGACCGCCCAGGGCATGCTATTAAGAATGCATTAGCAAGAGGAATAACTGGAATGTTGTAATAGCTTAAAAGGGATGCCTTGCCGTCTCATCAGTTAGCCTGCCAGTGGCTGACAGGGGGACAATTGGGTTGCTACGGTAGGTGATTTTGTTGACCTTGTATAGTGGCATCAATTGTGACTCTCCAGGGAAATTGACGCCATGCATCTCACTGTAAGGACCCTCCAACACCTGCTCCGTGACGGAAATTGTACCTTCAAAAACGATCTCTGCGTTGGCAGGTACAAGGTGCTCATTTGTGTCGCATTTGACCAGCTTCAGAGGCTCCCCAGTCAAGGCACCAATGAAACCGGCTTCGCTGACGCCATCAGGAATTGGCATAGCGGAGACCATGGTTGCTGCCGGGGGAGCACCAAGTACAAATGCCCAAGGTGCGTCCTGTCCAATCTCTTTCCACTTGTTGACAATCTGCCAGTTATGCTGCGGCGGATAGCATGCACCGGTCATAGTTCGCTTGCCCACAACCATGACTCGGTTCACAGACCAGTTGACCCACTTGCCATCAGGTGTTTTGATGATATTTACCCCATAGGTGCCAATGTACCGGCCACCGTCAGTTTCGTGCACCATTGGAGCGGGAACCGTAGTTAGGTCGATTTCTTCTCCTTCGATTCTGTTTTCTTTGACAGGACCCGTCTTAACGGTCACGGGGTTAACTGGCTTTAATTCATAAGCAGACAAAATTCTTTCCATAATTTCGCCGGGGCTGCTGTTTGCTGGCATCGCGAGGTGTCGCGCTACGCGACCATAGCGTTCTGCCCTGATGTGACGTAAAGAGGCCGGAGCACCGAGTATGCGGAAGAAGCCATTTTTAGCCCCAATTATATTGTTAAAAAGAGGTGCCTTGTTATTTGTCTCACAAACAAGACGGGTGATGGCGGCAGCTTCAAGATTTGGGTCGACAGGATCGTTTATTTCGACTAGATCCTTATCCTCTCGAAGTGAGTCCACGAACGTGCGAAAGCTCAGGTGAGGAGGTTCTGGATCTCTGTCAGGACTGTGAGCCATGATGATGATGTCGGCTGAATATCCAATCAATGACAATGTTTGAACAGGTTTCGTTTTCTTCGATTGAAAGCTTGACCTACAACTGTGTTTGGATACAGTCTACGTGGGAAATGACACTCTTAAATAACCAAAATAATCCTGTACTTTATCTTTTTGTGTCGTATGTTGGACACGGCCCATAAACAAATGTTGTTGAATCCCCGAACGCCGAAGCATAAAGACCTCATACTCCGGAAGTGAGTCTCGGGTTTTTGGGTCGACTGTACTGTCAGCGAGAAAAGACTTTCTCTGCCATTGCAAATTCCCGTACCTTATTTAATTGTTATAAAAATACTTGCAGTTGCGTCGTAAGAACTGTTTCTGCAAAATAGACCGAACTGTAGCCAGAAAACAAACACGAGGTTTACCACCGATGCAGATTTCCACTGATGTGTTCTTCCGAAGCTTAGAGCATTCCTCGGGGGCTCGGGGGCTCGGAGCTCGGCGGCTCGCACCTCACAAAGCTTGGATTTGTCATTCCCGCCGACACCTCCACAATCTCGCATGACAACATTTCCCACTGAAAACTGAAATTGCCTACAAGAAGAAAGAACTAACTGTTTAATTCATTCGATGGATCGCAACGAGATAGACAAAGTGCTCCAATCGAGGCGAATGTCGCAAGGCAAGGCTTGCTACCCTTGCCGCCAGCGTAAGGTGCGATGCAACCACGAGCTTCCTTGCCACACATGTCGGAGAAGGGGCCATCCTGAGATCTGCAACTATTCTCTCAGCACCTCTCCGAAGACCGGTAATTCTGGGACGGGCACCGACACCAGGACCTTGTCCCGAAGCTCACCGCAAGCCCGAGGTTCAGGGAGAGGCAAGAGGACTGTGCCGGCCACATCTTTGGAATCGGCCCCGAACTGTCCGACGAACACCAGCAAAACCTCTAGCCGTACTAGTTTCGACAATACGCCACCTCTGGATCACAATTATGAAGGCGACAGCTCCATTGTGACCATCCTCCGACAGCATGCCGATGATGAGTCTCTACCAGAGTTAATCCAGGAAACCAGGGTGTCTTTTGGCTTACAAAACACCCTTCTCAACGATCCGTCTGTCAAGGTGTCCAACCAGCAACAGCGTTGGTCAAATCTGCTAAATATTGCTCCTCGCGACTACGAAGTTCAAAGGTGCTTTACCCAATTGCATATTCCCCCTTGGTTAAGCTTGAGTGTTTAACAGCAATTTATAGATTTGTTAATTCATATCGTTATACCGTATATCCTTTTGCACCGTTCATATTGGATATCGATCGGTTTGATTCCTGTGTTTCTAGATATTTGGAGTGTTGGGCAGCTGGCGAGTTTTGCAATACATCCAAAATATCCGAACAATGGGTCAGTGACGAAGGTGTCACCACGATTGCCCTTCTCTTGTCTACTCTTGCCTGTGGCTCGCACTTCTCAGCACTAGAGAGCGAGCAGCGATCGAAAATATCTCTGGACTTCAGTAGGTTCTACTCCTTGCGGGCATGTATTCCCTTACATTGCTGACGTGAGACTAAGTACGACGGACATTTGAGGGGCTGAGACTTGCAAACTTCATGTTTTGTCCATCGCCCGATGTGATACAGACCTTGTTAGTATTAGGAAATGCTCTACAGAATCTCGGGCAGTCAGATGGTTCTTGGGTTCTTTTAGGAACTACCGTGCGGCTGGCTCAAGCTCTTGGACTGCACGCAGGGCGATCTGTGAACGGGACAAGTGTGTCCAGTCGAAACGGAAAAGCGTTATGGTATGTGAATGTCCCCCTCAAGTTACAACCTGGCTGCTACATAAAGATTTATTATTTTGATGTATGTAGGACACTGGTTGCATGGCAAGACTGTTTTCTGAGCGTTTGTCATGGTCGACCGCCGAGCGTTTGGAAAGCACACATACCGGACACAGACACAATCGGTTCAGGCAACCTATCGTACATTGACGCCATGACTTGTGTCGCTCTGGCGTGTCTACAAGCCACAGGAGGCACCCAAGACATGGAACAGTCCGTGGGCCTTGTGAAGACTATCGATGGCTATTGGTCACATACATTGCCATACTTGCAAAACCGTGCAGAATGTCACACTCTGCAGGAGCACCTCGAACACCTTGCTCTTCGAATCAATACCGCATTTGCCGTTTCATTCCTGTGTCGCCCTGTAATTCGGAAGTCTGTCCCGGAATCACGAAGCACTGTCCACCAGTTTCTGGCCGCCAGGGCTAAAAAAAGCCTGATGTGTGCTCTGTCCGCATTTCTCTCATTTCAGGCGCTAAGTTTTGTTCCGCTACGTACTTGGTCAATGGTACATTCCACACTTACATCCCTGTTGCTGCTGTGCGTATGGGAGGATACAAGAGACGACCCTACATGTTGCGATCTCCAGTCACGTGTTGTGGATGCTCTCGCCGCATATGGCAAGCGCGAGTTTTCTGTAAATGGAAATCGCGAACCGAACCCCAGTACTCAGTTGTTGTCTTCGAAAAACATTCAGTCGTTAGTTGCTTTACGGGTCGCCCTGCGGAAGCGTCCATCCGCGGCCCAGACCGTGACTGGCACAATGCCAGCATCTGAAGCACTTGCCAGTACGAGTACTGCATTGTGGCAAACACAGGCAACGCCATCTTTATCGTCACGCCAGTTGTCACCTAATGTTGACGAAAGGTGATGGGATCATTCTAGGCGGTACCAAAGTAACATATCTTGCTGACTCTACCAACAGTGACGACACATTTTCCTGGGCAATTTCTGAATTATCACAAACGGCATTTATGGATGAGCTCCTTGGAGTCGATCTTTTTCTCAGACTTTGAAATTGCCAAACTCCCCGTACCTTTTTTGGGGGGGGGGGGGGGGAAGTACGAATGCCTTATTTCTTGGGTAGATTTTACCGATCCACTGCAATTAACAGATGCGACCTTTCGGTATGCTTGTCTCCTGCTGTAACATTTGGCAAAACAGGCGGACACACACGAGGCAGCAAAACAAGATAGTAGCCCGCTGTGCCATAGGGAAGAACCGAACGGAGTAATAGAACTTGTGATTACTGCGCCTCTTGCTTTTATGACGGCGGGCCACGCAGAACTTCAGATATAAACGCCATAGACCCATCCCGCCCCGCTCTCCCATGGCACACTAAGCAAGTCCTAGGCTCACAGCGCTTGCCCATACACTAAAAGGAGTACAGAGTACTCTATAGCGTACATATCTCCTTTTGTTGTGGCGGCTTGAAATAGAACCTTGTCGTGACGAAAGGATAATACTGAATCTGTGTTGTCACTCTCATTTCTTAGAGTGATCAAGTCGACCACGAGCCAGAATCCGCACATCACCCAAGGCGAGCTGCTCGGCCGTGGCATACGCATAGCCGCCGAGAATCCGAAACTAGCCCATCGAAATTACGAAGTCGTCCTCGTAAGATACAGTCGGCCCGTCTTAGCTCCATCGGAGGAAGACGGAAGACGGATCGTTCCGTGCCGCTGCTGGACTGGCTCTCCAAAGAGAGAGAGAAGCACACCAAACGCGCATTTGTATCCAGCCGTTAAGTACGCCGTTTGTACATTTCACGTCTATCGCAAAACTGAGTTGGCTATATCCGCTTTAGACATACTTATTAAAATAAAAATAAAAATAAAAAATAAAAAGAAAGTGCTTAATTGTTGAAAGGTGTAGCGGTTAGTTGGATACTGTAGCGGTTGCACTCAAGGCTTCTGATCGCTGCCCAAAATAGGTCAATCCGCGGAGTCTGGTATATCGTTTTATTATGACCGTCAGGAGGCAGCAGAGTTTTCTTCCCAAAGGTGGGGCCTCCACCAAAAGGAGGCCCCCATTTTCCTGGGTTAGTAATCGCTTTGCTGGGCACTCTTCGTGAGGCCTGACATTAATGTATCTGTTAAACATAGTGGATTGGGGGCTGATTAGACCAAATGAAGTAGGTGTTGGAAATAGTGGTTAAGTTTGCTGTATTATAGCGTAGATAGAGTCCCTTGCCCTCCTTCTAGGAGGGCTACGGGAAGGGGGAGACTAGATTATTATATACACGTAGAGAGAGACGGCCTAATGCTTGCTCCACTCCAACAGTAGGCTATGCCTCCGACCCAACTGGGCAGCTCTGTATTCTTCACACCTTTAACAGTATTATAATATAACAAATGCAAATATGAAAGGACGTGGATAACCTAGTTGTTTAGACCGTGGCGCTCCTTTTCAACTTCACAAAAATAAAACAACACTCAATGACTGCGTCTCGGAACGATCGTTGAAATGCTTCCACCGTGCGTCGTGTCCATTCCTGCAGCAGCTGATCTTGGTGCGTTTCGCTGGCGCCGATCGCGTGTCGAAGGGCATCGGTGAAATACCCGCCGATAACAGCCATCTCCCACTCTACAACGGCTCGTGCATATTCGACGCCGGAAAGATGGGGCGAGTTGGAAGCAGGGTGCTGGATCATCTTTTCGACGCACTGTTCTACAGCCCAGAAGTCCTCTTCCTCGGCCAAGACATCCCGAACATCCGCTATGGATCGGTCATACACGAGGACTTCGAAATAACGGGGCACGTGTGATGGGATGGAGCCATCACGAATCATCTCAGCCATGGCCGTCTTGCAGGATATAAAAAGGGGGGCGTAGTTTTCGACCCCAGATGCGGCTGCACCAACAAATGTAAGTACGAGAGGAGAATTTGGCTTGAATTCCTGTGCGCGTAGCTGTAGAAATCGTCGTAGATCGATGCGTGCCTGAGAACGGAAGACCTCCCGTCGATTTTCACCCAGAGAGGATCGAGTTGGGACGCTGTCGAGGTGATGCAGCGCAGCGAGTGAGAAGCCGGCATCAACACTGGCCTTGGGAACAATGGGGCGGAAGAAGCTGCGGGGAACCATGGAGGGAAGGATGTCGAAGCCGCTCAGAATGGGCTCTGGCGGCGACGTGGAGTCGATGACTCGAGCGAGAGACCCAAAATCGTTGGACGGACGGTCGCAGAAGACGATACATGCTGTGCGACGCGTCTCTGAGGATGAATAAAGAATGATTTGTTGGAGGATATGCTGGAAAGGGATGAATCTGAATTAAGACGTAAGAGAAACGGCTTGTGTAAGGCAAGGCATATATGAATGGAAGAGTTCTTACGAGTTGACGCCTTGAGACGAGCCGTACTCCACCAGCGTGACTGTTTGGCTGCCATCTAAAGCATATTGGTCTGGCGTTTCTTAGCGATAGATGAGACTGTAAGATATTTTACGGCCTACCCTCGAATAGGGGTAATGCCTCAAGCATGGCCGCCGTTTGGAGAGCGGCATGAGAATTATACCATCCTTTGCCTTGCATGGCGATGTTATTGGCGACGTGTTGCTTCATGACTTTTCTTGCCTAGGTGATGATGGAGGGTTTGTTCTATGTGCACTGGCAAGGGTAGATTCGTATGCCTCTGGTGTAGACGGATCTTGGGAGCCGGAAATTTAATCTCACAGTGAAAAGTCGCCGAATGTGCCGAAGTCGAGCGCCATCTTCGTGATGGTGGAGGGTGGAGATTCCATACATCCCTCCGAGTTGCGGATAAGAGTGAGAAGAGTGAGACGGGAGCAATTCAGAAGGATTCATTACAACATAGATACACAGAGGTATTAGATAACAGGCCCAGACAGAAGAAATCATGTTATTAAATCGAAATGGTCCTTTGCAGAGCCCAAAAATAAGCAGCCCAGGCTGGAAAGTCGGCCACCGCCATCCGCACATAGTGAACTTTCAGCCAGCCCTCCATATCTTTTGTAGAATTCCCACCAAGACGATCCTCCGTGATGCTGTCAATGATGCCTAGCATTCTGGGCGCAAAAAAAAAGTGTGCACAGGTGCCTAGCAAGCCTGATAAAAATAGACTGCGGCTGCCTTTGGCCACGAGGAGGTCTTTGGCGGACAGTAGGACGGCCGTGGCGGTGGAAACGGTGATGATGTTGAGGCCGACAAGCAGGTAGATGTTGCGGTCGAAGACACGACGGAACCAACGCGGGAGGAGGGCGTTAGACTGGGTGCGCACAGGGGGATGGAGGAAAGCAGAATAAAACAGCGCCTCGCAGCCGGCGTACATGAGGGTGCTGGTACTGGTGACTAGAGGGAAGAGGAGGAGGGGCTTGCGGTAGTCGGTAAAAAGACCGGATGCCATTGTGTTTGCTCCTCGTTCGCTTTACTTGCTGGGATGTTTTGTTGTTCTGCCGTGGATGATTTTGATTCCACATGTTGTCCTTGGAAGGCAGTCTTACTTTTCGAACGTGGTTGAGTTTCGGATGTATATACCTTATTAAACCCGCACTCGCCTGTCGACCACGGTTTTTAACCAACGCGCATCGTCTTACCTTTGCACATCGCCGGGAATTTCCTAAGAATCACCTCATGAGAATGTACCGAAACATACGATTATGCCGAGGGGTTCGTCAGTTGGTTATATTTAATGCCCGAAAGGATCGCGTACCGGTTATTCCGGTCTCCCAAGGGGCATAGGGCGTGTTATGCGGGCGCGTAGCAGTGAGATGTGATCAATCACTACGCCTTTCAATTCGTCCGGGCGTAAAGATTTCATCCGTTCATCACAAAGTATTACGTGGCCACCTATTACGGACCCTACAAGTCGTTGGTCGAGAGCGTCTAAATGACCCAGGCGTCAGCTGAGAAGGCGATCTTTACCTGTACCGAATTTCCGCAGCTCCTAAGAACGGCATCCTTCAGGATGTATCCACTCAGGAACGGCTTTGCGCCAAGAAAACTACTACATATGGATGGAACAGGACGAGTGGATGGAAGGGAGCCGCTCCATGGTGAAGTCTGTATATAGAGTCTTTTGTCGTGATGCAGACTTGTAAACGCAATGTCAAGAGCCAATCTCGGGGCAGGGTTGAATGAATGGCAAATAGAAGCCAAAATTTACTACGCCGTGTTGTTGTGACTTCTTGCAGCGAATACATCGAGTCGAAGTTGAAATGGCAGAGCTCACCGCTTCCGAGCTTGATGCACAGTCAACGACGCGATTAGCATGCAATCGTTGCCATGCACAGAAATTACGCTGTGTTCTTGATCCCTCGGGAACGCGGAGCTGCATCCGCTGTCTTCGAAGAGGAATCAATTGTGTTTACGGCCCTCCGCGAAGAATGGGTCGACCCAAGGCTCCGCCGTGGAGAGACGGTCCAGAAAGCAACGTCGCACACACGGAAGCACACGCTTCAGAAAAGAGAACTCCTGCAGAGGAAAATGCCGAACTATTGGCCACGAACAACTCGACGGAAGACGCGCAACAATGGCAGTGCCCTGACAACTCAGAGAAGGCTCGGGAGACCACTCCAACTTGGAAGTCTACGGGCGGAGGTAAGTCTGATGGTCGCTACTAGATCTTGAGCCTTGCCCAACAATATACTGTTCAAGGTTCCATCTTCAGGTCTGACGCGCCATAATGAGTGCCAGGTACGCTGTATCCTACTCCGTCCAATGGGGCAGATGCCAGCATAACTGCGAGCGACCAGTCGATACTCGAACCGGCGGAGACGGCACTTCTTCACGACTTTTCCTTTATCAATACATCACCTACTGCAGTATTGTCTCCGTCGCAGTGGCTTGATCCTATATCTTCCAGTGTAAACGCGATTCCAGTCGAAAGCGATATGGATCATGGTCTGGAGCCACTGTGTAATACCTTTGATGACGCTGGTTCCATTCCTGATCTTGATAGCGAGCGCGTCGGAGGTGACATGTTGATCCCCACGACACACAACAAGAATGTAATGCATAGCAGCTGCTGCATGGAAGACGAGCAGATCCAGGCATTGTCCAGCCTAAGCCTTGCACTCTTCCAGTGTAAACGGTCTGTCGCCACCTTCACGGCCTCCAAGAACCCACGCGATGCTCTTCGCTGCTTTAGCCTTTCACCCACAACAGGAAATGCCGCCCAGATCGACTACGTCTTTGTTCATACGCGAACACTCAACCACACTTTGGGTGGCCTCTGGCATAAATCAACAGCAGGCCCCGATCAGGCGACCGCCTTGCTGGGTCTGTCGTGCTACCTGCGACTACTACAAGTTTATGATTCCCTCCTCGGAAATCTCCACCATTCATTGGAGACCCCTAGCACGTTGCCGATGGCGTCGGAACTCCTCGTCGGTTGCTTTGCACCATCATCTACGCAATCCATTCAGTTGGTTCTGTATCTTGTTTCGCTTCTTGTCACGGATTTGCAGCAATCTGTGCGCAGGATCCTTGCAACTATGACAAACTACAACCCTTCCAATCACTGGGACCCCACAGCGCAGCGGCGTACGGAGAAGTTAGACGGTCTTGAAAATACTGTGAACGGGATTACATATCTGGAAAAAAATGTCCAGGAGAAGATTAAAATGCTTCATGCCAATCTAGCTAGCCTACGGGATACCAACCATGTGCCTACTAACAATCTAGGAACAGGGTTTCCTAGAGGTTAGATTATTTAATGCATGGATATATTGCCGTGAATAAGGGAATCGTGCTTCGTTTTAAGTAGATCCGGTCTTGGGTATTCCACAGCTACGAGGCATAACTTTACCGACTTCCACAGTTCAGACAGCTGTTGACAACAATTGGTCGAGTGTTAGCAGTAGGCTAAGTATTAATGAGCTGATGAATAGCAGGACTTTTCATAATGAATAAATGAAGAATAGTTCAAACCTCGCTATTGCGGAATTCTCCACCCCTTCAACTACCATCGCGTGTGCAATCTAACTTCCCTTGACCAATACATGAGCAAACGCCTGGCCTTGCTTCTGCAAAACAGACTCAATCATCGAGGCAACGAGATCAGTCATCCCCGCCGCCAAAGCCTGTCGAGTCCAGGCGCTGGCATCGAGCATCGCCAATTCTGTTCCGCCATTCTTTTTCTCTAGCATTGCCTTAATGTCATTGAAAGATCGCTTCACATCACTGCAATGATGTCGGACCGTAAACAAAGGCGCCGCAGACACTTGCAACGCAGACGTTACGATGCCCTCTGCAACGAATCCAACTGTGACAAAATCGAATATTTGCGCCAGAGCAGAGTTGCCTTCGAGCTGCGGCACAGCGCCGATCTTTTCCGAGTAATGCATAATATTCTGCATGATGTCTGTCACGGGCGCTCCCGGGCCGGTTATGCTTGCTGGACGATGAATGTGCACTGGTATGCCGAATTCGTAACTCGCGCGCTCCGCCATGCACTCAGAAACCCACTTGGAGGCAATGTAGCCCGTGGTTTGACTGCTTGGTGGGAATGCAGCAATGGAGGTTTCGGACAACCTCTCCTGAGGCACGAGGTTGGCGACGCCCCCCGTGGAAACGAAATGAAACGGTATGCGGCGCAGAATGGCCATGCGAAGAAGAGTCCGGGTTGCATGGACGTTAGACCCCTGGAGTGAGTGATAGGACTTCAAGAATGACACGTCGGCCGCATTGTGGATGATCAAGTCGGCATGTTGCATGAATCGGCTGGACACAACTGGATCGAGCCCAAGATCGAGTTGACGGAGGTCTCCTCGATACGGCATGACCTTGTCGGAGATCTGCCTCAGTTGTTCGATGGCGGCCTCATTCCGAATCGCAATGCAATGGATCCGCCCGACAATGCTGCTTCTGACGCAAAGCCGGAGGATCTCAGATCCTAGAAATCCAGTAGCTCCGGTCAAGACAACATCTAAATCGGACTGCTTGATGCCTTCCACCTGATCTGTCTTCAGTTGCGTTAGTTCTGGCAACGCTGCCTCGTGCTCCCAATCGATATTGTCCTCTGCATCAACGCCTCCTGTCTTTAACACCATCGCAGCCATGCTAGATAGAGTGCTGTTGGCGAACAAATCTGCCAGACCTGGGGCTTCACCGTATCTCTCTCGCAGTATCGATCGGAGGCGCAGCAGCAGAGACGAATTGCCGCCCATCTCAAAAAAATCCGACGACCCCGCGAGCGGCTCGTCATCAAGCAAGACTTCCGCCCATACCACTGCAAGCCTTCCTTCTGCGTTGGACAGTGTCTCGTTGGGTTCCTGAAATCTAGCCGGGATCGGGATTTTATTGACGGCGTCCCAATCTAGCTTTCCACTGGTATTTCGGGGAAGAGAGTCCACTGCTGCCCATCGCGTTGGCCGCATATAGTCGGGCAATTCAAGCCTTTTGGACAATGCCTTGCAGTATTTTTCAACGTCTTCTGGCACCTTGTTGCTCATGAATGCCACAATGGCGAACAGAACATCCGTTCCAGCTGCACTCTTCCGCAAGGAAACTGCAGCATCCGCAAGGACGCTGTTGGAAGCCTGCACAACGACACTGGAAATCTCTCCTAGCTCGATGCGGCGGCCGTTGATTTTGACCTGGGCACCTCCATCCACTCGGCCGAGACAAACAAGTGACCCGTCTTCCAAAAGCAGGCCTTGATCGCCCGTACGATACAAACGATCCCAGCCCACGCAACGGAATGCATGACTAGCAAAGGGGTTTTGGACAAATTTTGTCTCGGTCATGTCCGGAGCTTGAAGATAGCCCCGGGCTACGCCGCCACCACCAATGCAGATCTCACCAGGATATCCAATCGGCACCGGCTCCAGGTCCTCGTCTAGGATATATGTGCTATAGTTTTCCAGTGGTAGACCACACGGGACCATCTTACTATTGAGCGAAGCATCGTTATCAGGCGAAAGCGATACTGGTGCCAAGCAACACGAGACGGTGATCTCCGTGGGGCCGTAACGATTGTACACCGACAGGGAGCGAAGGGACAGCTTGCGAAATTGTTCCCAGAGATGGGTGGTAAAAGCTTCCCCACCGCAGAAAGCAAACTTCCAGGATCTGCATTTCCACAGCCAGTCAGAGCCGTACGCCAAGAGAGCCGTATACTCGGAAGGAGTCATCTGCGTCATGGTCACGTCGTTCTGGGCCATGATTTTGGCAATCTCGGCCGCATCGCCGTGCTTGCTGGGTGGGACAAGAACTAGGGTTCCTCCAAAGGCCAGGGCGTTAAAGATCTGATCAATGCTGGCGTCGAAACCGAGGGAACTCTGTTGGAGGACTGTTTCGCGGCCGAGATGGCAAGCTGATCGCATAGCATGGAGTTGGCAGACGAGATTGGCGTGGGTAACTAGTACACCCTTTGGTGTTCCAGTTGATCCACTAGTGTATATCACGTAGGCAAGGGAGTCAGGCTGGCTCACAGGCCGAGGTACGGTTGTAGGACTGTCTAGGCTGCTCTCTATTGTCGAGAGGTTCAAGGTTGGCCCACTGTAGCTTTCGAAAATCTGTCGCCAGGGAAAGGTCTGGTCATGAATGAGGATCGCTGGGCTGCATTCGCCCAAGATTGCCTCGATCCGATGACGAGGGCTTCGAGTGTCCAAGGGGATGTAGACGGCGCCAATGCTATGGATGGCGAGGATAGAACAAATACAGTCGAAGCTGGACTCGCAGAACACGGCAGCATAGTGTCCGGGTTGCACAGCGTGTTGAATGAGCTTTTCAGCCAAGATACCGACTAGGTGACCCAGCTCGGCATACGTGAGTGATTTCTCCACGCCGTCTCGGAGAGCAATTTCTTTGGGAAAGTCTTGAAAAATGCGAAAAATCATGTCTGACGCAGTCTCGTTCCGGATGACTGGGCTAGACTGCAGGGAATTGCAGAGTTTTAAGGCCTGGTCTTTATCCGATCGGGGAAAGGGAGCAAGTTGCTGAAGTGATATTTGCGGCATCTTTGATGCGGTTTCCAGGATGTGACAGTAGCTGGACAGTAGCAGACGCAGGCTGTGCTGGTCATAGAGATACTTTTGCGACCTGAGAGTAGTTACGGCGCCCCGTCCAGGCAACTCCTTGATCTCCCAGGTAAGGTCAATGCCATTTCTTGCATCCTGCATAAAATGTAGCTCCGCACGGCTGTCCCTGAGGAGAAGCTGGGGAGCTGGGCCTTTCTGGTAATCGAGAAGGACTTGGAACATGGGACTTTCTGTTGCCGTTCGGGTGACACCAAGGCTGTCAAGTAGCACATCAAATGGTAGTCTGGAATGAGCTAGCACCTCCTGTAGCTGGCCGGCTGTCCTCTGGATTGCATCATCAAAGGCATCAATTGTATCGCAATGTAGAGAAACCGGAAGCAGATTCACAAAGAATCCAATGACCCCAAGGGATTCTTTCTCGCTGCGATTTGCGTCTGAGATTCCAATACAGACATCTTTCCTGCCAAGCAACTTGAAAAGAAGGACTTGGAGAGCTGTCAGGTAGAAACTGAATGAGGTTGACTGCGCCATCTTACTGAGATGAGCGATCCTCCCGACACAGTCTGCATCAAGCTGGAACTGTGCGGAATGGGTGTCGTATCGACGCAGAGCCTTGCGTGTCTTGACACGTGCAAACGAGAAAAGCGGGAGCACCGGTGGTGGCTGAAAGAATTCGCTCTTCCAAAATAGAATGTCCGCCTCCATATCGCCATTCTCCACCAGCTGATATTGTCGCAGAGCAAAGTCCATATACTGTTGTGGTGGCGTAGAAAAAAATTTGTGCGGTAGTGTGTAGCTCTTCTGAACTTCTTGTATGAGAATCTGAGCGCTGAGGCCGTCGAGGATGAGATGGCTGAATCCGAGAATTAGGTAGCTCTCGTCTGGTGAGGTTTTCAGCAGCACCGCTTTGAGGGTTTCACCATGGGCCAGATCATAGTGATGGGTTCTCAAGGTCTCAATGGCAGCTTCAATATTTTTCCCGTGTTGGATTTCGATATTAAAGTAGCCATTGTATAGGACTCCTTGCATTGGCTGACTTGCGTCCTCGTCTGCAAAGAAGCAAGTTCGGAGGGACTCATGCCGTTGAATGACACTCCGAAAAGCCTCTTGCAAGTCATCAATGCGTAGTGCACCGGTGATTCGATAGCCCATTGTGACATTATGCGTGGTCGGGTCTTCAGTGTACTGGATAAGGAACCACAATCTTCTCTGTGCATACGACATCCTTCCGGTCCGGGCCCAGGGTGACGTTTGTGGAATGGTGTCCAATAGCGGGGATAGAATGCTTGATAGCGTTGTTTCAGCAGGAGTACATGAATCTTCTTCGCTGGTCAGGGCTGTTCTGCTGTGCTCTGAAGAGGAGGCCAGGCCGTCAGAAAAACGCGACGGAGATGACCCCCCTTTGTGCATTGACTCTTGACCCGAGCTTATAGCTTGAATGGCTTCGCTACCACCATCCTCGCCCGGAGAAACGACATCTTTCGAGGACTGGATGGATTGCTCATCTGGAGTGTGGCTGTCGTAGAGCTCTTCCGAAGCGTACGTGCATAGATCGATGACGCAGGAACCTCCAAGGACCTTCAAGACGGGAACATCAATGTCCACCTCCTTGAGGAACCACGTGCGAACCTCGACGGCCATCAGAGAGTCGACCCCCAAATTGACCAAAGGCTCATTCTGCTCAATCGTGCTGGCCGGGACCTGCAGGATCCGTCCTAATTTCTCGAGGAAGCAGTCTTGTAGAATCCAAACATGCTGATCCTGCGTCGTGGCATTCTGGAGCAGTTGTCTGACCGGTACAAAGACTTCCTGTCCGGAGTTGGTATCCAGCGTGTCGAAACTGTCTTCCATAAAGAAGTGAGAAAACCGCGGATTTCCGGCCCAAAAGGGCTGGCTCCCATCACGAGAACGGCTCGCGCGATGTAGTCCAGTCGTAAGTTGAATTGATCTGCCCGAGCCTGGCTTCCCGGCAACGATAGCTTCGACAAACATGTTGTGAAACTCAGGTTCAGAGATCGGCATGAGATTGTGCCTCTTGAGCTTACTCTCGAATATACCGTTTTCTGTAATGTAACCCACTCCCAGAACCATGCCAATGTCAATGACAGAGGCTGCTAGTCCTCTCTTTCTGCGATGATTGGCGAGGCTAACCATGAACAGGTTTGCTGCCGCATAATTGGACTGACCGCGATTCCCGACGACAGACGCAGCAGACGAAAAGAGTACGAAAAAATCAAGCTTCTGGTTACCAAACAGTTCGTCCAAGTGTTTTGTGCCGTCAACCTTGGGCCGGAGCACCTTTGTGAGATCCTCATGAGACATGCTGCTGAACATCCTGTCTTCTAAGACCATGGCCGCATTGGCTATGCCAGCCACAGGTGGGAAACTGCGTCGCACTTCTTCATAGGCACGGTAGAGGGCAGACTTGTCGGAGATGTCCAGAGAAACAAGCTTGATTTCCGCTCCCATCGTGCGGATTTCTTGCGTCCACTTTGAATCTACTTTCGTCGGGTCTCGACTGGTGACCACCATATACCGGGCTCCGTTCTCGACCATCCAACGGCAAAGAGAAAGGCCGAGGCCACCAGTGCACCCAACAAGGAAATAGGTCCTATCGAGTCGGAAGAGTCCCTTGGCTTGGACGGGTTGGATGCGAACGGAAAGCTCTGCTTGTCCGTCCCAATTGATGACACACCGAGAAGAACGAGTAGGTTGTGTCGTCCATATGTTTTTGGCGGGGAGGATGTCGATAGGAGTGCCGTTCGACGGTGTATTCAGATGCAACAAATTGCGACACGCAAATGCAAAGAGATGGGCGATTGGTATGACCGATAAACGAGGTTCGACGTGGGATGCGGGTCTGTAGAAATCGGTCCAGGAATAAGACAAGGAGTCTTCAGGCAGAACAGCTCTGATACGCGCAGCAGTTTCTTCAAAGTATGTCTCTGGCGATTGGTCCCAGATAGCATCAAGATTCGATGGCAATGCAAGAGCCAGCTCCTGATCAGCGCAGCGAGGTGGGACATAGATCCAACCGTGGTCTTTGGCGACTATTGGATCTGTAGCGGTCAACACTGTCTCTACACCACGAGATTTGAGCAGAGACTGGATGCTGAGCGCGCCCAAGGGATCCGGGTTGTGAATTAATACACAGTTCATGTTTTCAACATCGAGCTGGGCGGCCATTAAATTCATGGCACAAGCATGGAGTAAATATGGCCCATCATCTGCGGATGAACTGCACTGGAAAATCAAGTCGACGGGAGTCTCAATCGTCGACGCGTTCTGACTGGAGAGAGCGATGACGCGTTGTCCGACAGAAAGAGGCCATGTCGAATTATCACCTGTGTCCACCACAGCTCCCTCGCAAAGGAACAATGCAGCCCGGTGGTGCACTCTCAGCGCATAGGGAAGGGAGTGTCGAACCTGAATCTTGGCATGTGAAGCAGTTGTGCTGAATGACCGAGGAGTCGATTCTAGGGCCTGCAGATTGGCTTGGCCATCTACCCAAGAAAGCTCTATCGGTCCTTGGGCCAGGGACCTCTCACGTTTGACAACTCTGCGACGAGCATTGAGACGATCGTTGAGTTCCTTGTTGGCCATGATTCTTGGGATCCATAGTATACCATTTTCCAATACCAGTTCCGTTTCGTTGGTCCATACCATCGATTCCGCAGTAGTATCGTGCTGTAAACCTACCACAAATCGCAGAAAACTTTCGACAATGAACTGCCCGGCCGATTCAGCCCGGAGATCCTGCATTCCGATATCCAGAAATTGCAACTGTAGCTGAGGGAACTCGAAATGTAGGGAACGGCCGAGACCAACAGACATGTTTGCGTAGGGGTTGTCTGCCCGACAGCCACTGGTAATCCAGAGAACATGACGAATCTGTTCGAAGAGTTTCTGCATTGCTGACAGGGTCTCGCCCGTCATGGAAGAAAAGACGGGCTGGTCCAGTTCCGCCAAACAGAGAACGCTGTCGTATGGAGTCAAATCCACCGATACAATCTCCTCCAGACATGGTAAAACTCTGAAACCAGGCCGCCGCAACATCTTGGATACCGCGTGTACCAAGTCAATCGACGACGTGGTCGCTCCACCAATGATGAGGGAATTTCCAAGAACGACGTTTTCCTGCTTCATCGTCGGATTGCGCAGAAACGAGAACTGGTCGTTGACAGCCTGACTTACCATAACCGAAGTCATGTGTCGTGATGTATCATTCATGTCGTGGACAATCGTGTCGACTCCAGAAAACCCGGTTGCGCGAAGCAAGCCGTCCCAGCGCTCCGCAGAGACGGTAGGAGCAAATCGCCGGTCATCGTCCCCGCCCAGCCACCAACCAGGGAGGCCAGACATCATGAGCTTGATGCGCAGGATCTCGCTCGTGACCTCGAGCAGCATCAAATATCCACCCGGCTTCAGCAGACGACGGACATTGTGCAGCGTCTGCTTCAGGTTCTTGGTGGCGTGTAAAACGTTGGAAGCGATTATGGCATCAAACGAATGATCTGAGAACCCCTGGGCCGCCATGTCTCCCTCGATGTCCAGCGTCTTGAACTTCATCTTGCCAGCGTACTCTTTAAAGGCAATCTGTGCGTTCTCGAAGAACCCAGCCGAAATATCAGAAAAGGTATACGAAGAAAAAGAGTGACCAATCGTGCGCAACAGGATGCTCGTCGCTCCTCCGGTTCCAGCACCGATCTCTAGAATGTTCATGTTGGCGTGTCGATGCGTGATTTGCTGTGCAACACGGCTGACGATGCGATTTCCACGTGGAAATCCAATACCGTACTTGTATATTCGGTCCAGCATGTTGTTGTCCAGCATCACCTCAAGCGCAGGTATCTCGCCTCGGATGATGCGAGGCAAATTCTCGCCCACAGCCGTCGTCAGCTGTACGTCGACACAGCTCTCGAATGGGGACTTCATCGCCGATAGCTCTTCCTTTGTGTCGCGGGCCCAATCTCGTTTTAGTGTTGCGTGCTCGCCACGGTCAACCTGGGCGAACAGGTCCTCGATGAACTCAAACAGTCGCTGATGATGCCATTTTGACGCCACGATCTCCTGAGGGAGAATCTCAGTCTTCAAGCGCCGGAGGTAATAGTACGCCAGTCGCTCGCATACTTCAATTTGCTGAAGGTCTTCTGCTGAATCTGTTGGGCTCTCGTCGAGGAGAGCCACACCACTGGAGATGTCGGCTTCCCAGACCGTTTCGCTAAATACTTCACGGTCATCCTGCGGGCCAGCCGGGACAAGACAAGTCGCCACGAGCCCTTCAACCTGAACAGAAATCTCGTCAGATCCAGCCGGCGTGACGTTCAGATTGGCTCGGACAGTTGTCAGTGAGGATGCTGTGATATATGCGTCGACGGCCACGTCATTGTTTTCAGGGTAGTTGGCTGTAGAATGTACAAATGGCGATGAAATCGAGATACGCTGAATACCTGTAGGGACAAACGGATTTCGAATGCTACCATCGCCTGGCCATGCATACGCAGCAAACAATACTTGGAAGCAAGAGTCCAACAGAGATGGATGAAGCAGCATATCGGATGAGTGCGCATCAGAATCGGCCAAGGTCGCAACGGCCGTAGAGAAGCCCATTTTTCGCTGTATTGACGTCAGTCCACGAAACAGACCAGAGTAGTTCAGGCCAATCTCGTCCATGGCTTCATAAAAGTTGGACACATTGATGCTGGCGAGAGAATGAAATTCTGCATCTCTTTTTGGCATCTCGCTGGTTATCTGTCCATCGAGTGTCACTCGCATCTTGCCGTAGATGTTGGTCTCCCACGCATCTGAGTTCTGATCAATGCACGAATAGCAAGCAAAGTCGGCAACTACAGAATCCGTGCTTTTGTGACGACTGGCTTCCAGGGCTCGCTTGAGCGTAAACTGAATTTCTCTGCCGCCCCGCGTGTCTTCATCCAGGTCTATCGAGGCGACCAAGCTGACATCGAGGAGTTCAATCTGGGCAACCGGGTTCTTCCCGTGCATCATCTGTTTCGCAGCTTCGAGTGCCATGACGAGATACCCGGCGGCAGGGAAGATGGGCTGCCCTTGGACTTGATGGCCTCGCAGCCAGGGAAGCTCCTCCAGCCGCAGGATATTCCTCCATCGCATGTCAAAAGCCGTGCTTTCTTTGCTGAGCCTGCCGAGCAGAGCCTGCCTCGGATGCGGCTTGTTGCGGTAGTTTTTGGACAGGCGGGACTCACTCCAGAAGGATTGGCGATGGTCCCAACAGTAGCCAGGCACGGGTACGAATGCCAGCGTCCGGTCTCGAAGGCTACGGAACGTCCGTCGATAGCGGTCGATGTTTTCTGCCGACAACCCCACATGCAACCATAGGAACCCCAAAGCTTTCGAGAACGCCTCCACATCGTTGGTGCCTCGATGTAAAATACCCTCATAAGGAATGGCGTTTCCGAGAGTGTCTTTCATAGTTTGCAAAACGGGGCCCTTGAGTGCCGAATGCGGGCCAAACTCGAGCGCCACATCAATGTGCGTTGGACCTTGAAGCAACTTCTCTAGGGCCTGTGCGAAGAACACCGGAGAGGTCATATTGTCTGCCCAGTAGTCGGCTCTGAGCAACTCCAGATCGTCATCGTGCATGACTCGTCGATGGACACTCGAATACCAAGCGCAGGAGGTGCCCGAAAACCTGCGCGGCTGGATGCCGCAGGTGAGGAGAGAGTCGATGTATGGCTTTGTGCAGGAAGTCATGTGCGAAGAGTGGTACGCTTTGTCAACCTTGAGAATCCTGGCAAATGTGCCTTCCTTATCCAGGGCAGACTTGGCCTCTGCGACAGCGTCTTCGTCACCGGCAAGAGTCACGCTAGATGGCGAGTTGACTGCGGCAACGCTGATTCGACCCTGGAACTTCATCTGGGAGCAAAAGCTCTCTGCTTCCTCAAAAGAAACACCCACAGCCATCATGGCTCCCTTCTGGCCCGATGCTCCACGAGCTAACTTCGTATGAACACCTCGATAGTAGGCAATGCGAACGGCGTCACGAGCAGACAAGGCACCGGCCGCATACGCAGCCGCAATTTCACCGGAAGAGTGCCCTATGGCAGCATCTGGTCTGATTCCTGCAACCGCAGCGACATCCAGAAGGGCGATTTGAAGGGCCGTACAAAGGGGCTGCGCAATCTCTGCCTCTCCCAGCCGAGACGTTCCTTCGTTCTTGAGCAGCTCGTCCCTAATTGACCATTGCGGTGGGTCGGGGAGTTTCTGCAGTGAGTTGTCGAGCGAGTCAATAGTCTGCGAGAAAACCTCAGAGTGAAGGAGCAGGTCTCGGCCCATGGTAGCCCACTGTGCACCCTGTCCAGTAAAGACGGCCAATGTTCGATATGGGGTGGCGTTGGAGCGCATCCGGGTTCCGACAGGGATATCAGTCTGTTTTTGCTCATATTGCTGGACCATCGATGTCATTTGTGCCACAATGCTTTCCTTTGAAATGCCGGAAAAGACTGCCCGGAACGAGAAATGGCTTCGCCTGGCCTGCAGACTCCAAGCGAGATTTTCCAGGTCAAACGACAATGTATGCTGCAGAAAGTCGCGCATTGCGCGGATATTGTCGGTCAAGGAGTACTTCGACATGGCTGACAGGACAATCGGAGTTGTGAGAGGAGGAGCAGGGCTTAGGATGGGAGAGCGAATAATGCTGAGGTCTTCCGGGGCACTCTCAAGAATAACGTGTGCGTTTGTGCCTCCAAAACCAAACGAATTGACACTGGCTCGTCTTGTATTTCCGGAAACGGCCGGCCATTTGAGCAGATTCGTCGGAACCTCGAGGTGGTCATAGTATGGTACAATGGCCGGGTTGAGGCGCTGGAAATGCAGATTCGGGGGGATGGCTGCATTTTGCAAGGCCAGAGAAGCCTTCAGCAGCCCCGCCATCCCTGCCGAACCTTCCAAGTGTCCGACGACAGTCTTTATCGAACCGACATAGAGGGGAGGCTCATCCTTATGCGGGTTGGCGTCATCATCAAAGAAAGCTTCTGCAACCCCCCTGGCCTCTACGACATCTCCAGCCTGCGTTCCCGTGCCATGAGCTTCAAAGTACTGGCATCGGTCTTCCACCTTGCGCCAGTCCAATCCAGCTCGCTCATACGTCTTTCGAATGAGCGCCGTCTGGGAGGCCGAGCTGGGCATGGTGATACCCTTTGTGCGGCCATCTTGGTTGACAGCCGTTTCGCGAATGATGCATTCAATATGGTCTCCGTCGGCAAGAGCGTCGCTGAGCCTCTTCATCAAAATGGCGGCAAAACCTTCTCCTCGTGCATAGCCGTCGGCCTGGTCATCCCACATGCGGGAGCGACCTGTCGGCGAAAGCATCCTCAACTTAGACTCGGAGATGAACATGTATGGGCTGAGAATGAGATTCGTTCCGCCTGCAACGGCCATTTTGGACTCTTGATCTCGCAGCGTCTGGACAGCATGATTCACTGCCACAAGACTGGACGAGCATGCCGTGTTGATTGTTTCTGAGGGGCCTGTCCAGTCGAAGAAGTACGACACTCGGTTTGAGATGATGCTGCTGGCGGTCCCTGTCGCCATATACTGTGGCATGTTGTCTGGATCGTGCTGCACAATCTCGGCATAATCGCCCGTCATGGACCCGACATACACGGCCGTGTCAGATCCTCGCATGTCCTCAACCGTAAAGCCGCCCGCTTCCATCGCCTCGTACACCACCTCCAGCAGCATCCGCTGTTGCGGGTCTATGGCCTCGGCTTCACGGGGGTTGATATTGAAAAAGGCCGCATCGAAACGGTCCACAGGCTCTGACAATAGATATGCTTGCTTCGTATTGGTGCAGCCTTGTCTTGAGCCATCGGGGTGGTAAAATGAATCCGTATTGAAACGGCTGTTTGGGATAGTCTTGAGCAGGTCTGGTGGATCCTTGAGCATCTGCCACAGCTTTTTGGTGGTGTTGGCATTGCCTGGAAAGCGACAGCCGCTGCCGACAATAGCAATCGGCTCGCGATGTTGTTTCACGGTGGGCTCCATCATAATCTGAAAGACAGAAACAAACAAATGGTGCAATTTTGGTGAGACTAGTGCGGAATTGCTCAGTATTTCTTCAGGTTTCAAGTTGTTTTCTGTTTTGTATTTCCATTCACCCCCAATATGGACACATGAGATTATACAAAGACTATCCAGTTTAGAGTAAATGTCGCCGATTCCGAAGGTCAGACACCGAACACGGCTTTCGGCCTTCGTTCCGCCACTATTCTCGGTGCTATTTCTACCATCATGACTGACACAGAGGGGGGCAGTGACATGAGAGACTAATACGAGTAAGCATTCCTTCGTTCCATCATGTCCAATATGCTGCGCCTCTTCTCCTCTCCATTTTTCCGCTTTGAGTTTATTCGACTGCTGGGGTCGGCTACAGCCCAGGGAGCAGAAATTGGGGAATGCTTGGAGGCCGCTGCCTCGATGCGAGGCGAAACCCCTGAAGAATGGTTCAGGGTTTTGCACGACATGGCCTTGCGAGTGACAAATCTGGCCAACAAGGCACAGGAGGCTGGAGATATCGAAGGAGCTCGTCTCGCCCTGCTTCGGTCTGCCAACTACTTTCGTGCCAGCGAGTTTTTCCTGCATACTACACCTGATGATCCTCGACTCTTGCGTGCGGTCGAGAACAGCGTGGCCAACTTTCAAAAGGCATGCAATCTCGGTCGTCATGATATTCAAGTACTGGAGATTCCTTACCTGGACGGCGTGATTTTGCCAGCCTATCTCTATCAACCTGCGTCTCTCGGGCGATCTGTAACGGATGTCGCCAAGCCACCTTTGATTCTCCTACCAAGTGGCTTTGATAATACGCAGGAAGAGCTGTACTTTTACCTGGTATCGGCGGCCCTTAGTAGAGGATATTCAGTAGTCACTTTCGAAGGGCCTGGACAGGGCATTGTCCTCCGCCGAGACTCCCTCCATCTGCGTCCAGACTGGGAAACCGTAACAAGCTATGTGCTCGACTTCCTCTTCACTCGCACAGACGGACTTGATCTCGAAAAAATTGCCATCGTTGGAGCATCCATGGGCGCCTATTTTGCCCTACGGTCCTGTGCAGATCCCCGCATCAAAGCCTGCGTCACCTGCGATGGATTCTACGACCTCTACGCAGTAACAACATCGCGGATCCCAACCTGGTTTGTAAACCTGTGGAACGCGGAAACAATTCCAGACAGCATCTTCAATGGCACCGTTGCTCTCCTGCAGCAGCTGAACTTCCAAACGGCATGGGAAATGCGACACGCCATGTGGGTATTTGGAGTCGACTCCCCTGCAGCGGTCGTTCGGGAGATGCGGCGGTATTCTCTGCAAAAGCTGGAGGGAGACGACTATTACCTGAAGCGCATCCGCTGTCCCGTCCTTGTCACAGGCGCCGCAGATTCGTTCTACTTTCTGCCAAAGGACAACGCAATCAAAATCTTTGCTGGGTTGAACCACCTCGCCGAAGACCAGAAGGAATTGTGGATCGCCGAGGGCCTCGCCAGTGGGGGATATCAGGCCAAGATTGGCGCGACGGCGACTTTACATCAGCAAGTGTTCGGGTGGCTGAACTCACAGTTGCACCTATAGTTGTTGTATTATATGCAACTGATTACAATTGAGAACCATGTCGCCGATCAACCCAAGTTTGCAGCCGTGATCCTCCAAGAATGCGCCATCCGAACGTCAGAGTTTCATTGTTGATTCAAGAATTCGCCGATGTACAAGAATTAACTTGCCCCGAGTGCAAGGCATATCTTTAGCCAGCCCACGGATAGTGTCGGATAGCATCTAGCATCATTATCCTACTTATTTCCGGCACTTTTGAACTTACCCACCACTATCAACTAGACATGGCTCCCTTCGGCTCGCTCTACACGTACGAGGGCAACGCCCGTTGTCTAAAGGCAAACAAACCACCCTTGATAGTTCCCCAGACCAATGCTAACCGGACTCTTGTAATTGACGTAGGTACTTGCCGTTGCAAAACTCAACGGCTTAGAGATAGACCTACCCCCCTTCGACATTACATGTGATCACAAGAAGCCAGAGTACCTCACCAAGTTCCCCATCGGCAAGGTCCCCGGCTTCGAAACGCCTTCGGGAATCGTCCTCGCCGAGTCTAGCGCCATTGCGTATTTCCTCGCCAAGTCCGGGCCCAAGTCTGTGCAGCTTCTCGGGAAGGACGCCGTTGAGGAGGCTCGCATCCAGCAGTGGATTCACTTCGCTGAGAGCGAGCTCTTCCCCTTTGTAGTGGACATGGTCTTGCCTCGCGTCGGCAGACTGGGCTACGAGGCGTGGCTGGACGAGCGAGCCGTCAGACAGATCGAGTTCGCCATGCAGGGCACAGAACGTCACCTGCAGGATGGAAAGAAGTGGGTGGCGACAGACGACGCATTTTCCCTAGCAGATCTGGCTCTGGCATCGGCCTTTTACTGGGCCTTCAAGGTCGTTGTGGATGCCCAGATGAGGAAGCCGTTTCCGCGGACCGTGGAGTGGTACCAGAGAGTGGTTCATCAAGATGTGGTCAAGGACGCGTTTGTGCATGCTGACTTGGTTGAAACTCGCTGGCCGATTGCCTGGGCTGCTGAAACTGAGTCTATTACCACCGAAGAAAGATAGATGGCATCTCGACGGGTGGCAATAAAATATATAACCATTTTATTCATGTTTACTTTTACTTATTTCACCTCTCTGTGCATCTATGAGCCTTGGACACCCTCTCAAAAACTTTCTTTGGTCCTTCGCTTCACCCGCACCATGTGTTTCTGTCCCTTCAAATGCAACGCCACTCGGAAAGCTGTGCTTTCGTCCTGGCCATTTATGTATTCAACGTTGAAGCGTCTCAGCAGCTCCACCACGGTCAAGTGCATCTCCTGGGTTGCGAAGCCCCGACCAATGCAGATCCTGCTCCCGGCAGAAAAGGGATAGAATGGCAGATTGTGCGCGTTGAGCTTGTTGTCCTTGTCCAACCATCGCTCAGGGATGAAAGCATCAGGCTCTGGCCATGCGACTGGGTCTTTCTGCACAGATGTCGAAGTCGAAAATATTGTTGTGCCTTTGGGGATTGTGTGTCCAAGGAGACTGACAACTTCTGTCGTCTCCCTTGGACTGCCGGTAGCCATAGCCGGGTAAAGTCTCATGGTTTCGTTGATACATGCCTGAAGGTAGCGCATATTCTCGTAGTCTTCCACGTCGGTTGGTTTTTCTGGGTCCGGATAGAAGCGGTCAATCTCTTCCCGCAAGCTCTTAGCCTTTTCTGGATGTTGTGCAAGTAGCATCATCAAAAATACTTCGGTATTGGCCGTCGTCTCGCTCCCCGCCAGCAAAAAGACAACCACCTCATCCTGTAGGTCTTCGGTGTTAAACAATGACGTGGGAGAATCATCAACACACGAGACGAGCTTCTGTAGCAGATCCTGTCGGGGGTTGGACTTGAGGACTGCTCTTCGTTGGTTGATGATATCCCGGGTGAACTGATCGATATACGGCTCTCGTTTGGGGAAAAATGGCAGACGCACAATGGCGCGGAGAATTGGGGCGAACTGGAGGATCCCGGTAATCGTGAGGCCAATGGCAATATGCTCCAGTAAGGGGTGGGAGCCAGTCTCGAGAAGATGAAACGACTGACCGAACACAGTTTCTCCAATGATATCTACCGCGGTTTTATGGATGAGCTCATAAATGTCGACAGCGGCATTTTCGTTGTTGCATTCTTGGTCTATTTTATCGACGAGTTTCTGGATGCAACTTCTCATCACCGGCTGTAGAGTCCGAATCGAGCGTGTCCCAAACGTGGATGAAATCAAACGCTTACGGGCCAGGTAGTCCTTCTTATTCGTAAAGCTCACCAGAGTAGGGCGGGATTCATCTCGACGGAAGTTCGAGTAGTATCGGCTATCCTTGGGATAGTCTTCTGTCACAATGATTTCTCTCACGGCTTCTGGGTCAGAAATGGCAATGGTATCGGGAGAGAGCCGAATGATTGGGCCGTAGGCAGTATGCAAGTCGGTCATGTAATTGTGGCTAGAGAGACTAGCATTAGACTGTTTGAAAGTAGAGCATGTTTCTTAGGTGGCTTCACATACCAGTTTCCTGCCATGACCGAACTGAAAAATGGCCAGTCGGACACTTGGTTGATCCAGGGACCGGGGATGGTAGAGAGTGGCGACCAGAGTCCGCGGATAGTCTGGAACCGTCAGCTAAGTCTCATCTTCTCTCTGGCCCGAACTACTCCAAACACACCTTGAATAGTATAGTTAAAATATATTGTGCTGCAAGTGTGAGGATACAAAGACCCAAAATGGACATTATTGTGAGATCTTCAAGCCTTGTCGGCAGACGCCACGGACTGAGAAACGCCATAATGTTGTCTATGGTCGAGTATTTTTGTCTTAATGCGACAGTTACTTTTACTGCCTCTTCGAAGAAAGTCTGTTCTAGGCTTGCCACCAGCGATCCTAGCTGTTTCTTTACGCACCACTTTATACTGGGTCGGCGGTCAAATATGACTCGGCCAGAAAGTCACCGAGCGGCCGCTGACGTCTGTCTTGCCTGGCGTACGGAGTAAACTGCATCCAATTCATCCAGTGCGCAAAAACTGCTCCTATTTTTGAAATTTGTCGAACGATATTTGCATAAATCATTCGATGGAAGTGCTTACACAATAGTGTAGGTGGTCATTGTTGGTTTTAGAGTATCTGAAAGGGCAAGGTTGTCTATCGACCGTAGAAGAACTATCTTACGCATTACTGTCTTTGCTTCCCAATATCAAAAACTTTCATTGGCATACCGCCCCGTGGCTTTGCCGTCGCCGAAAATACTTGATACGCCTCGTCTCCAAATGCCTTCTTTACCGGCCCCGAAGCGCCTCCGTCGTCCCATTCATCATATGCCCCCTGGAAGTCAAATTTTCGCAGCGTCAAGGCCATGACCAGCTGGATTTCAATCATGGCGAGTTCTTGGCCGATGCAGTTACGGGGCCCTTTTTCAAAAGGTCGGTATGCGTCCGGCGGGATCTGGCCTGCGTTTTCTTCGACGAAGCGCTCTGGACGAAACTCATCAGGGTCAACCCATAGATCGGCACGGTGATGAATCGAATGTACGCCTAACCAGATGAGACGGTCTTTCATATTTATTTGTGTTCCATCGGGAGTTGTGAAGACCGTTCTGGGAGTCAAACATTGTCAGATTCTTGAGAGGACATAGCCTTGAACTCGCACTCGGCCAAATGAAATAGAACGAAGCGTACCTTTCATCACCTCTTCGAAGACTTCCTGCTGCTGGATAAAGACGCATCGCTTCTTTAACTACTGCCGTAGTGTATGGTAGTTGATTTACCAGCTGCGGGTTTCGTCTCAATGATGCAACGCCGTCGTTTATATCGCTTCCCAACACATCATTATGCTCCGCACGCGCCTTTCTAAGTGCTTCCGGGGATCTGCTCAGTAGATAGTACACATACTGACCCCTTTGTCAGCTTTCAGCCAAAGATGATAAGGAAGAATACTTTAAAAGCTTACGCAAATCGTAGCGCTACTTGTGTCATGACCAGCAAAGATAAACGTTTTTAGACTGCGGAACGTTAGCTTGTCTTCAAACCCATCTGGCCCAATGACTCACTTGTCGACAGCCACTTGCTCAAAATGGTCATCAATCTGATCTGACGACAATCCAGCCGATGTCGTCTGTTGTCGATAACTATCCAGCGCAAGATCCATCAGGTTGTGCGATTTATCCCCCTTTAGCATGAAACGTGCCCGGACAACCTTACGTATATAAGTATCCATGATCCACTCATAGAATTTCTGCATAATAGGACGCAGCGGGTTGAGATTGAAACGTCGGCCGTCTGGAATCCAGGCCATAGACTTCCGAAATGCTGTGACCAGCTCGTTGTCACCAATCTGTGAATCCAGCTCGACATCTAGGACGACCCGGCCAATGATGTCCACTGTCAGTTTTGTCGCCAAATCTTCCATCTGACAGACAACCCCCCGGCGAGCGATTTCGGCCAAGCGATTTTCAAACACCAAGATATGATCAATCATCATGGGAACCAGTGTCATCAGATGGCTGGAAGAGAACCCCTGCCGAAACATTGTACGCAGATTTTTCCACTCGGCTCCATTCTGGATCAGCATGCTGTGCGTTCCAACTAAAGGACGGACGTATCGAGTAACCATTGAGTGACGAGGTAGTGGATGAATCTGTGCAATTTGCCGAGCGAGCTGCGGGCTAGTGACGATGCACATGGGCTCTGTAAAGGGCCAAGCATCGATAAAGAAGAAGTCCCCAAGATTGAATTTGCGCTGTAGGAGTGTCATAAGGTCTTGGGGGTGAATATTCCAGGGAATCTTAGATGCCAAGTCGGCAATGACAGGGAGAGAGCCGAAGATAAGGCTATGTGGAGGTCCGGGCTATACGGCGTTCACTTTAGTAACCGTCTTGTCATTTGATTATTCCGTTTTCAGTATGCTGGTTCACCTACCAGGCCGTGGATGTGACGTCGCTTGAGATAGACATGGATTATTAGAATTGCAAAGGCGACGAAGCATGTCGTCGCCCAGGTCAGGAAGTTATTTTGGAGTTGTATTTTGTCCGTCATGGTCGGCATTGATAATAACAATGTGATGACACGAGTTTCTACAATGGAAAGTAGGCAGTAGTAGGAGTGTCCTGGTTCTTTCGGATGTATTTTAACTGCGTGCAAGTGAGAGAAGTCGCCGAACAACAAGCAACCGAAACTCCGGTTTAATGATAGAATACCAACCAAATTCCGTCGTCTTAACTCCCTTTGCCACATTCCAACTTCTTCACACTTTGACTAGAACCTGGATTTCTTCATTCTATTGAGAAATTATGGTGTCCTCCTCTAGCCTCGAGATCGACTTTACGTCCTTTTACAACACTGTTAACGGGCGGCAAACCTCTGGCGAAATCACTCGCTACGGTGTGAATCCGGCTACTGGTACAGAATTAGACGTGCCAGTTCCTGTAGCGACACGCAAAGATGTCGAAGATGCCGTTTATTCGGCTAAAAAAAAAAGTAAAGAGTGGTTTAAGAACTGCAGCGTCACAGAACGACGTCAAAAACTACAAGCCTCTGCCGACGTTGTCGAGAAGTATAAGGCTGAGTTGGCCACGGTGCTCACTCGAGAACACGGCATGCCGGTGCGCATATTACCTATTCTTCATTTATTGTTGTTTCCTCGCTGAATACGTCTTCCTTTCCAGATTTGGTTAGCAGAAAGGGACATCCTTCAAGGAGTTAAATGGCTGCGTGGCATCGCCGAGCTCCCCTTCCAAACCAGCCGCAAGACAGCCTATAATGATAGCAACGGGCTCGAGAGACAGGCCACACTTTCATACACCCCCCTCGGTGTGGTCGTGGCCATTGTTCCTTGGAACTTCCCCGTACAAATTGCCTGTGGGAAGATTGCCTCAGCACTCTTGACCGGAAACGCAGCAATTGTGAAACCCTCACCTCAGGCACCATATACTATCCTAAAGCTTATAGAGCTCATGTCGACATACTTTCCTCCGGGAATTCTCCAATCACTCTCCGGGAATGATGAACTTGGTCAGTGGCTAACAGAGCATGGGGACGTTGACAAGATCACCTTTACGGGCTCCACGGAAGTCGGCAGGAAGATCATGCAAGTTGCGAGCCGGTCCATGAAGCGTTTGACTCTAGAACTGTAAGTTATTTGTTCGCTTTTTATTTATCATGTTTTTATCCTATTTTGGATTCTAACTACTCTCAAGGGGGGGTAATGATGCAGTCATTATCTGTCCCAACATTGATGTTAGAGCAACTGCCCAGCAGGTAGATGCCCAGACTCTAGCTCAAACGTGTATCAGGGATTTACCATAGCTAACAAAACAGATTCTTACTCTTGCCGTGCTCAACTCTGGGCAGATATGCATGGCTCCGCAGCTTCTCTATGTGCATGAATCCGTCCACAAAGTTTTTCTGAATACGGCCATCCAGTTTGCCGACAATGTGCAAGCCGTAGATGGCACACTTGGAGGACTGCTCGGTCCAGTTCAAAACAAGCAGCAATACCACCGGCTCAAAGACTTGATTGATTCCATACCACATGAAGGGGGCTGCATCGTCTCCAAATTGACAGGCCTGCCCAACAAAGGGGGCTTCTTTGTCAACCCAGTCGTCGTGGACCAGTCTTCGGAAAACGCACGGGTTGTTCAAGAAGAGCGATTTGGTGAGTTCATCGATTCTCAAATTATGCTGTCTATCTAGCAATTCTAAACATAATCTCCAGGCCCCATTGTTGTTATCCTTAAATGGACAGAGGAAGACGACGTCATTCAGAGGGTGAACAACAGCCGGAGTGGGCTGGGTGCCTCCGTCTGGTCGCAGGACCCAGTTCAGGCAGAGCGAATAGCTGACCAGCTGGAGGCGGGCAACATCTGGATCAACCAGCACATGGATCTAAGTCCAGACCTTCCGTTTGGTGGCCTCAAGGAAAGCGGGTTGGGGTGCGAATGGGGACAAAGGGGTTTGGACGAGTTTTGCAACGTAAGGACACTATTTTTTGGTCTTGCCAAACATTGAATCGAATAGAATTGAGTAGCTGCAAACTCTCGCTGTTTGCAATTCCATATTTTGCCGCATGTCTTCTGCTCCTCGTGGGAATGTCGCCGAAAGGCTTGGCCGATCATGCCACACTGAATCATGAGAAAGTTGCCGAATATGCGCCACACCAAGCAATTCATTTTCTATAATTAGTGTAACGTAAGTGCATAGCGAGTGGGCCAGCATAGCGAGTGGGCCACCCAACCCCTTTCACACAACTTCTGTCTTAAACAACAACGCCATAACATTGTCAATCAATTCAAATCACTCAGAATTATGTACATCCGACATTTGTCTATCTTCCTGACATGTCCGCGCATTATGTCCCGAGTTGCCACACGCGCTACAGTGCCGTACGGTCGCCGCCCTCGTCCTTCTTTCGCCACGACTTGCTAGCACTTCCGCCGTTAACTGTGCTTCTATGTCCTTGTTGTCTAGTAAACTTGTCGCAGCCTGTAGACTAAGTGATCCTCCTT
>JACBXF010000069.1:0-50462 GCA_014183025.1 Harringtonia lauricola | reverse complement strand
AATGTTATGGCGTTGTTGTTTAAGACAGAAGTTGTGTGAAAGGGGTTGGGTGGCCCACTCGCTATGCTGGCCCACTCGCTATGCACTTACGTTATCTTTAAAGCCTATTTGTATAACGTTGTTTTGTTTATACTTTTAGGTAAAAAGCGTGCTTTATTATATAAAATCCTGTAATTTTTCTTATACCTTTAACTTTATTAGCTGTACACTGTCGATTTAGTTAAGCTAAGTAGTCTTTATTACTACGAATCCTTTCTCTTAAAGAGTATAAAACAGTTAAGGTGTTGTAAATAAATTATTTATAAAGTAGTAGTATTTATGTTATAGTAATAACGGTATAAAGAGTTTTTTTAAAAAATTAATTACAATAACTTAAGTTAGTGTTAAAGACGGATATTTATTGTTATTAAAGTTAACTAAGCTATTTCCTTTTAAGTAAAAAATCTATTTAAGGAAGTAACTAAAGTTTATAATTGTTAATATAGCCGGTTCGGCTATATAGTGTTATATCTCTTTAACCGTACAAGCTACGGAGATTTTGTTACCACCTTTATGATCAGCGGAAAATCTACTTCACGTTGATATATTTTATATAAAAGTGGGTCTCGATGACAAATCTGAGACATATATATACACATGGATAATTTCCAAGTTCTTAAAACTACCCCTCCTACTTTAGTCATCAACTACGTCATATCATGTGACCGTATGCTTCTAAAGAAACATGTACACAATACTATGGAATTAGGCGGTTCTGATGATATATCTTTTACTTGCATACGAAGACTATACAGACTTCTACTGCAGCTTGAATTAGGACCCTTAGTTTATCTTTATCCAACTCATTATTTTTCACTCTTACGATCAAGAAAATCATAGGAAATCTTTTCCACCGCTTTAGTGAATTCTGCCGCTTCCGCGTAACCTTCGCCAGAATTCATAATAATATAGATAGATAAGCGCAGCGATCTGTACTAATTGTACGATAGTTGTTGACCAAGCAGATTCGTAAAAATGCCAAGCTTGTCTTAGATAAACGAAACAACCAACCCAACACTGCCTCCCGCCAACAGCCAACCCCGACATCTGGAAGAGCGATAACGCATTTTCTAAGGATTTTATATTTCTGAAAACCACATTGGTATGACACTCGCTTACGGACAGGTACCCTCTCGCCCGAGCTGATTCACTTCATACAGAAGTTATTGACGCAAATTTTTACATTAACCTAATTCACTAATAGTATACAGACGTAAGATCTTGTGCTCAATTCAAAATCTCTCGAATTCAGGCTCATGTCGTGGTCGTAGGACTCTTAGTCGGCGTTGACGTTTTTGTCTCAATTTCGGCTTCGGTAACAACACTGTCGGTGACGACAGGGGGATCTTCGTGCCAGAAATCCTTCTTTCCACGGAGTAGGCGCGATAGCCACGGCGGTAGGATGCCCCCTTCCATGTTCCAAGACCATGGGTCTTTCTCCGCCTTGTTGTAAGGTACGATGCGGCCGCCGGAAACCTTTTCGATGATCCACACAATCATGTTGATGGTGATGTAGGTACAGATGCCGCCGATGAGGCCGTCAGCGATAGAGTAGGTGAAAGGCATCAGGAAGATGGTGATAAAGGCAGGGATGGAGTCGCCAGGATAGCGCCAGTTGATTTCGGTGACGGCTTTCATCATCATGGAGCCGACGAGGATGAGCACGCAGCCAGTAGCCCAAGGAGGGATGGAGGCGAAAATTGGGGCGAAGAATACTGAGATGAAGAAGCATAGCCCGGTGACCATGGCAGTGATGCCGGTCTTGCCACCTTCAGAGATGCCGGCGCCGGATTCGATAAAAGCAGTGACCGGAGGCGTTCCAAGCAAGGCGCCGATGGAGATGGTGACCGCATCGACCATGTATGCGAGGGCAGAGCCCTCAAAGTCCTCGGTGATGGGGTCGACGAGACCGGCGAAGCGGGCCATGGAGTAGAGCGTTCCGGTAGTGTCAAGGATGTCGACATACAGAAAGGTGATCATGGCAAGGCCGAACTGACCGCCGTAGCCGGATATATCCCACTGTTGTACGTTGAGCGAATGCTCGATGCGGTGGAAGTCGACAACCTTCTTGAAAAAGTTGAATGCGTCGGATCCAATAGTCGTGTACGGGAAATAGGTGATGGGAGTTGTGCGCGGCCACGAGATGATGCTGACCAGCAAGATGCCTGCAATGATAGCACCCTTGACACGGTATAGCGTCAACACAGCTGTGAAGATGCCGCCACAAAAAATGCCAACCCACATGGTCGGGCTGCGCATCTTGGCACTGCTGGGGCACAGGCCAGTGGTGGCGTCCTTGAGGGCATCAACGCAGCCAGCAAGCTCAATGGGAGTCGACGTGGCTCCGGTAACCAGTCCGATGCCCTGTCCCGAGGTCAGGCCGATCAGAGTTAGAAAGAGGCCGATGCCCACTCCCGTCCCCAGCTTGATCGAGCGTGGAATGATGCGTGCGAGCCACTGGCGGAGGCCGAGCACCGCCAGCGCGAAAAAAATCCAACCCTCGACGAAGATAGACGTGAGCGCAATACGGTAAGGCACGGGGCCGCTTCCATGGTAACCGACAGCTGTATAAGTGAAATAGGCATTCGTTCCCATGCCGGGGGCCAGGGCGATGGGCCTGATATAGAAGTCAGCCTAGGGATAAAGACACGGCAGGAAGTCTGGTGTAGTTGGCTCACATATTGGCTACCAGCCCCATGAAAAAGGTTCCCAGCGCCGAGATGGCAGCGGTGCTTGTTACCATGTCGCGCTTCACTGCGGCCACGCACAGCGCATACGCCTCGTTTGTTGAGCAGACGGGATCGTCGGCTGTTGCCTCGCAGACGCATGTACCGCCGCTTGCTGACACGATCGACGAGTTGACTGCAATGATGTAAACCATCGCGAAGAACGTCGCCAGCCCGGCGCGGACCTCCGTGAAGAAGTACGACCCCTTACGCTCCTTGCTCTGTATGGGTCAGCATCTATCTCCCGTACTCACGCCACCTCTGCCCACATACATGTCCGCTGCCCTCTAGTTTGAACCATCGTCCAAACGGACTGGCTGCGATGCGCGCATTCGTGTTGTGTACCCAGCCCATTGCGTCAAGTATTGTCCAAAAAAGGTAGGCCAATATCAGACGAGGTTTCCGACCGTGATGTGTTTGAGCAACCTGCGTCAATAATATGTTGGTGCCAAGTGAAATCAGCCGCATTTAACGCCAAGAGATTTTCTTGTTATCTGTGATACAATTTTTCATGGACTTTTCTAGACTTATATAATAAGAATCGCTATTGACGAATCATCATCGAGCTACAACAAATCGCACTATCAATGTCCGTCATAAAAGGCTTGGCAATGCTACCATCGATTATCACAGTAGTGTGGGGCCGCATTTTCGTCTGAGCTGATCACAGCATCTCCAACCGGACGGACCGAAATAAAGATAACAGATGCCAAGCTGCTAACATACCAAGTCAGGCGCCTTCCGGGTTTGTCGATTGCTCTGGTGGCCGCCGACAGCCGACAGGCTCTCTCCGATGTGAGATAATACTGGGTTATCTGTTTCTCTGCTTAGCTCCATACCCAGCAGCTCATTTTCGTGCAGTTTTTTCACACGTGCCTCAGGGGCGACAATCTATGCCACCAATAGCCAAAATCTGGGGAAATGCGGCTGCTTATTCGTCCTTTCTTTTACCCCAAACTAGCTCTCTCCCCAGACATGCCAGCATTGTAGGGGATTAAGTCCGGTTATTGGATAATCCGGCATTTCCAACTTCGTTTGAAATGGTTGTGTATTAAGTCTATGTCTAAGGACAGATTCTAAATGTAGCACACTTATAAATACATCCTCCTCTCTTCGCATATACACCACACCACTACTCGGCCTTCTTGGATGTCTTTGTGCGCAGCTTCATGAGACCGTAGACTAGGGCGTAGGAGCTGAAGACAAAAATGACAAGAATGCCGGCGTCGCGCCAGCCGTGCATGTACTTTGTAAGGTTGAGGGTGTAAAGATACCCAGAACCGTCGCGGTACTGACACACGCGGCAGAGCGAAGTGTCATTGGGGTTGGCGAGGCCGGCGAGCTGACCATAGCCCTTGAGGTAGACCTCGAGGTACTGACCACAAGTCTGTCCGTCGGGAGGATTGAAGTAGGCGAACTCGTCTTTGGTGCAGTGGACGGGGGCACCCCAAACATCGAACACGAGAATGCCGCCCATGAGGTAGTTGAAGGGATTGAGATAGTACATCCAGTATCTCCAAAAAGGTTGGATTTCGGAGTATGGCACAAGCACGCCGCAGAAGGCTAGCAAGATACCGATGACAAAGGGATTGATAAGGTGGGCGAACACGGCATTAGGGGCGTAAGCGGCAACAAATTGACCGATGCCTGTGTACAGTAGTTCGTACATGAGACACATGAAATAGGTCGAGCCAGCGCGGCTGGTGGCTTTCGGAAAGCCGACAGTGTAGTACCAACAAAAGAAATAAATGACGGAGCAGAAAAGTAAATAGGGCAGTTCAGACACGATGAGTGCGGTGACAAAGGCAATCCACGAGTACATCTTGGCCTTTTTCTCGCGGGTCTCAAAGATGTCCCGGCGCTCGATGAACAACGGCTGAAGCTGGTTGATAACGCCCGGGGCGACAAAGATAAAGTTAAAGACGGCAAAGAGACGCATCTGCAGGTCGAGCACGGAGCTGCCGATCTTCCAGAACGAAAAGCCGGTGAAAAGACCCGTCAGAATGTGCAGGTAGATCTTGTTGTTGATGTAATCGGTGTTGCGGAAGAGGGCGCGGTGCATGCGTATCGAGGCCACACAGATCTGCTCCCACAAGGGTGCGGCGAACTCGCTATCGTCGGTATTGAGCGAGGGCGGTGCCGAAGCTGTAGATACCTGGCTCGCATGGCTCAGGTGGGTGCGGATCGTGTGTAAGACGGGAACGCTGATGTGGCTGGCATGGCTCTGGGTTAAAGACAGCCGAGGCGGCTTCTCGCGGGCTTCAAGAATCATGTGCTCCAGCTCAATGTCCATGGCGGCCCGTTCAGGGGAGTCGAGCCAGATCTGGTGCCAGTCACGGCCTTGCGACAGGCGGCCAGACACGACGTCTATCATGTGCTCAGCTGGGTTCACGCCAGGGGGGCAAGGGGCACCGTAGCGGGCAAAGTAGGATCGGATGGCTTGGGTACTGCTGTCACTAACTGCCGCGCTGGAGTCTCCAGCGTCGCTATGCTGCTGCTGGTCACGCAAATCGTCGCCGTAAATACCACTCTCGTTCCGCACGCCAATGTCACCAAAGTAGACCATCTTGCCGCCCATAGTCAGCAGCAGCAGAGTGTCAAACTGAGCAAAAAGCTGTGCGGACGGCTGATGTATGGTGACAAGCACGGCTTGGCCGGCATCAGCAAGCTTGCGCAGGAAGCGAACGGTGTTGAAGGCGGACTGGCCATCCAGGCCGGTGGTCGGCTCATCCAAGAAGATAAGCAGGCTAGGCTTGGCCACCAGTTCGACACCAATGGTGACGCGCTTGCGCTGCTCGACTGACAAGCCGTTTCCGATTGTGCCGATAAGAGTGTCCGCGAGGTCGTGTAGTTCGAGCAGGTCGATGATGGTGTCGACGTAGCGCAGCTTTTCAGCGCGCGGCGTTTTGCGATCCTGGCGCAGCAGCGCGGAGAACTCGAGGGCTTCGCGTACTGTTGAAAAGGGCTCGTGTACATCCAATTGTTCACAGTAGCCGGCGGACCGTTGGAAGGACAGCGGCAGCTGACGTCCGTCGACGAGGATGCTACCACGGATCACACCCTCGGTTTTGCGCTGAGCCAACACATCGAGCAGTGTTGTCTTGCCAGCACCAGAGGAACCCATCAGGGCACCTAGCATACCCGGACGCACCCAGCCTTGCACGTCATCGAGAAGCTTCAGATCGTGGCCCGACGCCTGCACTGTATAGGATAGATGCTTCCACGTGAAGATGGCCGTGTTTCGGATGAGCTCTCCACTTCCGCTAGAATCGTTTGCATTGTCAGCGATGTCGTTCGCGCTGTTGATGTCGCTGTTTGCGCTGTTCGCGCTGTTTTCGTTGTTTTCGTTGTTGCCCAGTGCCTTCTCGCTCGTCTGCGCTTCTTCGTCACGCGGCTGTGCGTGTGCCGGTACCTTGTGCGCCTTCTCGCGTGGGATCAGCAAGGAAGGGCCACTTTCGGAGGACGCGCGCCAGTTGGCCGTGGCCGCAATGGTCACGCCCACGAAGAAAGCCCACCAACACCACAGGATGCCAAAGTTACGCCAAACGTGGGTATGGCTGTAGGACAGGGCTGCTAAATAGTTGTCGCCATGCACGATCGTTGAGAAGAGCGTGGCACCTGGAACGCCGGCGCATGACTGATGTGGTGCCGTCTCGTTTTCGTAACCGGGGCCGCGCGGGATAAGGTTCACGCCGGCGCACTGAATGATGGCACCGCTCAGCTCGTTGGATAGCAGCGCGTCAAAAGCATATGACATAGGTGAGATCCAATAGATCCAGACGAACCAAGGGTGCATCTTTGGCTTGAAGATCATGTAGCCCGAGTAGGTTAGGAAGGATATCATGAGAATGCCCATGATTTTGGATGCTGCATCAAATGACTTGCACAGAGACCCCACGGCCCGACATAGCGCTGTCACCACCATGCTTATGGTGAAGAGAAGGATCCAAAACGTGAAGAAGGCAGCGGCATTTGTCTTGAGGCCGACCATGAAGTAGAGGACGACAGAAAAGTACGACACGATGAAGAGCGTCATGGGGACATCAGCAGAGATTTGGGCGATGCAGAAAGCTGCTGGGTTGAAGAGAGCGGCATGGCGCTGTTCCATCATGATGGGCCGGCCCTGGAACGAGTGTACAACCTCGGGCATGGCTAGCATGGTAAAAAAGACAAGAGAGAAGAACAGCGCGCCACCCTTGATAAAGAGGCCACCAGAATCGTTCTTGGCGTCGTAGAAGAGCGAGCCGACGATCAGCACCATGCTGAGACAGGTGCACTGCCGTGCGATAAGCGTCGGCTTGTCACCCCAGAGGATCTGGTACTGCCGAATCACACACGCCTTGACCTGCGCTGTAAAGCCCACCGTCAGAGGGCTGTGGGGTGGTAGCAGGCCTGAAATCCGATTGTCTCGCTGCTTGAAAACGCGCTCTTTGAAAAGTTGCGTAGCCTTGCGTGCCTGGTCGGTATCTGGGTAGCCGTACTCTTCTGCCATGCGCTGTCGGACTGGCGAGTTCATGTATGCATCCAGGAGCTGTGCTGCGGTGCGTGGGAACGTTGCCTCAAAGCCACGCCGAATGATACGCTCTGTTGGGACCGTGACACCTGTGAGAAAATCGGCGACGTTGGCACCAGGTCGGCAGACAAACCCCTGTTGCTCCAAAAACGGTCGTGCCTCTACCGTCGGCCCATAGTACACTTGTTTTCCGCTGTCGAGCACGATAATCTTATCGAAGAGGTTGTAGATGCCATTTCCTGCCTGGTACAGCGTCATAACGGTCGTCAAGCCGAGCACGTCCGTCATAGCGCGGACTGCCTTGATAAACTCGAGAGCTCTGGCTTGTCAGCATGCCTGTTCAATTCTCTACCCTCTTGGACACTTGGCAGAAACGTACGTGTTTGCGTCTAGCCCTCGCGTGCAGTTGTCCCAGAAGTACACCGACCCCTGCGTAGCCATCGTTTCAGCAATGGACACACGCTTCCGCTCGCCGCCCGACACGCCGCGTACAAAGGCGTCACCGACCTTGGTGCTATAGGTATTCTCGATGTTAAGGCTGCGTAGGAAGAAGTCGCGCGTCTGTGTGCGCACCTCTTCGATCGAGGCCACGCCGACGGGCGGCCGAAACGGTACCTTGAGGCGCGTGGCAAAGTCGAGCGTCTGGCCCACCGTCAACGTTGGATAGAAGAGCTCTTCCTCTGTATTCATGATAATCTGGCCACGGTATTGCTTGGCCTCGGTCGCCGTCATGCTGCCATAACGCACATCGCCTGTGACCGAGTCGAAGCCACGTCGTCGATTTGCCAAAATGTTGAGCAGTGTCGTGCAGCCGGCACCTGGTCGCCCCAGAACCAGCAGCATCTCCCCGGGCCTTACGCAGCCGTGAGAGCTGTCCACCAGCGTGGTCAGGGGTGGCTTGCGCCGTGCCTCCCGCAACGTTCGCACAAAGTTAAACTGCGACAGTACATTCTCGTGCAGCGCAGCATTGGCGCTGATCGCCTTGACCGTCACGTCCTTCCATGTCACCCCTAGCTCGCCTACCGGCAGCCCTGACTGCTCATCGCGGGCCCGCAGTGCCTGAAGCTGTGCTTTTATTTCAATCTCGTCATCTTCTGCGGACGGCAAATAATGTTCTTTGCTTTCTCCGGTTGGGGGTTCTGGTTGGAGTGGAGGTTGTTGCTGCTCTGGCTGCGGTGGTGGCTGCTTTTCCGTTTGTGCAGCTTCTCGGGACACGTCGTCGTCCTGGCTCGAATCCATGTGAATGGTGCCACTTTCGTCTGAATCCATGGTTACCCACACGGGAAAAGGGGGTTGGCCAGGTTGAGTCTCTGTTCGTCCTCTGTATGAAAAAACAAAAAATATCACGGGGTTTCAATAAAGCATCTGAAATACGGACTACAGCAGCCACCAACTCAACCCGGGCCGGCCATCATTATATACTGCCAAGCCAACGTCCGTAACAACGTGATCGGTAAGACGGGGTTCAATAACACCGTCGGGCAGCAGCAACGGCAGACACTGCCGAAAAAAACAGCAGAGAAAACTGTTCTCCCGCGGTTGCGTTTTGAATGCATGTGATAGCCGCAGCGTGGACAATAACGCCACCGCCAGAAACGGCCATGGGGCAAGATCATGTTTTTTCTACTAGGTAATGTGATGTTTAGGTGAGGTGGGTCCGCCATGCCGGGACGCGCGGGAGGCTGAAAGAATCAGAATAAGCTGGGCTTAGGTCGAATCGCTGGCATTTCACTGCTCGTAGCTGTGACTGGCGTAAGTAATCAAGACAATCCATACTCGTAGAAGTTCATGATACTGTGTGGATATCTGGTACATAACTTGCTTTGTTAACAGGTCTCGATTCGCACCTAGGTGGAGCGGAATGCATAGCGATAATGCTGTCCTGTCAATAGAAAGAGTCGAGACGTTGATTTGCGTCTTTAGGGGCAGCACGTCTATGAGTACAGCGCTCCATTGTGGTGTCATCGGCTTGTCTAAGAAGACCATGCTTACGCGGTAATATGCACGGGTGTATTGCTGCCGTGCCAGGAAACCAAACACCAATCTCGAGCGCAAGGGCCGATTGGGAACATGCGTCAGAGACGCTCGGGCAGTGCATGGAAGAAGCTCCAGGCTGATGTCGTCGGCGCACGTTCTTGATTCATTCCCAGGAACGGCAACCTCCGAAAAAATACCATGGGTAATGATACAGGAGACTTGAGCAAGGGGTCATGCCGTGTGGGCTTTGCATGTGCCGTGGGGGAGGTGCCACATTTTGATTGGACATGCGCCAGTTGCCTCGGTCCAGCATACGAACATATCGGTGCCTTAAGCTTTCAAAATGCCGATGGCGTGGTATGCCGTCCTGCTTAAAATAGCTATTACCGTGCCATCCCACTTTGCTTGTAGTATCTAAGCGCCTACCATATCTAATCGCTAATGCGATCGGGTACATTAGAGCAATCTCGGTTCTTTACTACCACGCAATTGTCGCCAGGGGCATGATCTGTTTGCTACAAAGTAGCCTTGTTTTATTTAGACATCTTCACCAGAGTTACCTTATCCAAGATATTTTGTAATCTGCATGTGCGCTGATGTGTTGTCAGTGACGATGATTTACTTTTAAATGATGTGGCAAAGATGTAGAGCAGACGATAAAAAGAATATCCCAATACGTCGGTGTCTTTTAAATCCTTGGTTTCATTTAAAACCCATTCGTAGGGAATACCGTCAGGTAGTATCTACATGGTAAACTATATTTTGTGGCCAGGCGTTTGCCTAAACTCCGCCAACGTTTGTGGCTGGGAGAAAAGCGGCTGTGCAGGGTCACGCTGGAGACATGTAGTTTGGCTTAGACCATTTTGAGGGTGCGATGGCATGCCCGAATCACGTGTATGCTTATCCGATTGGCATGTCACTTTGGAAGAGGAGATTCGTAACAAAATTCCTTTTTAGAACAGCTTACCGTGATATTTAGGCAGCATTCAATAGAACGCGCAACCGCTTCGATTTATTTTGTTTCCGCCATGATGCGCTCGCTTTCTAGAATGCTCTTGCTGCCAATGGCGATGTCGGCGATGGCCGCGTCCCAAACGCCGCTCACCACCAGCGGCGCAGATGGCGTGCACGCCTACACACTCTTTCAAAGCGACTACTCCCCGTCGCATTCAATCCGCATCAAGCCGCAGAACGACTCGCTCTGCGAGGCACATTCGACACAGTACACTGGCTGGCTAGATGTCGGGGCCAAGCATTTGTTCTTTTGGTACTTTGAGAGTCGCGCAGCGCCGGACGAGGATCCGCTGGTGCTCTGGCAGACGGGTGGTCCCGGCGGATCCAGCCTGCTGGGTATGCTCGAAGAGCTAGGCCCATGCCTTATCAATGAAAACGGCACTGGGACGGTGTACAATGAGCACGGCTGGAACCGCGAGGCTAACCTCCTCTTCGTGGATCAGCCGGCGGGTGTGGGGTTCTCGTATCGTGATGCAGACGAGCCGGTACCGTCAGACTCGTTCACGGCGGCCGAGGACATGCACCTATTTCTGCAGCTTTTTGTCAGCAAGGTGTTTCCGAAGCTGCAGGACCGAGACTTTCACATCTCGGGAGAGAGCTATGGAGTGGGCCGGCCCCCGTGCATCACACGCGTCTTTTCATGGCTGTAGTTGACCATATACAGGGACATTACGAACCCGTTCTCGGGGCACAGATCGTGTCACAAAATGCGCTGTACCCGCGACGCCCCCAGGTACATCTTCGGTCGCTTCTAGTGGGCAACGGTTTCTTCTCGCCAGCGTACGCGGCCTTTGGTTACTGGGAGACGCTGTGCACTACGAATCCTGGGGTGGAAACGCCCGTCTTCAATAACACACGCTGCGATATCATGGCCGAGAACATGCCGCGCTGTTTGGAGCTGGCCCGCGTGTGCTACAGCTACCCCGACCCCGCCCTTTGCGCGGCGGCCGAGCAGGTGTGCTGGAACGGCGTCGTCAGCTTCTACGACAGCGAGTCGCACAAGGGGGGCCGCAACCGGTTCGACATCACTGCTCCGTGTGAGATAGACGACTTTTGCTACGAGGAGGTTACGTACATCGAGCGCTACATGAACACGAAGCACGTCCTGGACGCTCTTGGCGTCCCCGACGGGTTTGGTGGCTACACCATCGCGTCTGATGAAGTGGCCACTGCCTTTACGCTGTCAGCTGATATCTCAAGCACCACAGAGCCGCAGGTGCTTTTCCTCTTGCAAGCCGGCATCCACATCCTCGTTTACCAAGGCGTCTTTGACTTGGCCTGCAATACTGCGGTACGATGAAGAGCATTCCATTGCGAATACTGTGCAGCCAGCTTACTAGGGACAGGGAAACTTGAAGTGGGCCAGCGATATACCCTGGAAAGGCCAGCCCGCTTTCAACTCAAAGAGCCTGGAGCCTTGGTATTACGACGGCAAAATAACCGGCGAATTTAAAGAAGTTCACATTCAGTTGGGCGACAACCCACACAAATCCCGCTTTACATTCCTGACGGTTCACAGGGCTGGCCATATGGTAAGCAATACCCTCACTTATGTTATAGCTTTTTTTACTCACTAGATAAGGTACCGCGAGACCAACCTGGTCCTGCAGTCGATATGATGGTGCGGTGGATTCAAGGCCGACCATTTGTGTAAATACCAAGGCCCGCTTAGCAAATCATTACGCACAGACGACGAATGAGGGGTAAAATAAATGGCATGGAAAGTTCGATGCGTACTAAGAAGTCTACTTCAATACTCAAGACAGCAATTGATAGCAGCATGTTGGAAGTACAAGACAGCCCATCAAAGGCTGGATCATTGCCAGATGTCACCGTCCACGGCGTCAACATACAGCCGTACACGCAGTGTGCCCATTGGCATTCTGAGCGCGACATCATCGCCATCCGCCATAAATGCTGTGGTGTGTATTATGCGTGCATCAGCTGTCACAACGAGCTTTCCGGTCATTCGCCACAATGCTGGCCCAAGGCAGAGCGCGGGGAGCGCGCTATCTTGTGCGGCCGTTGTCGACGGCAGCTCACTATCGACGAATACCTAACGAGCGGGAATGCGTGTCCCAACTGCTCGGCGGCCTTTAATCCGGACTGTGCCCGTCACTACGACCTATATTTCGAGATGTAACCCACAGAAGTCTCGTCTCGGAATAATGAGAGCGGATAAAGGAAAATCAGTGTTGATTTGGTGGTAACAATATGTTATGTAGTCTTAACAACACATATTCAAATCTTTACGTATTTTTAAAAACTTCAAAAAGAACTTTGTTTATGTGCACTGTGGCTTGCAGATGACAGCTCGGATGTCTGATGCATCAGTAGAATTAAATGGACAACCATGTCGGGGGGATCCTCGAGCGAGACAACCATGCCGCTTTCTTTTACGACGAGACCACCATGATACCTAACACTCTAGCGACTACGATAGGTTATAGCTGTTTGATAAATAGTTTTTGTATGCTCCCATATTATAAGACATGAGATACTGTTTGGTGGCATCATGAATTGTTATATTGTAAGAAACATCGCTTATCCAGGTAATGAAGCTCCTGGTGTCGAAAAGTAGAAAAAGTGAGACTGCTGGCATGCCTATCTCTACCTTTACCACTGATTGTGCGCCTGTAAACATATATGCACTGTATTGTAGATCTTCTGTAATTACAATGTCTATAACTGTTTCTTTCTTAGATGGGGAGATTTAACACTACTGTAAAAGTGCTGGGTAGGAATATGAGAAATATAAATGATTGAATGTTCGTGGTGATGCTTAAAATTCGGAGAATACTACGACAAAGTGAGAGAAAGCCATTATTCCATAGCCAGTATCATTCATACAGCACATTAAACTTGTACAAGATCTAGGGATTGCCTTTGTATTTCATTTATTTGAATAATTACAAAATCTAAAAGACGTTGTAAGCTGCAAAGAGAAAAAGTCCGCACTTAACGTGACAATTAACGATGTTTTTGGTATGTAGCTTGGGTAATGTTAATACTTTGAAAAACTTTAAGCTGTCGGGAAACATCTTTTCATGAGGAATTGGCGATTGCTATCCTGTTTTCTCCAAACTTCTTTCACGATAGACCGCAACCCCCCCCCCCCCCCCCCCCCCCCCCCCCCCCCCCCCGCCCGTTTCAAACCCCTCCTGCTGCGGACTGCTGCGGAAGGCGGTGCGAATGTAATAAGTAATGGCTGTTGTTGTTTCCATTTTACACCATTTAGAATTAACTTACCATGGGTGTGATATTATTAATTAATATCGCACGTGAGCGGGGTGGATACCTACCAGAGAAATGATGTTCTCGCCCAAAGACAGGATAGCGCCACCTGGCTACCATAAGAAAACAGCGCAGTATTGAGTGACAAATCGTCCGCGAACAGAATACGCTGTTTACTGAGGACAAAAACCTATCTGCGTTAGCCTAGCGTAATCCCTCCAGCCCTACTACGAATACTCGTATAGCCACTTCGTATGGGCACGCACTAATTCGTAGCACCCTTCCCCAGTTAATTTGCGGACAGATGCAAGACTGAGCTGTAGTTGTTCTTGGCTAAGCTGTGCACACACCCGTTTGGCGAGTGTTCGGACCAAGTTGGATTTTCCTCTGTGCCCGCCTTTCGGCACTTACGAAGTACAGCTCGAGTCTAAAGCTAGAAAGGAACTACGTAGTCAATTAAGCGAGAAATACTCGCGTGGTCAAACAAAAAGGATTGTGGACTTAATACCGCTATTTGATGTGGTGCTTGGTGGGGCACATCCACAAGACAGAGGGCAGTATTGCTTGCTATTGTTAAGAGTACGCTTTCATCCTGTTTTTTTTCTTCTTTTACCATTAGCAGGCATAAGACATTCCTTGCCCTGATTTTTGATCCAATCAACGTCTGACGAAGGATTCAGAGTATCCTCGTCTGATAGAGATAAAGGCTATGACAGAGACAACGTGGTGGGGCTCGAGACCAGGCATTACTAAGAAACCACGGAATTCGGAGTTTAAAAGCATTTCCGACTCGGCTTCCATAAAATGGTCCGTCGGAACATGTAATTGCCCGTCCGTAAAAAGTCTGTATATATAAGCTAGAGAAGGCTTTTATGATTCGTTCTGTTAGCGATATTTGCCGATACAGTCTATGATTATGCAACCGACAATGAATATGACTACCTCCAGCAAGGACGGAACCATCAGCCTTACGTTCTTGTCAACCGGCACCGTTCGCGTCCGGCGGTCCATGTTGGGTCAGCCTATCACCAACGAATCCGTGACGCTCCGCCGTTTACGCTCATTTTCTGATTCACGGTGGTCGGACGAACTACCCATCGGCGTCTTCGTGGTCTCTCACCCAGATGGACCTATTCTGTTCGATACTGGCGAATCAACATTGTGGCATACACCAGGTTATCTGCCTTTCTGGAGTCCGACCAAAAGGATCAGCCACGTGACAATCGGTTCCGACGATGGAGTGGTCAGCCAGCTGCGCGCTCATGGCTTCGAGCCCAAAAATTTCCAGGCGATTGTGCTGAGCCATCTGCATGGCGACCATGCCGGTGGGCTACAAGACTTGGCCGAAGCGGCTCCAGATGTGCCCGTCTTCGTTAGTGGTGAGCACTGGAAGGTATTTGGAAACAATCCATTTTGGGCCAAGATGCAGGGTTGCACTCCACAGCATTGGCCAGAGGGATTTACGCCGAAGATGCTTGATTTCACCGACGAGTCTGTCGGCCCTTGGCCCCAGTCAGCCAAGATTACCAAAGATGGAAAGGTCCGTGCGGTTAAGACGCCAGGCCATGTACCAGGCCATATTTCTTTGGTTGTCTATGGTCAGGAAGGCGATGTTCAGACAACATATCTTCTCGTGGGAGACGCCACTTATAACCTAGACTTGCTGGAAAACGATGAGCCGGATGGAATCAACGACAATCCTGTTGTTGCACTGGAGAGTCTGCAACTAATGAAAAAATTCGCGAGCGAAACGGATGTTGTCATTCTGCCAAGCCACGATACAGACACACCTCGGCTACTAAAAGAAAAGGTGGTATATAAGCCAAAGAACAAGCCTATTTAGGGTCAAATTCATCATTGTCAGATAGGAGAACGAACACACTTTTAACTGTAGGATAGAAAATATCACAGTCTGTATGTAATTTAACATAAGTTTACTTCGAGTACTAATTACACTAGTTAACGTATACACCTTTGCAGTATCAAACGACCGAAGTAAGCTTATATATATCGTTCCCATACTAGGAAGCCAAGCCAACCAAATTGTGACAGAAGTTAAGCTACTTGCTCTTGGTCAAACATGGCCTACTTTTGCATGATCGTGTTGCAGACTCACACTTTAAACGAATTTTTCCTGGTCCGATAATTCCGACGTACCTACAGGGCCAGAATATAAGTTAATTATATAATAATAACCCGAGATGATATAGAATAGTCAATTCGTAGCTATTATCGAGCCTTACTCGATTCCCCGTCCTTCGTTACAAAACCTCTTTACGAACCCGTTTAACTGCGACATAAAAAAATGGTCTTAGGATATCTGGCACATACACCAGACAGCGACAACAATTGCAGGAGATTCCATTAGCGGATGTGGAGCAAACAAATCGTGACCGGACCCGCGTCATACTGCCGATTCCGCAGAGTCCGTAAAGGACCATACGTACCTACGCTGTCTTCTGGGCTATACCTGGATGCCCCATAAAACCCATCGGCGTGGTGCTTTTTCAAGATGCCCGTGAATGCAATGACTCGATTAATGGTAGGACCCCGGTTAACGGGGACTCCACTCTGAGAGCCCCCCGTAGATAGTAATATAAATAGGGAGCCCCTCGACCGCTTCGGCGGTTGACGGGGCATCTCTTACAATACTCACCAACTCAGCTATTGCTTCTACTTCGTAGACAGTAGCCCGGTGACGGGTAAGACGCCGTGCCGGTTACCCTATCGCCCGTCAAGCACGTAACAATTAATCAAGTCTACCCGTAATCCGTTGCATCCATCCAAGCAGTCCATGACCTCCAACGACGATATGTACTGCTTTTGTGTTGCAGCACATCTGTGCCACGCATGTGGCCAACGGACAACTTCCTGGGCGCATACCAAAACTTGGCGGAGCTATCGACGGACGCTTGGCTCTGGGTGAACCACCGAGGTACATGGGACATATGGTATACCACGCCATTATGCTGCGAGATTCGTGACTCAAGCATAGATGCCACTATCTCGCTTACTTCGCTAGACATCCCAGCACTACTGCACCGTCGTGAGCCTGACGTCCACCGTATTTTCGACAATACCGCCCATCTCGTCGCGCAGCGGACTCTAAAGCCTGCCAGTCCCATCACAGTGCCCCCGATGTAGGACGTCCAGCTTTCCGCTTTATACAGACAGGCGGTCATGTGGGCAAGATAGTGCTACCGAGTGGGCCTGACGAGACGACAGTCTGCATCCCAAGATCCCGTCCTAAGCATGCAATGGCCCGGCTTCGCTTGATGGATCTTACCTAACCGTAGGTGGTGCGGGCGGTCAATCCCGCCCGGTCACTAATTGGCGTGGATCACGGTACCAAGAACCTTGTCTTGTTGTCGCGCAGCGCTGGCTGTCTTCTCCTCGGCAGGAACAAGAACACGGACAGTGCCTTGCTCCTCAGCGAATTGGACAAAACCAGTTATCGGGTCAAGCCCGTAAACTGCGATATCTCTCTTGCCAGCGACCTGGCTAAAGCACTGCCTCCACAGGTGTGTGGCGTCGTGTACGGCGCTATGCTGCCCCGTGATGCCATCTTTGAGCAAATGACGCTTACGGACTGGCGGGCTGGCTTACGACCCAAGGTAGATGGAACATAGAACCCGCGTACTGAATTTTCGGAGCCGGGCTCCCTCGAATTTTTTTGTCATGCTGTCGCCGTCTCGGGTGTCTGGGGCATTGCATCACCGTTGGCAGTAACATGAATACGTCATAGCGCACCAACGCCAGACAGAGGGCTTTCCAGGGGTGTCTATTGACTTCGGACCCTTTCCCAACGTCAACTATGTTGCGGAAACAGCTGAGGTAACTATGCCCCCACCATAAGTCGGGCGAATATCTGATGCTGGGTGAAGCCATGGTACTGTGGGCTTTTCATGCCATCGTCATCCGCCCGTTTGGCGGCAACTCCCAAATCATTATTGGCCTCAACACTGGTCCCGGACCACAGTAGGACGCCCGCGGAGGCTCGCAGCTGGGACGTGATGCTCGCTCACAGCTGCGGCACCGCCGCAAGGATTCATCGCATGCGGGTAGTCGAAGGTGACGGTGGCGATGGTGGTAGCGATGGTGATGTATCGCGTGCCGTGCAGTTGGAAGAAGCGGGCTCGCGTGACGACGTCATCTGCGATGTCGGCACCGCCATCACGTCCAAGTTGACTGAAGAATTCATGATTGATGTGGCCGAAGTCGACCTCGGCTAACCTCCTAGTCACTACGGCGTTGACTTTGAACTTCGCAACATGTTAGTTCCGTAGGTTGCTGCTGATGTGTCTATTTTGAGGACGCTTTAGTGATAGTCTCTGAGTTAGCAGACTTTCTTATTGACAACTTCTTCTTGCCTTATATGTAAAGCTCCCCAACCTGTCTTCTTGCTTTGTTTTACCAGCCGGCCATTCCCCGATAAAAAGAATCTCCCAAAGAGACATTGGATCCAATCCAACCACCCATTCTTCTGTGAGCTTTACCGAGGCCTTAGGACGTTCGTCACAGCTGTGTAAGGAGTGCTTCACTCATTTAAGAAAACTGCTTAGCCAACCTGATCGCAGCCTTCCCAGTGAAGTGGCAGCGTGGTGTGACAGAGCAATTTGAGATAATTGTATGCTAATGCCTGCGTTTCGTGGTGAAAAGGGAAGAAGAGAAGAGTGACGATATAGCCGAGAAGACTTGTTTTAAAAGAGAAATCTAATGCCTCTGTCCTTTGTATGCCGCTATTATTTGCTGCTAACCGCTGACAGCACACTAAAAGCAATCACAAACGGCTTAGAAGTCCATTTGTGCCAATGACAGCCAGATGCTTCCTCGATATGTCTTTCAGGGTCGGTGCACTAGAATGTTAGTTCGATATACAACAAAATTCTTTACTCTTCAGTAACAACGTACCCAGCCAGCGCCATGGTGCTGCGAAGCTCTTCCTCGAGAATTTTGATAGCGAGTTCGACGCCTTCCTGACCGTTGTACTGCGGGGAATTATGTCAACAGAGCGTCCTTGACGTAATCGCACAATGAGCAACAACTCACTGCTAAGCCCCATAAGGCCACCCTTCCCAGGAAGACAAAATCAGCACCCAGTGCTAGAGCTTTGAAGATGTCCGAGCCGCGACGCACACCGCCGTCGATGGCAATTTTAATACGTCCATTAGCAATATCGGAAATTGCTGGTAATAGGTCTATGGTGGCTGGGACACCGTCTAATTGTCTTCCTCCGTGGTTGGAGACGATGATACCGTCAACATTGTAGCGAATGGCAAGAAGAACATCTTCCAGCGACAAAACTAAGCAGAGGCCGTACGTGAGCTCTAAAATTTACCAGCAATTCCATGGTGGCAGCAACTTACTTCCTTTCAGCCAAATCTGAAGCTTCGTGTTGGCCTTAAGCCAGGGAATGGCGTTCTCCCATGTGGCACTGGCATTGTGCTGTGGGCGGGGCAAATCAGGATTGGTGTCGTAGTTAGGGACAGTGAGATGCGTTGGCAATTTAAACCCGTTGCGCGTTTGGTTTAGACGGTGGCCCAGAACCGGCATGTCAACAGTGACGAAAAGGGCATTGTAGCCAGATGCTGTGAAGTTAGTCCTGGCTTATGTCGCCATCGAAAGAAAAATAAAAAGACCCCATACCCTCTGCTCGCTTGATCCAGTTTAGCATTCCCTTGAAATTTTTCACAACGTTGAGTTGAAATGCATACGGATTCTGCGCCGTTCCGCGTGCCTTAATGACATCCTCTAGAGACGTGTTGGAAAATGCTGACAAGCCCATGGGTATTCCTTTACTGGCAGCGGCGCGTGACGTTGCTTCCTCTCCGTCGGGATGAGCCATCCGATGTCCTGCAGACGGGGAAAATCCAAAGGGAAGCGGCACCTGCATCATTAGCCACTGAAGAAAGTTAGTGCATAAGGCCATAATACTTTCTTGCCGAGGATCGTTGTCGACGTATCGATATCGGACACGTCGACCAGGACCCGAGGAATGATCTTGAAGCGGTTGTATGCCGCCTCATTGTCACGCAGTCTGCCACCAAATTAGAATGACAAGTTTAATATGTCAATAGATTGTTCATACGTGATCAATTCCAGTGCTCCTTCATTGTAGTAGTCTGCCATGTCAGCAATGACGTTGCCTCTCCCGAGTTCACCTAGCTAGTTGATCCAAACACACCATGTACTAGAGCAGGAAGCTTCGCGTTGCCGGCTGCCTTCAAATCGGCAATCGTGAGGATGAGATTTTGGCCGCCCATGTTTAGCTTTATGTTAAAGAATGCTGAGGTAGAAGTTATTGATTTAGCGGCGACGATTTTGGTGGGGAGATCCATCTCTATTACATTGGTAATTTTTAATCGACAGCAAACACGCAAGACGATGGCGAGCTTGTTGCGTCTTGGACGAGCGGTGTCGGCTAATCCCGCATAGGGTTGGTTAGCCGGCTTCATGTCCGATAGTCGGAGGCGAGCAATTGTTTGACTGCTACTTAACAAAACTGAAGAGAAGTTCCGACAACCAAATAAGCCGTTACCTGACTATGTCGTCTGTCACTTTAGTAACATCTCATCAGAATCACTATCAAATCTCATCCTTGGTTATAGATAGCATAGCAATCACCTCCTTACTCTTCACTTCTGGTTCAAATTACCATTCCTGAAAGCCTTCGGTTTAGGGATAAGAAGCCAATCTACAGTGAGATTTATTAGACCTTAGTTGAATTGGTTGTATCGTAGACACGCTCGAGGCCTTTGAAAACATATTAGTAATCATTGGGAACGGAGCTACTAATCTGAGCAATCACAAATAAAAAGCCGATGGCGGTTGAGCAAATACTGGGGGAGAATAATCTTGTGGCGAGCGACATACTTTTATCTGTCAGTGCAAGTCTTCGTCCAGGCGATTGCATACTCTCCATTCATTACTAGAAAGAATGGATCAGTGAATAATCTGAGCAGGCTGATGGTGACAGATGCGGCAATGATATTGGGTACTCTATCTCTTCATCAACATGCCTTCTAGCCAGTGGGACCAGGTAACTTATAGCCAAAAGAGCAGTTGCAATCCAAGAGACGGGAGGTAAAACAAAAGCACGGCCCGCCTTTCGCGGTGGCAGTAAATGGGTTCCAATAGCAAAAGATGTCCAATGGAAGATCCTCCTTGGAAGCCAGCCGTAACTTGACCTATCTTAAATAGCTCTCAATTGCGCACAATAATGAGATATCCCGCCACCCAGCCACTGGCGGTGAGCGAGGCGCGAAGATAATAAAAGCAGAACAGGCTCAACATCCAGCCACCTTTAGTGCGACACGCTACATTGATCGAAGCCGGGTTGGCAACGTCGCTTTCCTGTGTGGGTGGTTGACCCATGCGGTCTCCTCTTTAAAAATATAGAGATTTGAGGACCTTTCATCATAGAATTCAGGGTATTTTGTACAACCTCCGAATATAACTAATAAGTTGTCCGATCAGATAACTTTTTATCTTACCTTAACCCTCTAGCGTAGTAAGACTTTCGATCTTGTAAAAATAAGGACATGCCTTGTGGCGCATGATACCCTTACAGATGAATCTCCGGAGTGGTTGGTTGTGTTTGCCGTGCTAGTCGGGTGGTTTACTAAAGAGCTCACTTTTAATATATGAGAGCTTTATGTTAGGTTTGTCAACCTTGTGTTGTCCTTTGATAAATGCTGTTTACGCGCTTGTACTTTTTCGGTACAATCACGCCATTATACACAAGTTTAACAACGCATTTCTCTTATTGCCAACAGTTACTAAAACCCAAGTGGCCAACAACGTGTTTTTCAGCGATATGCAAGCGCTAAGCCGGCAGGTGTAGGTGCAGGCATTCAACACGCAAGGCTTAAGCCAAGAGATGCCGTTCCTATCAAAGACGCTAAATCCAAACGTGGAGTTGGACTAAAAACTAGCTTTTTAGGAGACCGCTCAACTAACACAACAAACACAACCAACCATTCTACTTATCGTAAAGGGAGCCACGCACCCAAAGGCGCGCAGCTCACTTCTTGTTTGTTAATGATCGGAAGTTCTGTTACACAAGAGGGAGTAGTGGGAGATAAAGTTGCTCGGCTGGATAACTTATTACATACCTTTGAGTTTTTATTCTTAAATTATAATGGTGAAAGGTCCTTCATTCTCTTCTCCTTCAAATCGTACAGGATTTCTGTACTTATACTAGAGCAGAAAGAAATTCTTTTATTCGTAGGGCCATAGACTTGTTCTGATCAGACAACTTCTTCGGACAAAAAGAATTCCTAGTACAAGTGGATGTCGAACACCTATACACTTAATACTTCTTAATTGTTTAGGCCTAGGATATTAAGGATCATTAAAGACGGGGGGCGGGCCATGCTTGTGCAGGAGGCTAAGGCTCGCATGGGAATCCTAGCATGTCCTAAGCTGGGGCTCGTAATGCCCAGCTTGGACGAGTGGTTTGTGCCAGCGTACTCGTAGGGGCTCGAGGACACGCTGGTCTGCACGGCCTGCTACTACGATCAGATCCTCAAGTCAGGCAACAAAGAGAAGTGGCAGCCGATGAACGATATGATTTTGGCCCGTCGATACCGACCTGTTTTCTGCGTGATCGTGCCCATGAGCTGCGCGGAGCAGGACTGGGACTGGCCGTATTGGAAGGCTATACACATGTTGTCCTTTGAGGAACCGTTCTGTAGCTCCAGCGGCACTGATACGACGCACTGATTCACCTTCCCAGTCAGTCATTTCAGGTGTGTGGAGTCCATCATGTTAGTGTCTTAACTCCCCTGAGTGTTTCTAACTACGTTGTGCTCATGATGAGCCCTCTGGCGACAACGCGATGACTCTCTATTTTCTAAGTGTCAAGACGCTTTCGATTCATCGCCTACACAAAGAGAGTGCTCCATCTGTACCAGATGTGCAGCTTGACTTCCTGGTAGACCTACGCAACCAAATACGGCTGACTAGACTATGTCGTCTGTACCGAGTACTACTAGAACTCGGTGTAGAGCAAGTTGCTTGACTTACTTTGATGCGACCGATCTGCGCACGTACGCGACTTAGAGGCGCACGGACTACTTCCATGTGCTGTTGACATGTCGGTGCATGATGGCTGACCCGGCTCCTGGACAGACTGACATGAAGAATATGTAGAGCGTGCTGTACATGGGAATAGACCTGGAGTCGACAACAAGAAGCTACGAGTACATATGGGCACTATAGATCGTTGACAGAGCACGGGTTGAACGGCGCAGTGGTGGTACAGGCGTCCGACAGCAACCTTTTACTGGTGGGCCAGCTAGAGAAGCAGTGGTAGCGGTCGAGTAGTAGTACATATTTATAGCGAGTTAAATCAATAGTAAATAATCAAATACAATTCATATTTCATTATTTCTCAGTTTTTTATTAGATTAAATTATTTCAATAAGTTTTATTTTAAAGAGTGACAGAGTGGTCGTACTGGCGCGTGCTTTTAACGGCATAAAAGGTTACGAGAAATATGAGCACTGGCAACGATAGCAGAAAAGAAGATAATGTAGAGTCATCTGTATCATTACTAAGGTTACCATGGACTTGAAGTTGTGTGGCCGTCTTAATGCCATATGTCAGGTGTTTTGATGTGTCTTGCGGCTAAAGTGAGTAGAAGATCTAGAATCTGCATAGTAGACTCAATCACGAGACCATGCGATGCTCCAATGATCAGCAAAGCTGCACCGGCAAATTAGGCTAGGAACAAAACTAAATGATAAAAATAATGAAATTCTACGCAAGGACGTCGCAGAGAGTGTTATGACGCGGCCATGATGACACTATTGCTTTGATTGTTCGAATGCCGCTCTGAGCCGTCTCAACCCGGCGGACCGAATGGCATCTCCCACAATGGAAGGTGGCGTGACCGTCTGGTGCCCGACGGCGTTAAAGAAAACAAAACAACTGATGAAAGAACGAACGAGATGAAATGACTCTACACATCACGACTAAGCCAAATGGCTAACCAGGAAAGTTTATGTTAAGCGGCCTTTCAACATGGATACCGGAGAGGAAAGTATGGAAGAGACAGTGTAGTGGAGATTGATGACGTTGGGTATGGGAAACTCTCCGTCGGCAGCTCCTGAATAGCTATTGTGGCAAGGGGAAATAGGGCGCCGCTAATAGCGTGGAAACCTCCGTTTTGTCTTTAATAATCATGCCACCAGCTGTGGGAGAAGGGTGGGACAGCTCGTACTTTTCCATGATGAGACGACGCAACGGAAACATCAGCTTTTTTTTTCGGGGCTGAATTGTGTTTTAATTGAAGCTGTGACTTGAAAAAACCGTTACTTTGGGCAGACCTTGCTAGCGCTCGTGCCAGTCTGGAAATCGATCTAATGTCTGGTGCTCATTGATGGGGCAGGGTAAAACTAACTATACTGCCATATTAGCCTAAATACAAAGCACGCGTTTTAACAAGGCAACCTTCTTGAGTTCTTCCGCATTAAAAAAATAAAATATCACCAGGGTGTGGCAAAAAATACGATCAGTGCATGACAATGCCTTGATATTGTTTGTCTGACTGGCCAGGGTGGTTGGAGTTGATGGGGTAGAAATACCAGCATGACGTCTGTGTTTAATCTTCATGGATTTACAAGGCCACCCCATATCAAAACTTCAATATCCCTCCCTTCCATTCTTGTGACTTCTCCTGTCCTCTGTCAACATTATGGCCAAATCAACAATAAAGCTTGCTTCTGGGTACGAAATGCCCATCATTGGCCTTGGGACGTGGAAGACGCCGCGCGACGAGACTGCGGATGCCGTCTACAATGTAGTACTCTCGAGCACTCTTCACATGCGTGATGACTGACTGTGTCACAGGCCATTAAAGCTGGCTACCGGCTGATAGACGGGGCGTACGATTACCAAAACGAGAAAGAAGCCGGTGAGGGCATTCGCCGCGCGATCGCGGACGGCCTTGTGAAGCGTTCGGACGTGTTCGTGACGACCAAGCTTTGGAATAACTACCACCGACGCGAGCGCGCGATTGAGATGGCCAAGGCGCAAAATGAAGCATGGGGACTCGGCTATATCGATCTATATTTGATGCATTTCCCCGTGGCCAACAAGTTTATTTCGCCCGAGACGCTGCCGTTCCCAGGCTGGTGGATGAATGCCGAGCAGACGGTTATCGAAACGGACAATGTCCCTATTCGTGAGACGTGGGAGGCCATGGAGTCCATTGTCGACATGGGTATTGCGCGCTCAATCGGAGTGTCCAATTTTCAAGCACAGTCACTGTACGACATAAAGACGTACGCACGCCACCCGTTGTCGGTTCTACAAATAGAGCACCACCCGTACCTCGCACAGCTTGACCTGGTGGCCATGGCAAAGGAGAACGGCACTGCGGTCACTGCGTATACGTCGTTGGGTCCCCAAAGCTTTTTGGAGATGACGGGTTTATTTTCTAAGCGTGCTGTGGACGTTCAGCCATTGCTCCAGTCGACCGTGATCAAGAGCATTGCTGACAACCATAAGCGTTCGCCGGCGCAAGTTCTGCTACGTTGGTCTACGCAGAATGGTATCGCCGTTATCCCCAAGGCGACGTTGGTAGAGTACTTGAAGGAAAACCTTGAGTCGCTTAACTTTGACTTGACGGAGGCGGAACTCGAGACTATTGACGGCCTAGACCGAGGATTGCGGTTTAATGACCCGGGCTTTTATTTGCCAGACCACCCTCTGCGCATTTTTGCGTAGGAGGAAAGAATTCATAGTGATAAACAACCTCTCTCATTGGAAAGTTGCAGTACCATCCGTTCTTAACGCCACGGCTACCAAGATGGTAATGCTACTTTTGATTAATTATAATGTTCGAGGAATCATAATTTCGGGACGAAGATGTTGCCAGCCGCTAGTGGAGATGTAATAAAAAAGAGTCCTTTCACGAAATAATACTACGTTGTCTACGTAGCGTCTATGGGAACTCTGAAACGGGCGAGATGATCCTTTCTGGGTCTTTTACAAAGCTGGGCCAAGAATAGGGTTTTGCGTGCTCCATGTGTATTTGTTAAGTGCTGGTTAAAGCGTACATAACCTGAATAATGTTTTTTTTTTTTTTTTCCTTTTTTGGTTATTTATTTAATGTTCATCAGATTATTGGCACGTTACCGTGTGCGTTTGTACAGAACAGTGCATGTCCTAGCCCAACGGAGTGGGTGTCTCTACTTCATCAAATTTATAATCTCAACCTCCAACTTCCTCAAACTATTAGTATCATATCCTGGTTCTACCTTCCTATCAGTCCGTACGAAACAAAGGGAAGAGCATTCTCCAAAGAGAGCCGAGAGGGAGAAGAGGCAATTCAAGCCAATCGCATCATCCGAGACGATCCGAGCAAAGGCGACTTGCATAACAGACAAGCTGTCAGTCTGCTGCTGTTGTGGAAAGCACTCAAGGATTACGATATGTGGCCACGTTATCTCTTACATGTTTTTCAGTTCGTCCCTAACAGTACCCTGTCTTCATACTTAACGATCACAATTCGAAGTCTTGAGTTTAGTACGATTAACACAGCTGCGCTTGCAGTTCCTTCTACCGTCTTATGATTAATGATGCGAGCTCTGTGAATGTGAATAAACCTATAATTTTTAGCAATTTCCTAACTGACATAACACCCGGCAGATGATCTGGCAGACGGTTCTTTCGCACCTTTTCAACGAGAAGACGATTATATCCTCTATGACACAATGGCATACTTTACCACTTTTAATTACACTCTTAACGTTTCCGGCAACAGAGAATGCATGAGTAAAATATACAGTGTATTCGCTAGTCGTCGCATAGCCGTTCCGTAAGTCATGTCCCCATTCTTTTGAATGTGCCGTGATACTAACTTGGTCCCTTTGCCTCAGCCCAGGCCATCATAGTTACGTGGTGCTCGCGAAATACCTGCTCCGTCCGGACGCGGACGTTCAGCACTGTAGCTTACAACATGATGGGAAACTTTGGATTTATGATTCAATCTAATATATACCGAGCTGAAGATGCGCCAGTATGTGAGCAAAATTACATGCGGATATGATATTGTACGCTATATATCCTCTCTTTTTTCTAACAATCTCTTTCGTTGTTTCTAGACAGGAGAGGAAACCGTGCTCTTATCAAAATTTGCGCATTTAATATCTACTGGTTCACCTCTAAACCTACTACATTCTCCGGAACCGTAGCCACCGCCATAAATGGGAGGCTATGACTCGAGAAGAGCAGGTTCGCTACCTCGCAAAGACAGCGGACTCTAGTAACAAACGGCTAGGTTTCCAGTTCGTCCACTAGGATGAAGACAAGGATTGGGGGATTCTTACGAGAAGTTGTACCGAGATTTACCCTAGCATCTGCTTCGTAGTTCTCTCCCTGTCAAAACTTCTATGATTGTCTAAAGTGGGGTCGGATCATTAAGTAAAGCTGAAACAATGTCCCCTCGACATGTCATCCTTTTCACATTTTACTATAATGTCTGCGACGGTTGTGAAACCAGAAGGAAGGAGTGGCCCATTCGCTTCAGCCTCAACTGCAGTTAGAGCCGCATTCAAAGCCTGCGACCACAACAGAAGTGATAAGGCATGGAGTTATCTGATTACACAGTTAATCCCCGTGGAGCACATTACCTTTTTAGTAAAAGTGCCCGAAAGCTCTTAGCGTGGCCTAACTGTAGTAGTAGCTGCATGAACCTGTACACCGCCATTATGGTCGAATTACTACAGATTGGTCACGATAAAGTGCTGGTGTATCCCGTCTACCATATTGAAAATCTCGTTGGCTAGCCATGGAGGGACATGTTGTTTGGAGTAGTGGTTAAGGTGCATTGCATTATTGCGTAGATAAGAGTTCGTTTTCCTCTTTTGGGAAGGTTGCGGCAGAGGGGGAGGACTAGACTATGCCCAATGCTTGCTTTCATGTCGCCAGTATTGGAAACAGCTTTCGATATCCTTCCTCACAACATCATTTCCTTTAAGAACTAGGGTAAAGCGGGCTCGTTAATCGCCACTCTACGAGACGGAAAACGCGACTGAAGAACCGGCCGTCCATCTCGTCGACTTTCTAGAGCAACATTTTTAGTGTATATCCTGTTGTGGCATTATTTTAGATGCGCAAAAAACAAATAAGCATTCTGAGGAAAAGACCTATAAGTGCTGAGGTAGCGAGATCTTATGTGTTGACTTGGAAGATAATGTCAGATTGGTAAACCCGCTATATGCCACTGTAGCTGCGATAAGCAGAAACAGAGGCCCTTGTTTTTTTCTAGTGCAGTTGGTTTTTAACAGATAACAGGGTTTCTTGTCCGAGTATGATTTTCTTCTCTGTTTAGCTGTGTCTATGATTGTTGAGAAAGACGTTTTTACAGTTGGAATAGATGTGCTACTATCTAGCGCATTTTTAACTGGGGTTTAATCGCTAATATTGCAAGGTCGTTTTTGTAATCGGCGGTTCCAATCCATACAGCTTACTAATATGATTATTGAACGATATAAACACGTGTAGAGTCACGGGGCTGTTTAAGTTTTCCCCGCACTTTGTTCCATCAAAACCCATCGCTCACGTAAGACAACCACGTTGTTTTTTCCGCCTCTCCACATTCTGGCCAGTCTTACCATTACTTCGCTAACATCCGCATTTATCACAACAATGTCTGGATCCGGCAGAACTATGCTTGCCAGTAAGGCATGCGACGGCTGCCGGCTGCGTAAAGTCAAATGCGATATGACAACGACAGCCATGCCTACAGACTCCGCTGCACCCTATCAACTGCGGGACCAATTGACATCCCCAAGATGTCAACGATGTATACGACTTGATCTATCTTGCACTTTTGATAAACCGTCAAAGCACCGGGGTCCAAGAAAGAGGTATCTCATGCTTCCTCTTTTTAGACTCTTCCTGTTTGAGCCAACATCATTATACATTTCTGTTCTCTGTTCTGTTAAACTTCCCCAGCGAGATCTCACGTTCTGATTTCTTACTTGACCAGGTCTCGAGATAAAACGGATGAACAAGACATGACTGCTACTGCCATCACTGCATTATCCCCCGGCTGCCTGTCGGGGCCCAGCATAAGCAGCCGTATTGACAGCTTCTTCATCGAACCGACCCCGTTCACTCCAGAACCTGACTCGAGCTATTTCAGGTCAAGGTCTACCACAAGCTATCCGACGGATGGGCTTTGTGCGAGGCCACTTTTACAACTAATTGTTGACGACTATCTGCGCTTGTTGTATCCACTAATTCCCGTCGTCCACCGGCCATCATTCCGGCGCGACTTTATGAATAATCATGACGTGGATGATAAGGTTTTTCTTGGCTTGCTTCTTGCTATTTGTTCCATCACAATTGGACTCTTACCTTCTCGGTTTGATGTCTACTGTACGTGGAGCTCGGGACCGCCACTACGATTTAAGTTGCGTGAGGAGATGATGAACTATTGCTATGAGTATGTCATCCGTCTACGAGGTCCTCGATACTTTGATGAGATAAACTTCCAAAAGTTGGCTATCTCATATCTCATGTCTATTGCATTCTTCCAGCTGGGAGACCAGAATACAGCACGCATGATGGAGGTAGAGGCAATGCAGCTGGGACGACTGCTGCAGGTGCACAAGATCTCCGAGTACGCGGACCTGAACTGTATTGAGGCACAGCTTCGGAAAAAGGGCTTTTGGTTGCTATTTTACGCCTATGTGTAAGACAAATTTAACTTTGCGACATGTGCAGCCGGCGAACGCTAACAGGATAATTATCATAGACACTCAGAACTGCAGAATCTCCGAAAGGAACGCCTAAGCTTCTTGGATCCTATTCTTCTCTCCTCCATCAACCTGGAACAGCTCCTCCCTCTCGATATTGACGACGAGCAGATCCTAGAGGATACGGTGCTGCCTTCTGAGCATCCGGGAGAGCCATGTCTAACAACTGCATTTATTATCCATTCGCGCGTTTTTTGGGCCGCACTGCGCTCAACAGATCTATCGAAGACAACACCAACAACTGAAGATGCCCAGGAATCTCCGTGCATCTGCAAGAGATGGCGCAATCTTGCCGCCAACGTCACTCACTTGCGTGGGCGTCTGCAGGAACTGAAATATATGCTGGATGTCCTTCCCGAACAGCTGCTTCCGTGGGCACCTGGATCCGGACATAACGCCGCGATGCCACCTTCTGCTGTAACCCTGCTTCCGCTTAATAATGACAGCACAGATATTGTCGACAGGCAGTTCGCAGCGCTGCGCGCAAATCTTCATGTCACCCACCTTTGGCTGCAGAGCATTATCATCGACCAGCTTGATAGCGCAGAGGTTCAGAGTAACTCTCTCGACGGCCATTCAATAAAGCTGGAGTACTGGACACAGCGTGAGGACATTAGTCGCCAGCTTCTGCACTTGCTACATACAATCCCAGAGGCCGACCTTGAACCGAACGGTCTTCACCTCGCTTTTAAAGTTCGCGACATTGCAGTTGGACTGCTAGAATGTCCTTACGACAAAACCCACTCGGCCGCAAAGCGTGCAGCCGAGTACATTCAACAGTTAACTTTGATATTGGCCCGTCTGGACCGCAGCGAGCAGGCCAACATTGTTAATTTACAGAGCTGGATCGACACTGATCGTATCGGCCAGAACCGCACGGCAGTATCATCAACGGCGGCCGCGAGGACTGGATACGGTGGGCACGGCCTTGGTCTTCCAATGACACCACGCATCGATTGAGTGTCAGATGAAGCGAAGGGGAGTAATGCCAACTAATAATGAATTGACTTGTCCATACATACCTAAGGGTATCATTTATGACTGTTCAATAAATGCAACGCAAAGCGGCATACTTCATTGTTTGTGTGGTCTTCTCCTTATTTTCTACAACAAAGCATCCACATACTTATGGCTTTAGTCCAGTCCACCAAGTTGTTTCGTCGACCGTTAATGTCCCTTGTAATGCAGAGCTGTCTCTGCTGCTCTGTCCGACCTTGAGTTCATACGCCCCCTTTCTGCTGCACCACATATCCGCAGTCTCGTCCCAGTAGCTTGTGGCCATGACTGCATCAAGCGCCAATGCCACCTCTCGTGTCTCTCCCACGGCTATGTTGTGGGCTTTGACAAAATCCTTTAGTTCTTGAATAGGGCGCTGAGGCACGCCCGAGACGCGGTCCTGTGAAGGCAAGACGTAAAGCTGCACTGTACAGCTACCAGGGACCGAGCCAGTGTTGGTGACAGTTAACGTAATATGGAAAATGCTCGTATCCATTCCATCTTTTTGTTCCCGGGAAATTGCCAGCGCCGCCAAAGAAAAAGTTGTGTAGGACAGACCATAACCAAATGGGAACAGTGGTTCAATATCGGCTTCGTCAAAGAACCGATAGCCAACGTACACGTCTTCGCCGTACAAGCAGCGGCCTCCCTCGGAACGGTAGTTGAGATGGGATGGATTATCCCTTAGTCGGCGCGGGAACGTCAGTGGCAACTTGCCTGCGGGATTGACCGCACCAAAGATAACATCAGCAATGGCATGGCCAGTCTCGTTGCCGCCGTACCATGCATGCAGTACAGCCTTAGCCGCACCAAGCCACGGCATAGACACGGGCGTGCCGCTCTGCACGACTACGACTGTATTTGGGTTCGCTGCCAACACCGCAGTCGCCAGTTCGTCTGTGTGGGGTGGCAGGAGCATGGATTCGCGGTCCTTGCCTTCGGATTCCCACTCGCCACCCAGGCCCACACATAGCACAACCTGGTTGACCGAGCGTGCCACAGCAACAGCCTCGGCAATACCATCGGTGGGATTTAGTCGTAGGCATCCACTGATGCGCATGCCACCATGGCCAAAGTCGATGGTGCCGGCAACCTTGAGGGCGCTGGTTTTGGCGCAGCCCCACTGTACGGAGAGGCGGTATGACTTCCCTGCAACCAGTTCCTTGTGACCGGTCTCCTCCACAGTGCCGGAGCCAAGAAAGCTCGAACCAGGACGCTGGTTCTCGGCGTTGCTGACGAGCAACTCCCCATCAATGTATAGCCAACCCGTTCCTTGAACGCTGAGACCAAAGTCGTAGATACCGGACACATCAGGAATGAATATTCCTTCTGCATCTGCATACCACACCGTGTTCAGATCCGGATGGTTATAATCGAGGAAAAACATGTTCGAGTCCGTTTCATGCCGCGTCTCTAAGAGTTGTCGCGACTTACAGGTGGGCGGCTCGTTGTAGATCTTAAGGGTGAAGCCGACCTGGTTATCGTCTGTCTTGAGCAACCTCCCTATCGGAGGCATCATTTGGTACCCATATATGCCCTGGGCGAAGATAAGAGGCCCCTGGGCTTGGTTCTGGATGCCTTCCCACGGTGAAACAGCTGTGTAAGGGTTCAGAGAGGCTGAGCCGCCGCCGCAATATGTCGAAATCTTCGAGTTGGGCCCAATAACAGCCACGGCCTCCGTCGTTTTGAGAGGCAGCACACGATTGTCATTTTTGAGTAGCACGATTGCGTCCGCGGCCACCCTCCGCAGTAGTTGCCGGTCCTCTGGTCGATTAAGTTGAGTTTCCGCTGCATGTTCTGGAATGCCACTCGCAACAGCTCGGCGCACAAGCTTCAAAATGCTGCGCACGCGATCGTCAACGGTCCGCAGCGACACTTTGTTTGCATTCACGGAATGGTTGAGGGATGCACCGCGCCAACGTGACGGGCCTGGCATCTCAAGATCGAGCCCGGCGCTGATGGCACCGGATGTGCTGTATGTCCCAAACCTAGAAAAGAAAAATCTGTTAGCTGATGCATTTTTGAGCGTATGCCAAATGAGTGATTGCGGGATTTCTTTACCAATCACTCATAACGAGTCCGTCAAACCCCCACGAGTCGCGCAAGATGCCCTGCAGAAGCTTGTGGCTTTCCGATGCATGAATACCATTAACTTTGTTGTATGCTGTCATGATAGCATGGGGGTTGCCTTCCCGGATAGCTATCATAAACGGCATAAGATAGATCTCGTGAAGTGCCCGGTCCGTAACGATTGCGTCGACGGCCATACGTTCATGCTCCATGTCATTGCATACAAAATGCTTGGGCGTCGCCGTTATGCCCTTCTCCTCAAGCCCCCTGCAGTATTTTGCGGCCAGAATGCCCGATAGCACAGGGTCCTCTGAAAAGGACTCGAAGCCACGGCCACCCAACGGTGCACGCTGGACATTGATGGTCGGACCTAAAACCACATGAGCGCCTTTTGCGCGCGCCTCGTCGGCGAGGAAGTGGCCAATTGTGCGAGCGAGGTCTTTATCAAAAGTCGCACCAATCGCTGTTCCGCAAGGCAGACAGCCTGACGGCACACTGCCGAAGAAGCGCGTACCACGTACACCGTTAGGGCCATCGGAGAGACGGATAGAGGGAATCCCCAATCTCGGCACCGCGTATGTGTGCCAGAAATCAACACCTGAGTATTCATGTGCCAGTTGTTAGTGTATCTGCTTGCACAAATTTTGCTAAGCTATACACCTCAACATACACACCTGAAACAAGACTAATCTTCTCTTCTAGGGTGAGCTTCTTCAAGATGTCCTCGATGTCCATTGTAAATGAATTTGGCGGGTAATGATTGTATTGTCTTTGTGAAAGTATTAGTTGCCATTGTGCTAAATGCATCTTGCGTACGGATGTGTATATAAAATACTGACTGGGAGAGCACATGCCACCACCGTGCGTCTACATAGTCGCCGAATCCAGGGTCTAGACGGCCCTTTTTGCAGCCGCATGATACTTGAACGTAAGTTTCTCCACACTTTTTCCGCGTGGCCGACTTTTTTACGCTAGGCAAGGTGTTCTTCTATTATTTCTCCGCGGTTTCTCCGCGGTCTTGCCGCAGTTTCTCCGCTGTTGACCAACGTCGCGTTAGTTTAAAAAATTGGCTGGGGTCTTGTGGGACGGCCCATGGGGTGACCAACATGAGCCAAGCATTCCCCATGGAGATGCACAACCGAATCTTTGTTCCGCAACAACCTCGCAGCTACAAACATAAAGCCGGCCCAGGCCTCTTTCTTGTCCAATCCATCCATCTATGCAACACAAGCTTTTTTGGCATTCAATAATTTTCTTGCCGTTTGTTCAACACTCGTCAGATACTGGATTCCAATACTAGACACATCAATGGCTGTCAAGCAAAACACCGACCCGGACGATGTCGGCGGGCGGCTATCATCTGTTCTCCCCGGGGATAGCCTGCCTTGGTACAAGCATGCCTACCTTTGGAAATTGAACTATGTTATTGTTTCTTTGGTTTTATTCTGTACGTTTTATCGTGTATATCCCCTTTGGTTGCTGGCACCTCTCTCTGCCACTTCTTACGCAGGCGCACGTCTCTAATCCACGAGGTTATAGCATCCGCCAACGGTTACGATGGATCGCTTCAAAACGGTCTTCAAGTCCTCACCCAATGGGAAGATTTTATGGATCATCCTACCGGCGCGTGGCTCGGATGGATCAATGCCATCTATTGGCTCGGGTGTTTTCTCACCTATCCTCCCGCTGCATGGATTTCTAACCGATTTGGACGCAAGGCTGGTATCTACGCGGGGTATTTATTCCTCGCTGTGGGCGTATCCGTCCAAACTTCCGCCCAAAATGATATCGCTTTTATGATGTCACGTCTATTTCTGGGAGCTGCCTCTGCACTGTTTGGCAACGGAGCCCCGCTGCTTATCAATGAGATCGCCTATCCCGCCCACCGCGGAATTGCCAACGCGGCATTCATGAGTGGCTGGTACGTCGGCGGTAGCATCGCTGCATGGGCGACGTTCGCAACACGTGATTACACCACCTCATGGGCATGGAGACTTCCGGCGATCCTGCAGCTCTTGTTACCTATGTGTGCCCTGCCGGGCCTAATCATGGCTCCTGAAAGTCCGCGTTGGCTCATCTCCGTCGACCGCTTCGAAGAGGCGCGCACTGTCCTTATCAATAGCCATGCCGGTGGAGACTCAAACTCTCCTTTGGTGGAGTTTGAGTTTGTGGAGATCTCCTCGACTATTGCGGCTGAGAAAGAAGCCCAGAATGGCACAAGCTACCGGGACATGATCAAAACGCCCGGCAACCGGCGCCGGCTATTTATCTCTATCTCCCTGGGAATCTTCGCCCAGTGGGCTGGAAATGGCGTTGTCAGCTATTATCTCACCCTCGTCCTCAACACAGTGGGCGTCACAAGCGTCACCAAGCAGACTCTTATATCTGCTTGTCTGCAGGTCTGGAACCTTATCTGCGCTGTTGCTGCCGCTTTCTCCGTCGATCGTGTTGGCCGGCGACCGTTGTTCATAGCATCGGCCATTATTATGTTGATCTCTTATATTCTTGTCACTGCTTTGTCTGGCTCTTTTGCCGAGAGTGGCGATTCCGCGACCGGCTTGGCCGTTATTCCCTTCCTCTTCATTTTCTTCGCTGGCTATGATATTGCATTGTGAGTACTTTTTTTCTAACTATTATTAGTGCTAGATTACACACAGTTGCTAATACTTCCTTTTTTTCTCCAGGACCCCATTTCTTACGGCTTACCCCTGCGAGATCTGGCCGTTTAGCCTTCGTGCGCGTGGCTTAACGGTAACTTGGGTGGCGAGCATCAGCGCCATTTTCTTCAACACGTTTGTTAACCCCATCGCGCTCGACAGCATCGCTTGGAAGTATTACATCGTGTTCATTGCCGTACTTGTCACCATGCTTGTCACTGTTTGGTTTTATTACCCTGAAACGAAGGGTCGTACGCTTGAGGAGATTGCTGTTATTTTTGATGGCGATGATGCCGACATAGCGTTGGTGTCGGGCAACAAGAAACTTGAAGACTCTCACGAGCATGCAGAAGGAGTGTAATGGAACTGCATTATAGAAGAAGATATAGAAGAAGACAAGTAATAAAACTTACATTCTTTGATTCACTAACTCATACCATTTTGTCTTATCCGTAATCGTTGGCATTCATTTGTTTGTCGTAGGCCACTGTGTGTGCTCGGCATTTGAACGCTAATGCACACATTTGGATTGATCAATCTAACTCGGCTATACGGCGTGGAAGTATCTCCAATATCTATGTGAGGTAAAATAATGGGTGTGGCTGTAACTGCTTACCATGTTAATAAGGCTGAAAGTATGCCAAATTTTTTAACCCCAAATTTTGACATCTGGCATTTTCTTCATCCCAAAATCACGCAAGTTTGCCGAAGCGCATCTATAATAATCAAAGAAAATCACTTTAAAATTACGACTCCGTGAGCTGTTACAATATATCGTCGTCATTTACTCCTCTTCATACATTATCATGCTACTTCTGATTAGTGAAACGAAGAGCTCTTAACGAGATTACGGCAGTGTTTGGCGTTCGTATTGCTGAGGCCAAGGATTAGTAGACAGTTGGCGATATGTTGTATGCCGAGTGTAAGATAATATCTAAATATATTAAAAAAATACATTAAAGTGATCCCCACTCCAAATAAGCAAAGAAAATAACGAATGAAAATAAAGGACTTTTAGAGAGATCACATATATTAAAGATCATGGCCCACTCACACGGCAAAGATTAGCAGCATCGTGTACCGGCCTGACGCAGCCAGGACGTGCCGGGACTGGGTCAGGGTGCGCGCGTTCAGCAAAATGCCTCAGGCCATATTCGCGACTATGCAGCAGGCTACCCAGGTGACGGCGGCGACGGCACAGCCGCCAACGAAAAAGTAAGTAAGTGCAACTCCAGCAGATGGTGATGAAGACAGGCAGCAGCAGCGGAACCGCGGGGCCTCTGGATTGGAACACCGGCGAGGTGCCGTTGGTGCACCGCAACTGCAGTGGCGTGGGAATGGCCGGGGCAGACCGAACCCCGAGAGACCGGTCATGACCAGGTACGGCGCTGTCCTGGCCTGCGTTGAGAAAAGGGCGCGAGAGATGCAAGGCCGCCGGTGCCCAAACCTGTCTACAAAGTAGTCATCGGCCGCCCGTTATTTATGCAAATAATAAACCCACTCGCTAGCAGTGCATATGTCCTACTACGTAAAGCTGAAGATGTTGAGCAGAATAGCCTGGTGGGGCGTCCCGCGCCATCGGCGCGCGTCGAAGTTGCTAGGTAGTGCGCTTTTAGCTTTCATTCTGCAGTTGCGTGTCAGAAAATTTAGAATGGGAACGAGAACCTAACCTACCTCCACCTATGGATGATGTCTGCAATATCATACTTGCTCTATGTCGTTGTGTCTTTTAAGGTAAGATAGCTACTCTCTTCTGGTAGCCTGCAAGGATCTGGGACCACCTAGTGCTCATTCGATGTCTGCAAAATGGGTTTCGAGTCTCGCTTATACTACGACGTAATATATCGTTGGAATATCCATGTAAGGCATGACATTATCTCTGTGGATGACTGGTTTGCAAACATATTGTAAAGGACACGAGAATGTGGACAACCTGCGACTGGATTGGTTGACAGGTGACCTTGAAAAAATCCTTGTAGGAGTGGTGATTATAACAGGAAATATCACTGTGCGTATCAATGTCGATAATAAAATAAGACCAAGATGGCTACAACATTGGAGTAGATTCCCATCCCCAGCACGGTCCCTGCTTCACAGAGTACACAGAGACAGTGGCTCCATTATAGTGTCCCTTAACGCTTCACACATCTCCTGTACAGCGCTATCACCATATTCGCCACGGTGAAATGCCAGCATCGCATCCCAAAGGGAACCATTGGTATTTATAATCCTAGAATCTGCTAGATCCACAAAGGTGGCCGCCGGCGGGTGCAGCGAGTGCATTCGTTTGATCTCGGAAAATTCCAGGGCCAGGTCGGAATTCATATCCTCCGGCGGCACCAGCTTAGCGCCGGCATACATTAGGTTGTTAACCGTGTCTGATGCGTCTGTAACTTCACTCCGGCAATACATGTCATCCGAAGGGTCCTCGTGGTCCAACCAAAAACTGTCGTAAGCTGCAAGGAGGCGTCGATACGCAAGAAAAAGAGCACACAGCGGATGGTCAGCATCTGAATAATTCGGATCAGTACCTCGCCTCGCCAGATGCGGAATGACACCATAGAATGCTTTCTGAGCCGCCCACTGCAGCAGTGTGCCGTGTGGTTCCGCAAAGACGTTAATATCAGCGCCTCTGTGTATCAAGAAACAAGCTAGCATGCCATCATCCCTACAGTGATTTACGGCGGCAATGATAGACGAGCCAGGGTAGCGACTTATTCCGAGATTGGGATCGGCATTCTTCTGCAGAAAAAACATAGCGGTGGAACAGTTATTGTTGTAGATGGCAGTAGCCAGCGGAGAATTTCCTTCGTTGTCAATTGCTGTCAAGCTGGCCCCATGCTCAAGCAACTTCTGGCATGTATCGTCGATGCCTATGCCGGCAGCTAGGTGCAGGAGAGTCTAGCCCATATTAGTGTTTGAAACCTTGGGGTTGATCTTTTATCCACGAATTAAACGCACCGTGGAGTCGTAAACATAATATGCCAAGTGCCGTGTGCGTTACTGGCTTGCAGGAATTGGCGAAAGACTCTAATCCGAAACTTCCATCAAGTGCTTCTTCTGTTCCGACAATAGGTGCCAGCCAGGCCCGGTAAAAACAGCTATTATCATTTGGACCTCCGAGAAACCGATGCAGCAATCGCTCTATGTCTCCTGGTTCAACTGGGTCGCAATGTTGGGCGTGTGTAAACCATTTGTTGATTTGTGACTCGAGAATTGTGCGATGGTGTAGAAAATGGGGTTCTGTCAAGTATCGAAGACAAACCCGTCCTACGTAGGAGTTTGCATCTTCGTAGGAAATACTATGGTGCTTCCAAAGGTACTCTCGCACTGTCAGATGGGAAAAGCGGCAAACATCCTTGCCTTCATCCTTGGCCATCGTGACTAAGTACCGACAGGTTTTCAACACGGTGTCGATGCAAATTCGAGTATGTTCCACCGTAATTCCACCTATAGCTCGGTCCTGGGTTTCATCCACGTTTATTTGCACCACAGCCACGAGCTCGGACGTGGGTATCGAACGATAGAAGCCCATCATCCACCGCATGGCACGCAAGGCAATCGTGCCCATGCTGCCGGGGATATCGTGAATCTTTTCCCACGTTTCCCCGTATGTCTTTTCGAGGCCCCTTGGCATTTCTTTCACGTACTTAATTACGTCATCCTCGATTTGGAGTGCAATGAGGTCATCAATCTGGAGCTTTGCCCACAAAACCTAGACATGGTTGTTAGAGAAAAAGAAGTACAGTACCTGATGAGTTCATCGCTTACATGCCCTCGGACGCGTTTCGAAACGTGTCAAAAATAAGGCTTGTCGTTGATTCTGAAAGTTCTCTGAACAATCTATTGTGTGCTTTTCCCATTTTATCTCGCACAAACAACTCGATATCAGCTTGATTGTCGGTCGCTGTGATCTCAAAGTCAATCCCCCAATTCGCTTTTTAAAAGCTGGGGAATCCCTGCTGGATATAAAAAAGCTTAATAAGAGAAGTTGACTTGACCACGATGTCGGCCAAGGCAGTGATCAACTCATCGCGGCAATTTTCACTGCATTCGTCCAGGCCGTCGATGACTATTGCCGTCTTGGCATATGATCCAAAAGTCTCGGGTAGAAGCTTCTTGCATTTGTCATCTGAAATGCACTTTGATGGATAGCCTCTCCTTCTCTGCTCCTTCCAGTCATTGTAGACACTTCTCAATGCCTCAGAATGCTTGGTGGAGAGCTGTCGTAAAAGGCTCCGAAAGATATCGTGCTGGTTTTGATGGCCCTCCTGCTTCTGACAATAAAAGTATGCGAGACCCTCGTCATTTTTGTCATCTGACTGAAGGTATCTGTTCACTATCATGGAAGAAAGCATTGTTTTTCCGACCCCAGCTACATACGTGTGTCAGATCTTGTTTTCTAGACCAAACACGGTTAATTTACCTTGTCCGTGAAGCGAGAAAGTCGCAGAAGAGCTTGACTCTTCCCACTCTCGGAACTGTTGTCTTTGGAATAGCCATTCACCACTGCCCTCGACGCGACCGAGGCGGTTGTGTGATATCCACTGCAATAGCTCACCCTGCTCGCCATCGTCAACATTTATTCGCAGGAGTCTCAGGACAGAGTCCACGCGAACAAAACGTCGACCAATCAGGTCCCGAATGTGGGTAGATTCCTCGGCAAAGCCTTCTTTCTCGCAGATGTCTGCATTGATCTTGACCTCTTCCCATCTTTTGTCAATTCCCTTCATTAGCTTAGAGAGCTCGTCAGGGTTGACTATTGCATGCAATGCGGTTCCGATGGGCATTCTTCCAAAAATACGTATGCACTGCACCATGGATGAGAGAATGGATGTGTATAGGTTAACAAGAGATGTTTCCAAGTTGGACTTGATGTCACTGCTTGTTTTGGTTGCCTCTGACAGATATAGTTTCTCATAGGCGCTGCCATGGAAAACGGAATGTCCGGCCTTTTCAAGAAGGACCAGAATCTGGTCCTTCTGCTCTAGTCCGGCAACTCCTAACTGATTAAATGAGTTACTAGCTTGGTACAGAAAAACATAGCACGTACCTCGAGAAGAAATCGAAATGCCGCCCAAGGCAAGGCCGCGTGGACGGGGTCGAAATTGACGGCTATGTCTCCTATCTCCTTAAACCGCCGCAGCCATTCTCCAATCTTTTGCAGAACGTCTCTGACAACAAACGTCTTCCTAAGAATTCTTTGTTCGTGTGCATCTTGATCTAGTCTTCTCGTAACCGACTGTGCAAGGCAGCTGTAAAAGTCCAGGCTGGGCTGCTTGGCACACATTTCCTTTAAAATTCCTGGTCTTCATGCGACAGTTACAACAATGTTTTGTTCTACAGCTTATAGGATTTAAATCTCGTGGTGTTGTCTTGGTGCTGGCTTTCGATCTGCCCGTTATGAATCGCATTTGCCGGGCTGTTTAGACAGCCTCCCTTTAACGAAACTATGCCAGTAGCTGGGGGACAAATTTCCACAGGTATCTTAAGAGATTTATTATTTGTAGATGTTGTTTCTCCAGATGTCATTTTTTGATCGCTGGGAAGCTGGCACGACACTTGATGTCTCTTCTCTACCCCCTTCGCCCCTTTCTTGGCTAAAGGTGAGATAGACCTAATGCCCGAAGATTCTGAATGTTTTGGTGAACGTGACCTGGAAAGATGTAATATTTCGGTTATTGGGGGTCTTTAACCTTGAATTTGGACATGGTAGACAGTTGTCTGGGTCTTTCGCGTGTGCTAGAGAAGCTGAAAATAGGTAAAAATTCTTCGTGCAGACATAGATAAATGACTCATTGGCCAAAGGCGGGGTTGGGCACGACTCCTCATTTTTTAGAGTTGATTGGCGCATGTCAGTATGCCATGCCACTCAGTGGGGTGGCAGTATTTTCCGGTCTTTCTGGCTACCAGAATCGTTGGGGATAGGTGTAGGTCAGCCCATTGAGGGCATGCTACGTGTAGGAACCTAAACATCGAGGGCATTTTCCTTGGCCTTATAACAGGACCCGAACGTCCAATAACGGAATGCCACTATATTTTGTGGCCCCCATGGCCGACGATGCACGCTCTTGGTCGCCTGTTTTACGGATCGAGAAGATGGAAGGCCAATCTCGTAGATTTGTTGCTTGGATTTTAGGCCGTTTGTACACGTATACGTATGGCTTGTATTCATATACTGACCAAAACTATTGACGACCTGAACGTGTTCCTACTTCCCACTAAGAAGAGCAGTAACGATGGGGCGGAAGAAACAAAGTCACCGAACATAGAGCGCACCTAATAACCGATTGGCTACACAATGCCAACCCCGCTCATACACCGGACTCGTAGCTTATACAAGTTTCAAGATTCCAAGATTTACTTCGTTGGTTTGCCTAGCAGGTTATATATCCATTCCAGACGACTAATATACCGTCGCCACGTGTGAGGTTATAAATTAATCTATCTATACCGAGCTATGACAAAGGAAAACGCCCTTACGATCCGAGACGTGGGATAAATTACATGGTAGGTATAACCCCACCCCCGCCAAAAAAAAGGGGGAAAAGGATGGGGCAAACGGGTTGCCACCTTCTAGTTCCGCTTCTTCATCATCTCCCGCACCGCGCACGTCCATGCCTTCACTGCACCCAACCTCATGTTTGATTTGGGCACCCGCGCCAACCAGTAAAGGAACAATGCTCCAGCCACGTTGAATACGACATACACCCACATCAACCCAAAGTTGCGCCAGCGCTCGCTGTAGTGAACATCGACCGAAGCCAGGTAGGCATCTGTCGTAGCAAGCGTACAGAACTTGCATAAGTCGGGATACGTGGCATTCGGATTGTACACGGCGCCGCCAGCCAGCTGCATATAAGCTGCCATGTACTGGGAGCAAGTGATATTAGCGGGAGGCTGAAACTGTAGAAGTTCCAGCGAGCTGCACGACACCTCATGGCGAGCCACGCCGGTGGAAAGCATTGCACCGATCAGGTATGTAAGAGGTGATACCCGATACATGAACGTCCAGAAGCCTGGCAGGCCAGATAGAGGGACCATGACACTATCGGTTAGCAATGCGAACGCAATCGAGAGGAGAGAGCCACAGAGGACGACTTGCTCACCCGCAAAAAATGAGACAGAACGCAAACAAGATTAGCGCAACCGTAGCACCCAGCTCGGCGGTCTGCACGCCAGCCACAACCAAGTCGGTAAAGGTTGATTCGAAGACGAGGAACACCCACATAAGTAGGAACATCAGACCACCTCGCTCGGTCACGGAGTCGGTGGGCTTGGCGTTTTTGTCCATGCCAACAATGTAATAAAAGGGCAGGAAGACAACCAGAGCGGCAAAGGTGTTCCACGGAATCTCAACAATAATGTTGGCCAGCATGAATACCACCCACGAGTAAGTGCGGGAGGCTCGCTCGCGGACTTCGTACATTTGGCGTTGGCTAATAAAATGCGGCATCGTCTGATAGGTAAGGAAGGCGAAGATGACCAGCAGCATGAAGATGGAGAACATCTGGTTCTGCAGGCCTTGCTCGCTCAGCGGGGCATTTTGGAATGAGAGACCGATAAACAAGCTGGTACCAAAGCACAGGACGAGCTTAGAGTAAATGTACGACGGCGTGCGCCAGTACTGCACAAACACCCGCTCGAGGCACATGTACAGCTGGAAGTAGAGAGGGGTGGCGTACGTCGTGGTGAGATCGGCCTCTGCGCTTGCTTCTCCCTTGACGGTGTCCCTGCGCTGTTCCAGACGGTCCAGCTCGACCTTGACGGCCTGGCATTCGTTGCTTTTCCCCCATATCTCAACCCACTGCTCTGCTGTGTTTGGTGCGGTCGAGGGTGAGTCAGATTCACTTTCCGTAGACTTTCCGGCCGCGCCAATGACCTTGAGCATCCACTCGGCTGGATTCTCATCCTTGCCACATGGTGCGGCCCCGTGCCTCTCGAAATAGTCGGTGAGAACACGGGATTGCTCACCGATGTCGCCAAAGTACACCGTCCTGCCCCCTGCAGCCAGCAGCAGCAGTCGGTCGAACTGCTGGAACAGCAAGGCCGACGGCTGATGAATAGTGCACAAGACCGCCTGGCCGTGGTCCGAGAGCTTGCGCACAAGCATGGCGACAGACCAGGCCGTCTGGCTGTCGAGACCCGAGGTTGGTTCGTCCAGGAAAAGTAGCAGATCCGGTTTAGCAGCAAGTTCGACGCCGATGGTTAGACGCTTGCGTTGTTCGACGTTGAGTCCTGTCACATTAGTCATCGGGCCAACAAGATGGTTGCAGGTCTTAAAAGCGACTTACCCTCGCCCGGAATGCCGACCACAGCATCTGCATATTCATCCATTTCAAGCAGCTCAATAACATCCTCGACATAGGCGTTCTTGGCGGCCCGGCTCATGCTGGCGGGTTGCCGCAGATGGGCACTGAAGCGCAGGGCTTCGCGGACGGTCGACGTCTCGAGATGGATATCCTGCTGCTGGGCGTAGCCCGTCTTGCGCTGGAAGGACTGATCACGTGGACTACCGTTGACGAGCATTTCTCCAGACACAACGCCCATGGTGACACGGTTGGCAAGAACGTCGAGCAGGGTTGTTTTTCCGGCCCCGGAGACACCCTAGATTTCACATGTGAGCAACAAAAAAGCAAATCGGCCAGGCACCACATACCATCAACACGGTCAAAGTGCCGGGCTTCACCCAGCCATCGACGTGATCGAGCAGGCGCCGCGACCCTTCTTTGACAGGGACATCGTAGCAGACGTCCCTCCAGTGGAAAATGTCCTGCCTAGTCGCCTGAGGCGCCTCAGTTTGGTCCGTCAAGCCATTCTTTTCGCTTTCTGTCACATGCGATGTCGGCTTTGCATCTATGGCGGGGGGTGTTTTGTGGCCACGTCGGAACACGAGAACTTCACCCTTGGATCGTCTGGCCGAGATCAATTCCGCAGCGACAAGGTAGGCGGTGAAGAAGAAGACCATGAATGCGATTAGAATACCAATATTGCGCCATAGATGGGATCGCTTGTAGCCATAGTTGCCTTGGAGAATCACATCGCCCAAGACGTGATCGGCGCCGGACAGGGCCCCAGCCGTGGAGCAGGCTCGCTGTGCAGGCTCCAAGTCCGGATAGGCCGGCACAAAGCTAGCACAGGGAAAGGAGCGACCGCCCAGTTCATTGACAAGCAAGCTCTCGTACGCGTATGAAATAGGGTCGATGTAGTTGATCCAGCGCATCCAGCCGCGCATGGAGCTAGTCGGCAGAACAAAGCCCGTGTAGATCACCAGACTGATAATGTAGATGGCAGCCGGTGTGAGAGCTTGATGGACGGTGCGTGAGGCCTGGCCAATGGTTCGCAGAATGGACGATACGGTCAAGGTACAGGTGAAGCTAAAGAAGAGGAAGATGAAAAAATGGCTGGCACCGTGGCGTAGGTCGGCCATGAAGTACAGTGGGATGTTGAACGCGAGGGAGGACAGAATCTTGGACGGCATTTCGCAGATGGCCGATGACACGGCCTCGGCCGATGGGTAGTAGAGAGCATAACGGGCCTGCTTCTCGACGATGGGGCGCTGGGCATAGAGCGACAGGATCTCCAGAGCACTGTTGAGAGCGTTGAACAGGATGGCGAAGAATATAACGATGCAGCGCGAGGTGATGCTCGAGGCGTCGGGCGCTAGCTGGTAAAACACGCTGCCCAGCACCAGCGAAATGACCAGGTTTCCGCCGACAGTGACGATAAAAAACGTCTTGTCACCCATGATGCGCTGGTATCCCCGGGTCATGCACAGACGCACCTGCATTGGAAAAGACAAGGTGTACGGAGACGTGGACACGGCCAGACGGGCCTGGTGTGCCTTTCGCACCGCCGCCATGGCTTCCACGGGTCGTCCGTCCATGGGATTCTGTGCTTCATAGGCATCCAGCTCTTCCTGCAGGCTGGCATACGCACTGCTGGCCTTCCAGGCGGCGGCAAAGTCGTCCGCTGTGCGCGGGACGCGGTTTTCAAAGCCAGGGCGCACAACACGCTCGATGGGGTTGGTCAAAGAGGTCAGGAAGTCGGCTGTTGTTTGGCGCTCAGGGCATGCGTAGCCCATGTCGACGAAGAAGGCCTGGGCGTCGGTAACGGGCCCGAAAAAGATCTGCCGGCCCTCGTAGAGAAGACAAACTTTGTCGAACGTCTGCTCAAGGTCAGCAAGGCATCCGGCCGAAGGGACAGAATTGGGACGAAGCTTACATCGTACGCTGGCTGCGATGCCTGATACATGGCCACCAGAGCCGTGGTGCCGGCAATTTCAGTGGATAGGCGAAGAGTCTGGGCAAAAGATAAGGCGGTGGCACTGTCGAGGCCGCGCGTGCTGTTGTCCCAGCACTGCACAGCACTGCCGCTCAGGGCCACCTCAGCAATGCTGACGCGCTTGCGCTCGCCGCCGCTGACACCGCGCACGACGTCGTTGCCAACGCGAGTGTTCATGGTGTGGCTTATTCCGAAGATGGCCATGACCACGTCGCGGAGGTGCCGGGCATATTGAATGCGTGAAATGCCCGGCAGTCGCAGCCGTGGCGTGCGTGCCTGGGCAGCGAAAAGCAGTGTTTCGCCTACGGTCAGCTGTGGAAAGTGCACGTCCGTCTCGGCCTGGTAGATGACCTCGCCGTGGAAGCGTTTTTGCATGATTTCCATGGGGATGCCTAACGGTGAGCACGGGGAGAAAACGAGAAAGGAGAGAAGAGAGTGAGGAAGCACACCTTGAAAAGACACTACTGAGCGGCCGCCCACCTCCAGTCCGCTGGTCTCACCAGAAAGCGTCTTCAGCAGCGTCGTCACACCGCTGCCGGGTCGGCCCAGGACTAGAAGCATCTCGCCGCTGCGGACCAGCCCGTCCAGGCCGCCTTGCAAAATTGGCACCTGGCGCCGCCTGTTGCTGATATATTGGGACAGGAGCAGCGGCCCTTGCATGAGGACGTTGAGAACATCCTTCTGGTAGTCGGTGGGATGGCCAAACCCGTGCACCTCGAGGTTGCGGTACAGCACACCGGCCTTCGGTCGAGGATACCGTGTCGGGTCTTCGTTGAACGCGCGCAGCAGCTCGCGAGCCCAGAGCCAGGCGTTGAACTGCGGCGAGCTGGGGTCGAAGGCGGGATTGGAGGGCGAGGGAATGAAGAGATTGGCAGAGCTCTCCTCGTGATCGATGTTTTGGCTGTCGTTTTGTCCCGCGGTGGCATGCGATAAGGACCGCACCAGCTCTAGGGAGTGGCGGCACACAAGCTCGGCAGCGTGCGACTCCATGGCTTGGGGGCATCCCAGTGTTTCACCTGATTCCAGTGACTTTGCTGACACTGATCCGGCCATGGTGCATATGCTGCTTGCTCTCTTCAGCATGCCTGACATGGAAGACTTGGCCTACCCGTCTTTATATGCTCTCGCTCGGCGAGCTGGCCCTTCGCCCACGGCACACTGGCCCACATCTGACATGCCTTCATTTCCGTCGCGGATTCGCACAGACTACCACATGCATAATAGCCCGTGAATCGGCCTCCGGCATGTTCGGTTTACTTTGGGTGGAGAGCCGCACGATTCCCCGTGTGAGCTGCTCCCGTGGCCCTCATATGGACTAGTGCGCTCTGATTGCACGGTCGCCTTGTCTAAATGGGCATGTCAGCGCCGAAATCCGTCTCACACGTGATGTAATTCGCTCTTTAAGTAAGTTCGGCGCCGACATGGGGCGACGTTGCCCATATATGATGAGGGCGTCATCGTACGAAAGTTTCTGCTTTTCCATTGCTTTACGCTGCATTCTCTACCGCCCGCATTTGTCGCAGATGGCCACCTCGGCGCCGCTGGAATCCACCTCGGAACGCCCCTCGGCATCGACGCCCACGCCTGCCGCCTCGCTTGCCACCCCCGTCTTCCGTGCAGGCACCCACAAGTCCTGCGATGCCTGTAAGCGTCGCAAGGTGAAATGTCCCAGTACGCCACAGCGCTGCGAGCCGATCTGCTCTCTTGCTCACGGGTTGTAGATGCCAATTATCCAGCCCCCTGTGGCAATTGCGATGTGTGTGCTCTTTGTCTTTTCATCGCTTTCTTTCTTTGTCTCTGCTCTTTCTAACTGTCGTAGCGTCGTGGGACAACGTGCCACTTTGGCTTGAAGAAAACGCCTGCCCGGAATGGCAAGTTCGTCGGTTCCCAGGTTATGTTGACATGCTCATTTGTTTCTAGTCTCCAAGCATCATAAAACATCTGGGTATCGTGTTATCGTGCTCAACCGCACAGAGGAGTCGTCCAGTAACTCGCCGCAAGTGGCGTCTCCAGTCATCCAGACGAACGGCGGGGGCATCCCCAAGCTCTACATCGATCATTTGTTGGATCAGGCACAAGAACAGGCGCACAGTCGGACAGCCATGCCGTTTGCCAAGGTAGGCATTTTTGGGGCCTCCGGCTTTGCCTCTTTCGATGCTGACCTGGCAGGGTAATGGAATTTTTGGCACGTGATTTGTCCTACATTTGTACCTTCCCTTCCTATTAATATCTTGAAGGTGGCATCTATAGTTTGACCTTTTTCTCTGAGAATCGTCTGCTTTCGTTGTCGACACGTCTTAAAAACAACAAAGTTAACGACCTGGTATGCCGCATTAACGCCATCATCGGAGGCCGAGTCCGACGAAGCGATCATGCAGATGCGCAATCATCACCAGTGCTGCCGCTAAGTAGCAACAATGGTATTTCCGCCAGCTCGGGCATCGCCGCCTCTAGCACTACACCTTCTACCATGGGTAATGCAAGCACCTCCCTAGCCATCCAGGTCAGCCCCTCGCATGCTTCGACGTACATTCAGTGCTATTTCGAGCGGGCACATCCCCTGTATCCGTTTCTGGACCGTGCCGCTTTCAACGCCCGTATCACAAACGTGCCGCCAGATGTGCTCGCCGGAAATTTGATGCGCAGCAAAGCTTGGTCGGCGCTCTACCACTCGATCTTGGCCATCGGGTGCCTCTATGCGGATCGCGACGACGAAGGCGGGGGCAGCTTCGAGCCTGGGAAAGGTGCAGCGTGGCGCATCTTCTCAGTAGCGCTCGGCCAGTTTTCAGAGCTGATGATTCTGCCCGACTCACTGATCACGCTCCAGGCACTCACAGCCATGGCTGTCTACGGTATGGGCGCGGCTTGTTTATCCATTGAACGCGTGATCCTGTCAGAGGCCACGCGGCGCGCCCAAAGCTTGGCAGCGGCTGGCCATGGCACCGGCTCGATCCTAACCCACGGCAGCTTTTCGTTGACGGCGTCGTCGGCCACGGCGACCTTCCAGCGCACGTTCTGGCTGCTGTACGAGATGGACAAGGTTATGAGCTTCTATCTCGGGCGTAGCTCAACCTTTATTGACAGCGACATTGCCTGCCCTTATCCCGCCAGCTTGCCGGCGGTGGCACCTGATAGCACTAGTCCAGACTGGTTTCTGCTCCGTGTCCGCTTTGCTCGCCTGCTCTCACGCACCTACTTGTCGCTCTTGTCTATCGGAAACGTTTGCGATTCGCCTTTTTCTAGTCTTGCTACGATCGAACAACTGCGGGCTGAAAGCGAAGAGTGGCGTCAGTCTATACCCGAAAAGGGGGGCATGCGTCCGAATGTGGCGACGGTACACGGATTTCGAAGAAAGGAAAAATTCCAGCCAGGCACAAGCGTCGGCGGAGCCAGTAATGGCATTTGGAGTTATAACCTTTGCTCGCCCGAAAGTATGATAAACTTAGGCACGCATTACCTATACCACAGCTTCATGTTAATTCTGTCTCGAGCCGAGCTACACCATTTAGCGCGCTTGCCTTATCTTTCCACCGAGCAACAACAACAGAAAACTTCGGCAGAGCAGGTGAACATGGTATCGGCGCGAACCATCTTGGAGCTTACCCCATTTATAGACGTCGAGCCGTACACGGCTTTGTGGTTGGTTTGATTCTGTAGCATACAGTTGCTTCGCGCACTTACAGGTCATTCATACAGGTGCCTTGCCGTCATTCCCCTTACGGCCCTTCTTACGCTCTTTGACGTCGTCATCCATCGGCCGAGAAGCCCGGAAACGACATCGAATCTCGCCCTGCTAGATATGGCGGCGGGTTACTTTAGCCGCATCGAGTACGCTAGCGACAACTCCTTGCCCGGATCGCTAATTTCTGAATTTGCGCACATTGCCAGAGACTACATTAATGATCAACGACGTGACCATGACAATGGCCAGATCCCCAATACAATAAAGGAAGGAGTTCAAAACAATAGAAACACCAGCTTGAATTTGCCACAACCATTGTTTTCTGCTGCTACAGAACCACTTCTTGCAACACCGAGTTCCACGACTCTGGCGAACGAAGTTACGACAACCGAGTGGACGGCAACCTCTCAAACGGTTAGAAGCCCACAAGAAAGAGCAGACACATTAACCAGCGGCATGTCACCGGTGTTAGGAGGCTTATCGTCTGGCGACGGCAACAGTGGCAATCTAAGCTACACATTTGGTCTAGGAGACATTACCGAGCCAGGAGGAACGGACGTGATGGGGTTGTTTAGTTATTTCTTACCCGAGATGGACTCGATGCTGTTTCAAGGGATAAGCGAAGATGAGTAAAAACAATTTACGTATATTTGTTGAATGGTGTAGCGGTTAGTTGGATAGTATAGCGGTTGCGCTCAGGGCTTCTGATCTCTTCCCAAATAGGTCAATCGCTAAGTCTGGTATATCGTTGTATTATCCACTGCCCTAAATACATAACTGTTAAGAGGCAGCAAAGTTTTCTTCCTAAAGGTCGGGCCTCTACCAATAGGAGGCTCCTATTTTCCTAGTTAGTAATCGCTTTACTAGGCACTCCTTATAAGGTCTGACACTCCCCTTAAGTGCTAGTGCTAGTGCTATCTTCCACTATTTTAGGCTTAAGGTTAAACACTATTATCTGTATCTGTAATCACTTTTATACACTATTAAATTTAGAAAAATTCAACGATTACGGCTATATATTTTGTTTATTAATAGCTTGTGTAGTTAATTAGTAAGAAATCGGGGAAGTTAGTGAAAAATAACGACACCCCGCTTTTTTAACTCCACTCTCGGCTTAGTAATGTCACGCTTAACTCCACTTTTACGACCCACAAATGTCACGCTTAACTCCACTTACCCTACCCTAATAGATTTTTTTTGTAAAAAAAATATTACGTAAAATTCGAAAATATCACGTGCCAACCTATCAGTACCCACTTTTATAAAAAATACACCATCGTGAAGGTAATTTTCCGCTGATTTTAATGGTGGTAATTATATCTTTATACCTTATACGGTTAAAAAGATATAATGTTTTAAAGGTAAAAGTTAATATTTTATTATTAAAAACTTAATTAAAAAAATAAAAGTAAAAAAATAAATAAAAATAATTACGAAATGTTAAAAAATTAAGTTTAAGTCAATAAAATATAAATAATAAAGAATTAATATTAAAAG